>JAOTQQ010000041.1:37114640-37163351 GCA_026546715.1 Gallinago undulata | reverse complement strand
TGCATAAAACTTGTCTCCTTGTTGTGTGATTTTGTTTTGTGTGTGCATTAAACTGTACCAGTTAACTTAGTGAAAGATGTCACTTACGCCTTCAGATCTTGCCTTGCTTTTATCTCTCTAATTACTTTCAAGTGTCGAGAACTGTTAGGACAAGGATATGAGTTACTGCACTAACCTGACATTTACTTCTTAAAAACTTACTAAAAGCTGACAAAACAGACTGAGGCTATAGCTTTTTGGTACTTCATGGTACTTGGCTACTATACCTTCTTGTATTACTGACTTCTTTGGGGTTTTTGTATTCAACTAACTTTATATACTGTTAGAAAGGGTATGCTTTTTAATTTTGGCACTGGAAAAACTTTTCTGTTTTAAAAAGTGAATTTTCTTTTGCTTCTGACTCACTGATCGTTGTTTTCTTTATGTTAAAAGTTGGCCTCAAAGTACTGCAATATTCCCCCACCACCCAATTTAAAAGAGCCCTCTGCATCCAAGGGATGTTTTTTGCCAGCTTATGGTAGAGCATACAGAAGGACGTTTATAACTCACCTGGGCTTTCAAGGGGTCTTGTTTTTTTGACCTGAAATGAGGACCCAGCAGAATGCCAGACTATTACTTATATCGCTGTAGGTAGCACCAGCCAGATCAAAGCTGTTGTCCAGAATTCTCAGCTGATGGGCAGTGAGAAGTGGTCTCTCCTCTCACAGCTTCTGGCTCTGGCCTTGGTTGGATGTAAAGGCCTACTCAGCATTCGGGAAGAACTTCTCCGAGTTAAGTGAAAGAGCCAATAATTGCAGGGTTAAGGTTTCCTCTTAAGGACATACTGTGATGGCCGTTTTTGGCCTGTTACATAGTGGAGAGCAGCTTCTCTTTCTCCTCTTCAAATTGTGTGCTGCTGCTGCTTCAGCAGAGGTGGATGGAGATACCTGCTTGTCCCACAGCCCATAATAGCTTGGGTATGTACCTTTGACTTGCTGAGCTGAATGAAAGACGAATGTGGCAAGTAAATTATACTTATTCTTTGTTCTGGGCTTTCTTCAGTCACTCATCTTGGACTACTGGTGAGTTTGAAGCATGTGCCATGTCTTGCCCTTGTTAGACGTGTGGTCTCCCTGGAACGGGCTCTTCTAGTGACCCAGTGTTCATATGCTGAGGTGCAATTTTCAGCTAGGAAGGATAAGCTGCTGAAATCACAGCTACTCAAGAAATCAGAGTGTCTTAGGGCCTCTAAATGAGGGAGGTCTTACTACTTCTTCCTCCTCTGCTTTCGTCTGTGGCCAATATTTGTCTCTCGCACATGTTCTAGTCACATCAGACCCTTCAGTGAGCCACTTGAAGTAGCTGGTGGGACAAAAGCTCACCCAGCTGTTCACATTGGATTGGTTTGGGTTTTTTTTGTTGTTAGGTAAGTGCATACAATTTAACATCAATAAATGACACTGAGCACCAGAGTTACAAAAAGGAAAGGACTACTCCAAGGATGTGGCCGGAAGGAGGAATGGGAAGGGAAGATGGAACTGTTAAGTTCTCTCTGTATCTCATGGAGCAGCAGCCTGAGGCTGCGGGTACAGTTTGCTTTTGTGCACCTTCAGCCTGCCGCTTCCTTACTATCCTGGGAGTGACAAGGTTCAGTCCTACCTTGAGGTTTTCTGCTGGTTGTGGTAAGCTGCTCTTCAAAGTACGGCCCAGAATCGTTGTTCTTCTCGAGAGAGACTGATGGAGTTGGGTTTCCAGAGGAACTATGTCTCCAGTCAGTGTCTCTTGCCCTTAGATTGCAGGAATCTGTTATGTTCTCTCAGCCATGCAGCTGCGCAGCTCTACCTGGAATTCATGGAAATCAATGGAAGATCTTAGTTTTTTTTCATCTGAGAGATGTACACTGGTATTAAAAAAAAAAATAAAATGGTGATCTCCTCCATGTTTAAAACTTTTGGACTCCTGTGATGTTCTTTGTTCAAAACCCAGCAGATGTAATCATACAGGCCAAGCGCTTCTTGGAACCTTTTCTGTAATATAAGAGGAACTCAAAAGAGCTTGATTTCTCAGCTTAGCATAAAGTAAAGCTGTGAGCATAAAGGCTATGTTTGGGACGGGTCAGAGGACCTATAACCTGCTGTTGATGGCAGCCTGTAGTGCAGAAAGAGGTAGGAGTACGGGGTAATCCTTTTGCACGTTTACGGTTGTAGCTTTTGGCTGTCAGTGTCTGAGCTAGAGTTGCTGGGACTCTATATAAAAGTTCATGTTGGCTCTATTCTCAATTTATCTAATCCTTTTCTGAATACCTTTGGGGTTCATTTAGTGTGGTTGTAAGCATTTTCACAATATTTATTGTTATTTGAAGGAAGTGATTCCCGACTGAGGGGGATACTGGAGTATGTATTTATTTACTGTATTTATTTACTGTAACGTTGCTGTCTATTTAGATTGAGGTGCCCCCAGTTCTTATTTCATGGGGAACTGAGTGAGGTTTGACTTTGACATAAGCTCTGTAGCGATCTTAAGGTATCCTTTTCAGAAAGTATTTCAGGTAGTGTGCTTCATTTGAGTGTCTTGCTTCATTCAGCTTTCAGCTCTGCTGTTTCATGTGCTGTGTGATATAAAAGAAGCTGTATTAATGAACTCGGGGAATTATTAGGTTATTGAGAAGAGCAGACCTTCATTCACACTAGAAGCAGAGTGCCTTTGCCTCTCAGCCCAGGGAATGGGCTGCTACTAGCCATGACTTGACTGTAGAAAAGCTAAAGATAGTCTTAATTCATAGATTATAATTTCTTTAATGCCAGAAGGAATGGTTGCATCATTTTTGTCAATCCCCTGTCTATCAGTAACCATTAAATTTCATTGGATTAGGCTTTTATTGAGCTAGGTAAGTGTTTCACTTGATTTTCTCCCCAAAGACTTCTGGTAATTATTTGAATGAAGGCATAGAGGATGGAGAATCACTTGCTTTCTGTGGTAACTTGTTCCATTAGTCATCAAGGAAGAAAAAAAAAAGAAGACCTAAGTGGCTGTAAGGTGTATTGGGGATTTTCCTACTTACTGAATCAAGTGTATAGAATATATAATTTCCCTTCTTGCAGAAGGAGATGTGATATCCTGTAAATAACAGGGCAGTGTGATGGATAAACCAGGCAAAAGAAGTGTTTAAATAGTGACTAAATAGTCAAGCCTTTTTGACCGGGAGGGTTAATTCGTGTGTGTGTGTTCTAGCCTCTTTGTCCTTTCATGGCATTGGGTAGTGTAGGTTGCGATTTAGCTTTCATGTGGCTGTTTTACTGATTGCAAATTCAGTGTATATGCACTCCCTCTAGTGGTCTCCAAATAGTAGACAAATCAGAAAAAGTGTCAGTAGCCTTAAGCATTGGTCCCTCTGATTATTTTCCATTAGAAACTGATTTAAAAGTGTTCTTGACTTGAATTGAACTCTCTAGGAAATATATTTTATAATCTGAAACACAAATAATTCTACTAAGAAGTCTTTTTTTAGCAGGTGATCTTTGTGGCAAAATTTTTTTTCTAATCCAACAAAGTCAGCTCCATATTGTTCAGTAGGAAGGGGACGCTCTGGTGTTCTGAATACTGGAAAACCATGACACTGTAATGACAGACTTTTCTCTTGGGACTCAGCCAGAGTCTGGGGCTGGGCCAGACCTTAATAAGCCTCATTGGACTCAGACTTACTTTGTGAACAGCCACTAGGTTCTGTCTCCATTACGTACTTGGGTGCTCTTGGTTCTTTACTTAAATTTGCACAGTTAATTAGCTTGGGCTCTACTCACCAAGAAAATGTGTCTTCCAGCCCCAGCATGGCCAACTTTGGAAAGGGACCGGCTGCCTTGGAATGGCAGCGTGCCTGTGGTCATCGAGCCCAGGTGACTCAGGCTGCCTCTCCGTGTAGGCAGCGCTGGTGTCCCCACGGATAATTAAGCTTGTTGTCATATAAGGATGTTAATAGTTTGAGTTTTTAAAATTATTTTTATATTTTTGTAAATAACATACCCTGTTAGAACATTCTGGAGCGCTTTCCCTGTTGGAGAGAGGCTGAGGGAGGACAGCTACAGGCACTAACTGTGTTACAGGTCCCAGCTAAATTCATAAGTGAATACAACCTAGGATTTTTTTTAATGTTTTCAACTTTTCTCCATCTGCCCCTCTATTGTTTTTTTTTTTCCCCCTCAGTGCGTGCTGATTTTGGATAGTACTATCTGCTTGCAAACAGAGGTGTTTAAGAAATATTTTGGCATTGTTTCCTTTTTCCAGTGTTGAGTTCAGGTAGAGCTGCTCTTAGAATTTGTATGTCATAGATTTGTTGGGGTGTTTGTTTGTTTTGAACTTACCCATGATGCCACACTAATTCAAGCCCTGTGCTTCATGTATTCTCCATTTTGTTCCCTTCAAGTGACAGTTTGGTGCTCAGAGAAGAGAATTATTATGTTTTCTTTCTCTCCCTGCCCTTTGAGCTTTTAGTTGTACTATGTGACAGCATCCATTGACTGCAATAATTAATTTCCGTGAAGCAGACAAAGCTTTAGGAGATTAAACTAAAAAATATCAACCATGGAATTCCAGAAAGGGGTGAAAGTTAGTGGTTAAGAACCAGCTATAATATAGTTACCCAGCATGAAGTGTTGATTAATTATACTTTTTAATATGTAGTTAATTCTGCCTTTTATAACTAGCATTCAGGATGGCAAAGGGATAGACTTGTTTTGTCAATTGTGTGCATGCCAGATGGAGCCTTAATATGTGTCAGCAGATAAATGGGCCATTATTAAGATTAGATGCATAATGATCATTTCAGCCTTGTTTATTTAGGTCATGGACAGCAGTAGAAGATGATCTGTTTTAAGTAAAAATACTTTGGGATCTGAAAATCTTTTCTTAGACTGCTATCAAAATAAACATAAAAGGTTTTAGTGTGTAGTTTTAAAGTAACATATTAAGTTAACTTTAAATTTACTTAAGTGGGAACTGAAAAAAAATTTGCAACCACAAATAATTCTACCAGGGGCTTGATTTGTTGTCCTGCGTAATGAAGCTGACAGCTATGTAAGCAAATAAATTCATTGGTTTATTTGATGGAACTCATTAAATTAATATTTTGCCTAGTATTTCAGTGCAAGGCTCTTAGTTGTTTACTTATTTAATAGACAATACAATGTTAAGTTATTTATGTCTTCTTAAAATAACGTCTGCTACAACTTCAGGTTCCTTGCACTAATAAATGTCTGTGTTTAATTTCAGGTTGCAGTGTAAGATTTTGGAAGTGATAGCTCCAGCCCATCACAATGGAATGGCGAATGGCCATGCCAGCAGCACTGATGGAGACACAATTGTCATCAGCGACAGTGACGACTCAGAAACGCACAATAGCTCTGCACAAAACGGGTAAGTGAAACTTTCACGTTATAAAGCATTTGGGCTGGGTGGAAATGAGACTAAAGCAGATGTGGCAGGGTCTGACCGAAACAAATTACTTGATCTGTATGGATCGTGAGTGTTCAGCCAGCTGAAGGTGACAAGCTGAATATTCACAGGTGCCAGTTATGCTATGTGTAATCCACCAGAGAACTCTGTTTTGTGAGAAATGGGGTATCTACAGAATAATCATTGTTAATCTATTTGGAATGACAGTTGAGACACAGTGGAAGAGCTGTGTGTGCCTATCACTAGTCCTCTCTGTGCTGCAGAACCTGTGCTGCTATACCTTGGAAAATGCAGTATGTTCTGCGTTTCTAGACTCTGGTACTACTTAGCTTAGCGTGATACATTACTTTACTTCCATCATGGGGCTCAGAACTGAGATTGCATTGTAATACAAGGACATGCTTCTTACTGGAACTCTCTGAGAAGTCTTTCCAGAGACTTAATGTGTTTGTGTCCAAAACATAAAAAATGTACAAAGCTTTCTTCATTGTGTATGTGTCCATATTAATATGTATACCATTTCATGGGTTTGATTATGATTTTAGATGCAGTGAAACAGTGTGTGTCCTGTGTTGAGGAACTGCCTGCAGGCTAGAGTAGCTTAATAACATTAAAAGAGCATCTTGACTATAATTGTGGTGTTTAATTTGGAGTATCCCTTTACTGACCAGTAATTGAGCTTACATATGCACCTCATCCTAGCTGTATGATGAAAAGAAAGATTTCTGTGCCTCACAAGCACAGTGTTGATGAAAGAAGAGGGTTTGAAGTTGGCTCCAGTCTTGTACCTAGCAACATACAGGCTTTACATGAGCTGTCACTGACTTTGAGATGTGATGTTATTCTTACTGATTGTTGCATGGGGACTTCAATGTCCTGACATGCCTTGAATAACTAAGGTAGAGTTCTTCACTTGGCTAAGAAAATAACGTGGGATAAATGATTGTGAAAATTCTGTGCTGTCTCTTGAAGACAGTGTCCGAGTCGTTCATGAGGAGGTCTTAAATCTTTAAGGAAATAAGTGCGTTTTCTGTTTTCCACAAGGCATATGGCATTTGAAAAGAGGTTATTCTTGGAATAATGCAAGCGTTCACAGAGCTGACTGTGGGATTGATCCTTTTATATTGCTGTCACTTCCATGCAAGACTGAGTCTTGCACTCCCAGTCAGTCTGTGGTTCTCCAGCTGATTACTGATTTTGACAATGCAAAGAAGGGGGGGGGAAATAATTTCTTTCTCTTGGAGAAATCTTGTAAGAATATACATATTTTTGAAACGCTGTTCTGTGGCATACCTAATGAACATTTATGCTACAAGCTTAAATTGCAAACCTCTTACGGCTTTAAAATGCTTCCTGGAAGTTTTAATTGAGTCTTTTTACTATAAATGCAAGAGTGTAATAACACTCGTTAGTTTCTGGGTATTGCAGATGTGGAAAGTATTACTTGCTGTACCTGTAAAACCTATCTGAAAGTAGAGTGTTGTGGTCAATTTTTGTATATTGGCATCTAAGAGTCTTTATACCCTTACTATAACAGTAAGAAATCCCACCGAGCTGATTGACATCCTTTTGCAGCCCTAATCCTTCAGGGATTATATTTTGTTGTTTGTGGAGAACATGGATGTGATTTGCCTTGGGACCAGTGTCAAGTTGATGTGGGCAGAACCACAGTTCTGCCTCCGTGGGCACACAGATCTCCGGGCTTGGAGGCCCAGGCGCGGTGCAAAGCGCCATGCGGTTAAACAATGGTACAGCAGATGCTCGGGGTGTTTGGGGGGGAGGGGAGGAGAGCACAGCACAGATTGATGGGCCATCTGCAAATATTTTTCCTAAAGAATCTGTAAGGCTAGAGAATCTTAACTGAAAATAGCTGTCATTAGAGATCCCAACCTTTCTCTGACCCGGCTGTCTGCGCGGGGCAGAAATAGCCACGCGTCCTGTACAAGTGTTCCTGCTGACCTTCTTTATTGTGCTCTGCAGTAAGAGCTGAGGTTGTACAGGGAGAAAGAGGCCGGGACACCCTCACTTCTGTGCTCCCTCAGAAAAACAGGCTACCTCCTAAGGCCCGGGTTGTGAAGGAAAAGGTAGCAATCTTATCACAACTGTTGATGCTACGCCCTGGGACCCTCTGGTACTGTAGGATAGTGGTCATCATAGAATAGCAGCGTTCATACCTGAAACTGCTAGACTTTGGGGTAAGGTTGAACTGCATTCACTTTGGCACTCAGCAGCAGGCTGGAGATCGAGGGGCTCGTAGCGCCAAATGTATATAATGCTGCTGCCACTTAATTCATGGCATTCCTCCTGCCAGGACTATGAGTAACATGAACCATAAACCTCATCACAAAGACTAGAAGAAAATCATCTTCTTGGCTTGCTGGCGGGTTCGTGGCAGTAAATTTGGGCATTTATTCCATTTGAAGTGAAGTCTCATCTTCATTTTGGGGAAGGGTTAATTGGTTCTGCAAATTTTGGGAGGAGGATTTCAGTAACATGTTAACTTATTAGGATAATCATTGGAAACTCACAAACTAAGCAGAAGAAACTTAGTGTGTTTGGAAATCAGGTTGGAGCTCATATACGATCCACTGTCAGTGCGAGAAGGATTTACTCGAACTAAAAAGTAAAGGTTACCAATACAAGAGTTAACCACTTGATTATTCTTTGGGCCCTGCTTTCACTTACAGACAGCACTGGAGCTGAGAATCTATTAAAAATGTATAATATACTTCTGGTATAACATCTTCATTCTGGCTTTTATTCTGTCTTTTATCCTGTAGCCAAACATTAATTGTTTTGGTCCTTCTTTAGCTTGTTAGACTGAAGGACTGGAAAAATGGAGGTGTATGGTGATGGAACAAGTTTGTATTTGAATCTATCCAGAAATTTCTAGCCGCAGCTTCATAGGACTTCATAAAGGGATAGGATAAAGTAATGAAGGTGATCGTGGAAGACTAAATCACAGGATGACCAAAAATGAAGCCTCTTTTAACAAACTTAAAATTGTAGGCAGAGATGTTAAAATCTTGCCAGTGGGTATACTGAATTACTTTGTTTATACAGTTTATCTCTATTTGGCTAATATGACTAGCTGAGTAGGTATTTTATTACTTTTTCTTAAGTTGGAGTTGGTCTGTGTCGACTTGAGACTTGAAGTTAGCCAGCATCAGGCAAGGCAGACAGTGCTTCTCTGTAGGTCAGGTAGACATGTTGCTGTTTCTAAGTCTAAATCTTTTCTGCCCCTTCATTTGTTTTTAACTATGTTGGTCATTTAATCACCATAACTTATTTTCCTCCAGAAATTTGCAAATTATTCTCATATAAAATGACACTAACAGTGGATAAGTACTGTTTCTTTTACACTTCATTTTTATGAATGAATGTATTTATTAGGCATCTGAATGTTGCATTTCTTTGGACTTCTTTTTCACACTGTTAGTGGGGGGAAAAATACGAACTGGAGAAAATTTCATATTCAGCAACCTTGAAAAGTACAGTTCGCTACATCTTGTGTGTTCTTCATAGGGGTGAAGAATAGCAAGTGGTATATTGATGTATTTTGTTTTGTCACAGACTCCACCTTCAGGGGTTTTGTAAATGCCATAAGGAGTGACAATGACTATGAAATGCATAGCTGTAAATCTCCTAGTTCTTCCAAATAATTTCTTCACCTTCCCTTACTGATGATGGTTGAATTTTTCCTGATAAAGCAATACAACTTTTGATTGCAAATTAGCACCCTAGGAGAAGTTAGTTCTGTTGTTTAAGCGCAAAAAGTGTATTGTTTGCGGCAAAAACCCTTGCTTTGTTTTTAAAGGAGTCAATTTTGTTTTGATAGCACATCAGACCTGGGTTTTTATTCTTCCAGGAAGAGGAGCAAGAAAACAGTTACTGTTCCGTTAAAACTGAAGAAATGTATCCCATAGGGAAAAAAAAAACTAGTTTTCTGTAGCTGATAGCTGTAAAAGGGAAATACACCTTGGGGAAAAAACATGTAACTCCATAAGCATTTATTTTACAGGGTAGTTGCATTGCCTTATGATTCTTCTTATTTTCAGAATATTGTTGGTGAGGGTGGTTTGTTGTTTGTTTTTTTTTTTAAATTGAGATTTCAGAGAAATATTTTACCTGGGTTTTTTATTTGTTCTGAAACGTGATCCGTATCTCTATGGATCTTACTTTTATTAATTTTCTTTAACTCTGTCTTTTGTACTCCTTCCTCATTATGTTTTTCTCCTTTTTCCTGCCTTTATGTTGCTTTCATGAGTACTGAGAGTATTAAGGGGACGATTTTCTGAGGGATAAGGATGCATCTTTTTTTGTCTCCCTCTTTTCTTCCTTCCCTTCACATCTCTCATCTCCCCATTAAGAAAACCAACATCCCCGATCCCTTTTCTTGTTCCTTCCAGGAACTGGCTTTGAAGCAGATCTAAATCTACTGGCAGAAAAGTTGGCAGAAGTGAATAGGTCCTCTTCTTAGTACCTGTGGAATACAGCCTGTATTAAATATGGCTGGGTGTTTTCAAGAGGTCCATTGTGTATGTGTATAAATATATTAAACGTGTACAATATAAGACTGATATTTCATGATTGTCATTAACTTTTAAATTTTTTATTTTATTTTTTTAGGGAGAAGAAAGCCATAATTGATCCTTCTTTGTTCAAATACAAAGTCCAACCTATTAAAAAAGAACTATATGAAACTGTTATAGTTAAAGCATCTCAACTAAGGTAAAAATTAGTATGTGAAAGTTAAAATTGTACTTCATAACTGTATGAGTTGTATAAGTCACTGTAAGATGTTTTTAATGTAAAATGGCATTTTAAAATAATGTTAGAACTTTAGTTCAGATGCACTGGAAGAAAACGCTGTGTTTCACAGGCAAGGGTTTCAAGCTTTAGTAGTATTAACACAGATACCAATTCCTTACAAATCTCTGCTTTTATTGGCACATGGATGAGATGTGCTGTTGCTTCTCATACCTGTGCCTACTGCTGTGAATGATGGAGTAGGTGAAGAAGTGTTTGAGAACTCTATTCTATAATATTGATGAGCTGTTGGCATTGTGAGCCCTCTCTCTGTGTGGTAGCGTTACTGGTTTGAAATGCTGGAGCAGACTGGCAATAAGACTGCTTTACTGCTTTAAAATAGAAAGCTGCAGAGAGTTTTTGCTTCCTAAATAACATAATCTTGTCTTGAATTTAGTTAAAATATTTTTTTAGAGTAGATTCTGCATCAAAACTTCATAAACAGGACAGTTTGGGCAGGAAAAAGAAACAACCCCCCAAAAAAACCCAAACCAAAACCCATCAGTGATTTCAAGTCATCTAGTTCCTGCATGAATCAAGATTTGTTTGTTTTGTTTTTTTTTAACTAGTCCTCTGTAGTTGGTTTTCTCCTTCCCATGAAGTAGTGTGGGCTCCCTGGGATGTCAGGAAGCATTTAGAGCCCGTTCTCTCCTGTCCCAAGGAGCGCCCCAGCCTGACCAGCCGGAGTCACTCGTTGGCTCCTGTGCCTTACCTCCCTGTTGGAGAGATGTGAGCGCTGTTTTCCTGCTGTCTGTGTTTGATTGTTTTCACCCTCTTCTTGAAACAATCAGACTTTAATTTTATTTGGGGCTTTCAAAAGCTGCTGTGATAGAAAGGAATGTTTGGAGGATCTAGGGCGGAAGACCAGGCTGCAAAGTCTCTATGTGTATGTAAATAGGACCTACCACGATCTTCAAAACAAAAATGACAGATGTGTAAAACAAATATTTAAGTATTACATGGGTTTTGCTTTTTCATAAGGAAATTTTTAATTGAATTGGGGTTGCAGAGAAGGGCTAACTACCATAGTTACAAGAGTAAGAGTGTATTTTATAACTAAGGAAATGAGGAAAAAGGTCAATCATATGATCTGTTACATGTGTTCTTGCACATCTTGTCAGCTCTACTCAAATAATAATTAAAGATGTTGCTTAATAATGCTACCTTTCTTTCCTAATACAGCCGGAGGAAACATCTGTTTTCTCGTGATAGACTTAAACTTTTTCTGAAACAACACTGTGAACCACATGATGGAGTCATTAAAACAAAGGTAAATAAGAAGATAAGAAGGAATAATTTATGGGATAGAATATTTAGAATATTGACCCTACTCAGCCATTGTTTGTTTGGTTTTTTTTTTGCTCTTCTGTACTAGCTGCTCAGAGCTTTTTTAAACTACAAGTTTAGATTTTGTAAGTATAATAAATTGAGTTAGTATTTGACTTCTCTGAAATAAAAGGATGCATACTGCAACTTTTTCTGTAAAAACAGGTTTTTGTTAACTTTGGTTGTTAAAAAAAAATTGTGGTTTTTCTGTACATGAAGCAGGATTTGATTCTCTTATTTCTTTAGCTACCAGTTTAGAAAAATCCCCAAAACAAAAATGTTAGTTAAAACATAGTATATTTTTGCTTAGTCTAACACATGAATTGTTTTCATTCTTCAAGGTATGCAGCTGGTATTTCCAAGTCAAATAAAAATTAACAGATTTTTGTTTTGGTACAGTAAGCTAATATTATTCTATTGTAATGCTTTTAGCTGGAAAATATTTTATTGTAGGTTGAATTCAGTCTCCAGCTCTTCAGTGGGACAGAAATGCCAAAGAGTTCAGGTGGCTGTAATGGGCTTTTGATGAGGCCTTAGATGTTGAAGATGTTAAGATGCATTATTTTTTTTTGGTCATCTTATGTGGAGTTATATGGTGATATTTAGTATAAGTTCAGACTATAAAGTTCACATCTTAGTCTGTGCAGGATGACTCTGATCTGTTTACTTGTGCTCAAAGAATTGAGCAGCTTGTCCCATGCTTAACAAGTAGGCAGCAGTTTCCCTTCCTGTGCTTGCAGTGCCATAGGAGATCCTGTGCTCTTTCACTGCATATTGCACCTTTGACCCTGAAATCCTTCTTATCTTCATCTTGTTTTCAGAAAGTAGCATGCTTGTTTATTACCTCTTGTGTTTTGTGAGGAATCCTGCTTTGTGTGAGGAATAACTGCTTCTTCTGCACAGGAAAGCTCTAAGAAATTAAATCATCATCAGTGAAAGTCTTGCCTCTGAAAATTGTGGAAAATTACAAAGAACTAATTTGTAAAAAAAAGTTTGTAACTTTAAAGTCTGTCTCTTTAAAAGAAATGGAAACAGGAAAAAAAAAAGGACCTGAAAGGGATAATCCATCCCCTTCCTTGGGCTTGTTAGTGATCACGTTGTCCTTGATGAGATACAGCGTGCTGTGATATAGTGATCTATTGGCAATGCTTTCTGGGCAGCAGGAAAATTGTTCTATTCTGTATTTGTGTGCATTTGTCATCTTCTCTTTGTTTGGGCTTTTTGTGGAAGGTCTCCTTGTTCCCTGCTGATTGCCTTGCATTTCAGCAATTGTGTGAACTTGTGCTGTTTGGAGTGTCTCCTTCGTTCCTCATCCCTAATGCTTGATAAGGGCAGACTTTTGAAGTCAACAGGTTGAGAAAGCTGGCTTGAAAAGAAACAATTCAGAATGAGAAAGTCATATGTTTTCTCCTCCTCCAGAGATGTTTAAGTATGATAGAATTACATTGTTCTTCAGTAAATTAATTTTCCATCTTTCTGTGGAAAAAGTATTCTTAACACCTTTCAGTAACTTGCTAGGAAGACTCTGCCAACTACGTTTGCTAAAAGGCATCTAAAGAAATAAAATCTTACTAAATGAGGCCAAATGCTGTTTTCAAATGTGTGCTGCTTACATTTTATCCACTTGATGGATTAACTATACAGTTATGCTGTTTCAGAGTTTTACTTCTTATCCTAAACTAACTTACTGTGAATTGTTACATTTATTGTTTTTTTTTGTGAATTGATGATTTATTAATTAGCTTATGTTTATGAAAAGGGAAAGAATTTCACAATGTGTATCTGTTTTCATCTTTCTTACTAAGGCAACATCAATTGCAAAATACAATCTAGCAGAACAGAATTTCTCATACTTCTTTCCTGATGACCCACCCACATTTATCTTCAGTCCTGCAAGCAGACGGCGAGGGAGACCTCCAAAAAGGGCATCTACTAGTCTTGTAAGTAATAACGTTTTTAATTTGGCTGAAAACACATCAGCATAGTCTTTAAGTTCTTCCATCTTCTCTGAACTTTCAGAACACTTGGAAAGCAAGGTTGCCGTTCTGCTTTTTTTCTTGGAGGATAAAATGGCGCATATAACATAATTGCCGTTAAAGTAGTTTGCTTTATAGTTAAGCTGATGAAAGGGACCACACTTGATATGTTATCTTCTTATTTTTTTCTTTCTTACTTCTGTGATCCCACCAAGAAACTAGCTTTTCAGTGTGTTGTGAAGGAACATTAGAGTATTTGTCTCCTCTGGGAATGATAAATAAATAAATTGCTAAAAGACTTTAAAAAAAAAAAACCCTCTAATTTGCACTCTTAGATATAGTTATGTCTCTTGCCTGTATTTAAACACAGCAAAGCTCAGTGCTCTAAATTACTCTATTTAAAAGGAAGGTGGAAGAAAACATTTTGGATATCACCCACTTCCCTCTCCGACTATTAGTCAGGATCTCCAAGTGCTTAGTATGATTGTGAGGAATCTCTTGCAGCCTGTTTTTATTCTTTAGAGAACTGTTGAAAAATTGGGAGTATCTGTTGTTGGTCATCACTATTGATACTATCTTCTTTTTTTTTTTTTCCTCTCCACTACTGCCTCCAAATTCTCTATCAGGAGGATGAGATTCCTGCTAAACAAAATACCCAAGGAAACAGAAGTAAAGTGGCAAGGGAGAAGACAAGGTTCCAGAAGCAAAAAGAAGATATGCAGGCCATGGGTAAGTTGAGGTTTAGTCCTATGACTAGCAGAACCAGTTCTTGCAGTCTGAGAGTAGGCCATAATTAGAGTATTTTGGGGGTTTTCCGAATTTTATTTTTTATTATTTTACTGAACTGGGGAAATGTAGGAAGCTTGTGGTCTAGTTGTGTGGATTTTCATTTCGGATAAATAAAGAGCAAAATAAATTTTTGCAGAAGTTTGGATTCTGAAGTCATATATAGATTTCACCAGCTGAAGGTATATAAAAACATGAGCATTTAAGACAAATCAATCTGTTGTGTGAGGAAAATCTGTAAATGGAAAAACTATCTCAAAATTTAAAAGAACTGCAATGTTTTCTAAACCTCTGATAATGATTAAGGAAATCTTCAGTCCTTCTGAAGATGTCTGTGTGAAGATAATTTATGTCTAAATGCCCTGCAATATTACTTACAGTATGTTTACAAATTTTTCTAATTAAAAGACCACAAATCACTTAAGAGATTTTTATTTTGGAATGATTGAATTATTTTGGCTTAGTTTTGACCTGTTTCTTATCTCTTTAAACTTGATTTCAAATGAAGTAAGGGGATGCATATACCTTTTGTATGGGTTTAACTGGGTAGACTGGTGCATCTCCTTGAGGAGACAAAGCTCAAACATTGAGATGTTCTTCTGGATTGTAAGCACTGATGTCCTTACTAATTAAAGACTTTCATCTGTGGAAAGAGTTCAGTGAACTTCTGGTTTCTACCTCTTGTTTTCATTATTGTAGAAGGTTTTAGGGTTTTAGAAACTTCTGGAAATTAACTAGTCCAACATCTGCTTGAGTAACTGCAAAGTTGTCTGAAGCTGCTCGGGGCCTTTTTCTTCATAGGAGATGGTGACACGAGGGTCACAAAAATTGTGTGTCTGCTTTTTTGCACAACTAGCATCTATTTTTTTGTGTGCTGGAAATGAAGCACGAACAAGGTAATCACTGGTCAACACAAAAGCTGCTTCCTTTCTTGTGTGGTGCAAGCTACAGCTTCTAGAAGGCTGGTAAAGACACATCTCTGGCTGAATTTTATCTTTGTGTTATCCTGTTGCACCCCAAAACTCAATACCCTTGAAACTGCACTTTCATGGTTTGAAAGTGTATATCAGCCTTGACATAAGTTGTGTAATGCGGAGCTCCAAGTGTCTTCTTTGTATTTTCTACCACCTCCCTAGAAAGCTGTCACAGCATGTTAATATTCAGACTTTATAAATGCTTTCTGTTCTTTGAGGACAAAAAATGATGATGAATGCATCAAGCTAGTAATAATATTTAAAAAAAAATACTGTGGTGTCATACTTATTCTTTGTGTTCGTTTTGGCACAATGTTGGCCCATGATTATAAACTTTTTTTTTAAAGATGCAGTTTTCTAATTTGAAACCAGCAACATTTTATGCTGGTTGTTTGAAAAGCATGATCCCATCCATACAATAAGCTTAAAAGGTATGCTTTCAAACATATATATTATTGTAATTGATTATTAATCTAAACATTTTATCTGTAAACAAGGTTTAATTGGAATGGAAATTACTGAAATTCATAAAGTATCTAATAAAGAGCTGCTATAGTACTTTACTAAAGATGCAAAAAGATAGCAAATGCCAAGTGCCTCGAAAAACCTTTTCAGTATGTGGAAGACTATGGGGGACCATCTTCACTGCTTCTGTTTGCTGGGTGAGAGCCATTGCTGGTATGTGTAGTAGCTGTCTTATAAAAGCAATCTAGCTCATTTTCAGAATTTTCTAGGAAAATACAATCAAAATCTCTTTTTTGAGTGCCATCCACTTGGTAATAAAATAAGGATCTTTTTTCATTTTCTTCACTTGCGATTCTAGCTTTCTTGATTATTCAATTAAAATGGTAAACCCCCTGACCCCCTTTTTATTTCTTAGCCTGTGTGTGGGTTGGCAGACATTGTTTACAGAAAATGGAAATTTGTATCCTGCTATTCTTCTGCAGACAACTACAAAGAAATCTGGATCTCCTCAGGCAATAACGTTTATTACAATTTAAGATGAACTTTAATAGGTATAACAGAAGTAAAACTTGCACAAAAAACACTGAAATACTAAGTAGGTTTCAACCGTATTGACTTCCAGTAATTCAGTAATAAATAAATATTTAAAGATAATTTATTTTAAGGTGTTTATATCACAAATATTTCTTGGTTATGTGCCACACCTAGTTGTGATGTTCTTTTATTAAGCAGTCATTACTCAATATGTTGCTGTAATTACATGCAATTGGAATCAGTTCTCATCTTTGTCACTTGATAGAAACCAATAAACAAGTAATAAACTTCTGTATACTCATAAAACCAAAGAAACTTGACTTGATTACATTGATGACAACCTTGTAAAACATGTATAATACTTAAGCTTAAAATTCTGATTCTCAAAAGAACTTTCAAGTGATTGAGTTTCTGGTTGGCGTAGAAACAATGCAGTCTTCACAACAATATCTTTTTCATATGGTGATTATAAAAAGATCAGTCTGTTTAGCACAGTTAAATTAACATTTTATAAAAGGAAAAAAATAACTTTGATTTGTGTTTTTCCTTTATAGCTTTTGAAAAAGCTAAAATAAAACGAGAGAAGGCAAATGCTATAGAAGCTAAGAAAAAGGAGAAAGAAGATAAGGAAAAAAAGAGAGAAGAATTAAAGAAGATTGTGGAAGAAGAAAGGATGAAGAAGAAAGAAGAAAAAGAGAGACTCAAAATAGAAAAGGAAAAAGTAATGCATTTGCAGTATATGTGCTTCGTATAGGAACAGTATAATGGCTTTGCTTGTTTCTGGTTTACTTGTTTCTTGGTTGCTTTCTGCTCCAACTTATTTTCCATTAACTGTTTTCATTTCTCAGAAATGCACTTTGTAAGAATTGGCAGGTAGGAGATAGGATTAGGGGTTTGACTTTCTGGACAACATTCTCTATATTATAACTTTAGTTCACAAAAAGTTCACTTTTAACTTCTGAAGTGGTGGGTTGTGGGTTTGTTTTTTTTTTGCTGGTAATGCACAACAGTATTGAATGTGATGCTTGTCTTCTACTTCTGTCTTAAAGACGCTGTACTGCATCAGATTCACAGTATATTAAAAGGCTGTGGGTTTCCTTGTGGTTTCTCTTTGGATGGAAATTGCTAAATAACTTTCTATCACTTTGAATATGAAGAAATTATTTATTCCTCTATATTTTGCCACATCCACTATCTATTTTGATGGTCTCTCTTTGGTGGCAACTTTCTAAATAGTCTCAGCTTTAGATATTTTTTCCTCAGCCACTTCCATTTAAAAAAAAACAAAAACAAACAAACAAAAAACCAACACAACAAACCCCCATGTCTCATCCAATGAAGTATCACCACAGTTTACTTCTAAGCATTTTGCCAATATCTTCTTACCCAAATTAATTCATTCTAATTAAATATGTTTTATTTTTCAGTGTGATTGAAATAGTAAGTGGTGTAGCTCTAGAAACTGTAATAGGGCTATCTGACCATATCTTATATACAATTGCAACTCTCTTTCTCAGGAAAGAGAGAAGCTGCGTGAAGAAAAAAGAAAATACGTTGAATACCTGAAACAATGGAGTAAGCCTAGAGAAGATATGGAGTGTGATGATCTTAAGGTATGATTGGATTTGGAATGGCTCGAGCTTGTGCTTTACAGGGTCCCCAAGCTTGATTCCCTAATGCAGGGGTGGATCGAGGTCTGATCTGAATGCTGGGGGTTGGGAATCACCTGCAGGCATGTAATGCTGCTGTTGTCTGTGTTTTCACCTTCCAGAAAAGCTCTACAGTTTGTTCTTGGTCTTAATGTGGAATAGGTGTATTTTTTAAGCGCTGCCCTTACTGAGTGGAGGGTATTGAGCATGTCTGACTCCTCTGTTAAATACACAAGAAGTTCACTTAGAATAAACCTGAGTCGCTCACAAAATTTGCGTAATGAAGAAAACAAACTTTTGGCAGCAAAAAGTGAAAAGGACACTAGCTTGTTACTCCCTGTGGCGTTCTTTTGATTAGCTCTATAAGTATCCTTGCTTAACGATTATCTTTCTGGATGATCCAGGAAACCTATGTCCAGTAACAATGATTTACCTCCCAAAAAACTTAATGATCTAAACAAGAATATAATGTGGCTGTACATAGCAGGAGATTGTCTAGTGTTACACATTTATCTACACTTATTATGATTAATTTTGGCAGGGGATAGCAAAAGGAGGCAAAATTGTCAGGGGCCTGAGACAGATGGGAAAACAGGACAAGCACAAAGAGGACAAGTGGAAACAGACCAGTGTTAAATGAATTGAACTGGTTGGGAGGAATATGAAAATTGAACTCATTGGAAGGAATATGAAAACTGACTGTATGAGCTGTATAGGCCCTTGAAGATGAGAGAGAAAACTCAGCTGTGCATAGAAAGGGAGAATAAACTGAAGAAAGGGAAAAGCATTGTCAAAACGAGAGGAATCTGCACCAAACAATGCTCCTATATGTCCATTGGAAAAGAAAAAGGGAGGAGTGGGAAAGTAGTGTCATCACTACGGTGAAAACTGACAAGCATATGAATGAAGATCAGTTTAAGTGAGGAAGCAAGAAGAGAGATCCACTCATAGACTGCTTTTCAAAAAAATTCTTTCTAATGAAATGTATGAAATACTGTAATGTGTTCTTCTGAAAGCACAGTATTTGGCATTCTTCTCAATGTTTGCGAACTACCACCTTTGTATAAAGGAACCATCCTTCTGGAAATTCCTTGACTCTACAAAGAAACATTAAGTGAAGATGAATCTTTGAAAGTAACATCAATATATTATTTTGGAAGTCAAACAGTGTTGGACACTGTCATCTATGATTTGGAGGGGATGTCTCCATTAAGTGGTCTTGTTACATGATTACATCAGCTCCCTTCAGAATGTCTTCAGTTATTGGAATTGCTTTACCAACAAAAATCCCCAAATACCAGAACACTCGGTCATTAGACATGATCTTGCATATCCTAGTATTAGATGGGTGTGGTTTTATGTGAATGTGTGGGTTTTTATTTGCTTGTCCTTGCAAGTGATAATGAGTAACTTTTAAAGAATATGTTTATTTTCCTTGTCTGGACAGTTCCAGTTAAGTTCAAAACCCTTGTGAAGTAATACAGGTTTAAAGGAAGAATTTTGACAGCCGGTGTTCTTCACTTGGAGTGGATTTGAGTTCCTTTAAACAAAGATACAAAATCTTTGTGAACATGAATAAACTTTTTTCTCAAAAAATTTACATGCAAGTTGCAAATTCTTCGATTGTAAAAGTTGGTACTACCACAGATGTGAAATTGGTTGTGTGTCCCACAGAATTATTTTGAGTAAAGTAAAAAGAAACCAAACAGATACGGTCCTTAAAAGCATAGACTTTGGTTTTGATTACTTGTGTTCTCTGCAGAAACCAGATACGTGATCAAGTTGTCCCATTTTGATTGCAGGAACTTCCTGTTCCAATTCCAGTGAAGACAAGACTTCCTCCTGAGATCTTTGGTGATGCTCTGATGGTTTTGGAGTTTTTGTATGCTTTTGGAGAACTTTTTGATCTTCAAGATGAATTTCCTGAAGGAGTGACTTTAGGCAAGTTGTCGTTTATGTGACAAGGTGCCCCAATTTTGTGGTGTCCCTTCTCCAGTCAAACATCTTACAAGCACCCAAATACCAGTGCTACAAATTTTTCTGTGCAGTTTTAATATGCAAGTGCTTACACGTGCATATCAATCTAGTTTTCTCTTCACAGTCAACTTCTGCAGTGTTTATAAAATCAAAATTAATTTCAATGTAGAAACTGTTAATCTACTTATTAAAATGTCTCCTTGTACTTTACTCTTGCAGTTATATATTAAGAAAATAATGTTTTGTCAACACTTTCTAATGGCATCACTTCAGGAATATTTGCAGTAAATTATGGAAAAGTAACTTGATTATCATACCTGAAGGAAAAAAAATAATGTTTTCATTCTTCAGTACATAATCGTTTTCCAACTTTGCGGCAAAAGTGACGCTTCTTAAACTTTATTCACAGAAGTTTTAGAGGAAGCTCTTGTAGGAAATGACACTGAAGGCCCACTATGTGAATTGCTGTTTTTCTTCCTGACTGCCATCTTTCAGGCAATGGCCGAAGAGGAAGAGGAAGTGGCCAAAGATCAAATAGCTGATGCTGAGACCAAAGGTCAGATCCTTAATTTTACTGCTGAAAAACTGAAATTCCACTGGAATTAACTTTAAACTGCATGATTTATGGCATTCCTTTGTTTAACCTGGTCTTATTATGCATGGATATTGTATATAAATGGACTTGGTTTTTCTCTTTTATCTGAAGTTAAGGCTTTAAATTGGGCGTGAGGGTGGGGTCTGGGGGGGGATTAGAGAAAAAGCAAGCTCATTGTTACTACAATTATATCCAGTAAAGCATAATAAGCTTTTAACAGCACTGCTTATGTTTTGGAGGTGAGGGAAACTTGTCTTCACCTTCCTCTTAGTCCTTCAGCACTGTGAGATGTTTCTCCTGAGGGTGAGAAGACAAGGCATTTCCCTACCTAAATCTTCTCAGAGCACTTTATCTGTAACTAAAAAAAATATAATAAAGTTCTTGGCCTAACTAGATTAAAAACTAAAACTCCCCAGCACAACTGTAATGCAGAACTCAATATTCATTGTTCTTCAGGACTTAGAAGTATGCATCCAGAACTCCTAGATGCTGCCATGTCTTTGTGCTTTTCCAGTAAGGGATCTTACAGTCGCTCTGCCTTTGGTTTTCACTCTAAGGCTGAAGTTGCCCACATTTTCAGAGGCTTTTGGAATACACTAACCACTCATCAGAAGGAAGTGCAGGCTTTGTTCCAAAAGTATGTGGTCCTGTGTTTATGGACTGCCAAATTTCCCGACTAATTAAAAGAGAAGCTTTAACCCTTCTTGCTATTTATTTCATTAGAGGTAGATAGGAACATAAGAGCGTATCCCATTTGAGGTCAAGCAAATCCTTGGTTCCCCTGTAAGACAGATGGATGAGGTATAGGAAGGTTCCTGTAATTCCTCTCTTAAAGACTATGCGCATTTTCATGTTTAAGGTTTATGTCCAGTCTATAAAATGTCTTTTTGTAAAACCTGGGCACTGTCTTCAGAAATAGAGACTGCTCTTGGAATAAAGTTACAGAATTGATATGCAGTGTTAACAAATTTAGATTGTATTTTAATTATTGTTGCACTTAGCAATTAAACTGTATCTTTTAATTACTGAGAGCATTGCTTGAGCAATATAAGCAAGGATCCCAATATCAGGTAATTATAGAATAGTTGATTAGATTATTATTCACAGGACTGATCAGAAAAAAATGTAATGTAACGTTCATATTTTAATTTGACGATATGGGGCTAGCAATTGCAAAAATCAGCCATTTTGCTTCTAGTTTAGGAGACCTGTGGGCAGGATACTTTATCTATTATCTTTTACTTGCCTTGGATCTTTCATTTCTTGTCACTCTTGTTTAGACATCTTTCCTGTAAAAGAATTACACATTCTCAGATTTGTAATTCTGGCTAACCAAACTAGTGGTAGTCAGCATGTCTGCTCACTTAAATTCTGTGTAGGCAGTGTTTCTGCAACAGAAACCACCACGGGTGTGAGGTTTTGGTGTGTCCAGTACTTTCTCAAACCCTCTTGTACAGATAGAGCGAGAAGGGGAGGTGCACAGTTAATCTTGCGATGTCTGGGTGACAGTTTTCAAACACCATCAGTCTTCATACAAGACTTTGTTGTGGATTTGCTTTTTATGTAGCCTTAGTTTGAATTTGTGGCTCTTTTGACTCGGTGACTTTGTAACTGCTTAATGATTTGGACTTGAATAGAAATTGTTGAAACAGTGTACAATGCTGAAAAAATTCTGCCAACCCTCTGGAGAAATACCTGTAAGTGCTAAGGAAACTTTTGTCTAAGAAACAGGAGTTTTGCTGTTTCTCCCTTTGCTGCCCCTCTTTCCTGGTCAGTTTGCTAATGTGTGATGCTCCTTATTAAGGGCAGATGCTTGTTTTGGTGAAATACAGTTTATTTGTAATGCCTTGGTAATTGTGCAGAACAGGAAGGCTATAGCTCAGTTAGAGATTAAAAGTATACAGTAAATGGTGATAACCAGTATCAAAATGTGTGGTTGGTTTTGGATAGTCTGTTCTAAAAACAAAATGATGATGAAATAACAGTTCATTTCAGGGAATGAAATGCAGGTGTTCTTGCATTGTTGTTCGTTTTCGCTTTCCAGTGTGTTTATGGATTTGGTTTTGCTGCCTTTTATGTTGCCATTGTGCATGTTTTGTGGTTGCTTTAACAGCTTAGGTATGTGGGAAACAGCATACAGCATGTGGTGCATGTCCTTAGCTTTTAGTTGGATTTTTAGTTGCATTTAAAGATAAGTGAATTTTAATTTGGATGTTGAATTGACTTTTGAATACACTGATGCTTTTGTAAATATTGGCCCTCTTTTTGCTTTGTCTGCAACTTTTAAAAACCAGCTTGCTTTCCTCCCCTCCACAGTACAAGTTTTAATTTGCACTAGAATAAAGTCTTTATTTCCTTAAAGATTTAACAGAGGCTTTGGATGAAGATGCAGACCCCACAAAATCTGCACTGTCTGCAGTTGCAACTTTGGCAGCTGCATGGCCCCAGTTACATCAGGGTATGTGTGGGTTTCACTTCTTGTTTTGTTACTGTTCTTATTTTGCTCTGTATTTTAAAGCACATTTTTTAATATTTATACTTATATATATTTAAATGTCTATATAAAATAACTGTTCATTCTTCTCAACTGTAGGCTGCAATTTGAAAAACTTGGATCTTGATAGCTGCACTCTTTCTGAGATTCTCAGGCTTCACATTCTAGCGTCAGGCGCTGATGTAACATCAGCCAATGCAAAATACCGTTACCAGAAACGAGGAGGGTTTGATGCTACTGATGATGCTTGCATGGAGCTGAGATTAAGTAATCCTGGTCTCTTGAAGAAACTTTCAAGTACCTCAGTGTATGATTTGTTGCCAGGTAATAAAAGACAATAAATATTCAAGATTATTAGATTGCTGATCAAGTGATCAGTTTTCTGACTGCTTCAGATCAATAATGGTCAATCTCATTACTTCTGAGTAGCTTTTTTTAAACCTGTAGTTTTTCTTGGAGAAGGAGACCTCTCTGGGAGAAGCATCTCAGCGACTCATCCCTTGCTTTTTATTGTTGTTCTGGCTTGAGTCTTTTGGATTTTTTTTAAATGGAGAAAAAAATTGAATCTACTTTTTCTTTACCTCCATTTTGAAGATAATGCTGCATTTTCGTTCTTCTTTCAGTGCTAAAAGTTAATAAATTCAAAATAAAGTCTCACATCTCTGAGCAAAGCAGGTACTTCAGGAAATGCCTCTTTGCAAGTGCAGCTGGCGCACTACAAATGTTTGACTGTTCACTTTTTCTCAAGTGAGAACCAATCTTCAGCCTGGAGTGTGCAAGAGTAAGGCTTACTTATCAGTTGTGAATGAAATATAAACATGGGTCTGAATTTTATTAGGAGAAAAGATGAAGATCCTTCATGCCCTCTGTGGGAAACTTCTGACTCTTGTCTCCACTCGAGATTTCATTGAGGACTCAGTTGATGTGTTACGACAGGCAAAACAGGAGTTCAGAGAATTAAAGGCAGAGCAGCATCGTAAAGAACGAGAGGCAGCAGCGGCAAGGTAGGTCTAGGATCCGGAAACCTAAATTTTGTTGCTACAACTTAGATTAATTCCTTGATTGCAAAAGGCATACGAGAAACAGCAGTAGTGTTAGTGTTTTATGCTGGTTTATTGAAACCCTAGACAGTAGCGCAACTTTATTGTGCTTGGTGGTGTGCTTTTCCACATTACTGTTATTTTTAGATGATACTGTAGTATGAAAGAAAAAAGATGTGGCCAGATCAGATACTAGATTAATTGTAACTGGTCTTCTATGTTCTTCTTACTATTAGGATACGCAAGAGGAAAGAAGAAAGGTTGAAAGAACAAGAGTTAAAAATGAAAGAGAAACAAGAAAAGCTGAAAGAAGAGGAGCAAAGAAATCCTGCTGTAGAAGTATCTGTTGGGTATGACTACATGATATTATTGTGATACATGTGATATAGCACTTTGCAGTTATGTGGCCAGACTTTACCTATGTAGTTTTCATTGACTTGACAATATACAAAGGTATGTTTTAATTTAGGTATGTTGTCCTTAATGTTGATCTTATTTTTTGTCCTAGTGCTCTAGGATTGCTTTATGACAGTGATTTTATTTTTAAAATCAACTCTTATAATTCTTATGAACGTGTTTGCCAGTTTTACCTACTGACAAGAGAATATTTTCATAATAGACCATTCTAGTTCATTTTCTGATTTGAGGAATTGTCTAATCTGAGCTAGATAATATTGACTTCATGTAACAGTTTATGAATTACATTTAATAGCATTTTTTTAAAAAATGCTGTGCTATCACAGGTGTTTTCCATAAACCCAAGGTTTTTTTGTTCTATTAATAAAACTGTATGGTTTCAGGTGGTAGGATTCATGCACATGCAGCTGTATAGGATTCCAGAAAAAAAAGCAAAGTGTATATACAACACTAGATCTTTACCTGCTTGAGGAAGGGAGTTAGTTAAATAAATCTGCTTGCAAAAGGTGAGCATGAGCCAAAGACAGATTTGTGCTATGTTTTTGAAACTATAATGGAAGAAAAATAATAAAATAAACATTATTCTGTAATGGTTGCATGTAGTTCTGTGGGACTTTAATTATATTTGCTAGATGAAAGGAAAAATGTGTCATAAGTGTTTTATAATACAGTATATGTTTTGATGAGGAAACATTTTTTTTTAGTCATGAAAAAAATTCAGGTCAGTAGAACTGCACTAAGATGTTTCCAAAAAAGATCTGATTATTATAATGCTCTTCAAATGGAAGAGTCGATACCAAAGGGCAGGTTTTAGTCTTAAATATGGCATTTTCCATTTACGGTTCAGTGGGTTTCTTCTGGGTTTTAATACATTCTATGACTTAAAATTTTATTTTTAAAAAGCATTCTAGGTCTTTGACTAGCTTAAGTATTTCTGAGAGGAAAATACTGTTTGTGTTGAGGAGGCTACGTTCTATTGTGTATTTTTTTCCATTCCATTCAGCTTTTAATATATGGTCGGTCAGTCAACTTTTGTCTATTTTCTTGTGTCAGGGAGGAGGAACGGGAAGACCTTGATACTAGTACAGAGAGCAAAGAGATTGAGCGTAAAGAGCAAGACATGGACACAGTGACGGAGGATGAAGAAGAGCTGGGACCAAACAAAAAACGAGGAAGAGGTAACGCTATAATTGTTCACTTGTGCACGTGTATGCATGCACCCAGGAATTTCTTGCTTTTTAGAGTCAATTTTTATAAAATATCAATCTTTCCTGTAAATTGTTAAAGGAAAAGAAAAAAGAAAACCACTGACCCACCACATCCAAACATGATTGTATGGGCTACTAAGTGCATTCAGCTGTCCTGATATAGTTCTAATGGCCAGCTAGATGTTCTTTCACTTTTCTGTTTCTTCTTCTTGTCTTCCATACTTGCTGCCTGAATTCCTCTTTTGTTTAAAAAAGCCCAGTCTGTTGCCTATTGAAACATTACATTTATGAGTAACGTACTTGAAGAGAGAGTTGTAGGAGTCTCATCTAGCAGGGTGTGGTGTGGTTTTATTTCTTTTTATTAGGAGGCTGCAAAAACAATAGGTGTTTTAAAAGAAAATGTTATGTTGAGTGGTTGGGTTTAGTTTGCCTTTGTTAATGAAGCACCATGTCTTTTATACCAGAATGCAACCACACTCATCCTCAGGTTTAATTTCCTCAGCAGTGTGCCAGTAGGAGCTGTGGTGCAGGAAGTAGCACAGCAAGCTATTTGTAATTAAACATAGACACCACCAAAGCAGGATGAATTGTTGGTGGCTTTGGGCTGCTGGCTCATCTGTGCCTTTCTCCCGTGAAGGCATTGTGCTAGTGTCTATGCCCATGAAAGTCCTGGATGACTGTGGACCTGAGGTTGCAAATTTGTACAGTTCCTAACAGTGCCTGGGGTAGAAATTCTGACTCATTCAGTAAGACGGGTTTGCATGTTTGCTACAGCTTTATGATGGCAAAACAATGAGGTCTTAAACAGAATGTCAAGTTTCCTCAAATGCCTGCATCTGAGATATTGTGCCTGGAGGGCAAACAAGTGTTATTTCATTCCTACAACTGGAGAAACTGAAGGTCACCCTGGAAATCAGTAGAAATCAAGTACTGACATCTTTCACCATTGCATGTGTTAATTAGAAGATGTACTTTTCTACATGACTATTGGGACCTGATTCTTTGTTAAACTAAGAAGTGGAGTATTTTCAGCTTGTACATGTTGAGGGGGGAAATAGTGTATATATATTTATTTTTTAAAAAATGGATAAAGTAACATAATTGAGTTTGTAATAAAGAGCTTTTATAGGGATTCTGGTTTTGCTTGAGGTCTTGGGCGGTTTAAGTTGATAATTTTGAGTATGATGAAGTCCAAAACATAGTTTGTATTCAATAATGAAATTGCTAGAATTTTACTTTATCACGATTAGATACTTTTAAGTTCTTAAAATTTTGGTTCTTTTTTTATGTTGTTCAAAATGACAATGTCAGCAAATGAGACTTGTACTTTTACTTTGCAGAATCTAGACCACTAAAGATAGCTTCCTCTCTATTGAGGGAATGAATAGAGTTAATCACTTGACTTTTTCATTAATAAAACTAGTATTGTTTCTTGTCTGAGCTGATGGGCCTTGAACAGGGTAAGTTTAGCTAGTAAAAAAGGGACAGAACCAAAATCCAACCTTTACTTGAGTTTTTGGTTAAAGAAAGAATTTATAAGCATGTTGCTAGCATTCTTCTTCCTTTAACTTGTAGGAAGGAGAGGGCAAAATGGATATAAAGAATTTACAAGACAAGAAGAGGCCACTTGTGAAAAGAGTGAACCTCTTACTGCTGAAGACGAAGAAGCTTTAAAGCAGGAGCAACAAAAGAAAGAGAAGGAACTGTTAGAAAAGATTCAAAATGCAACAGCCTGCACAAATATAACCCCGTTAGGTCGTGACCGTCTGTACCGACGCTACTGGATTTTCCCCTCTGTACCTGGATTGTTTATAGAAGAGGACTATTCTGGTCTCACAGAAGACATGTTGTTGCCTCGAACCTCTTCCTTTCAGAATAGCGTACAGTCTTGCACAAATGAACCTCAGGTATTCAGTAAAACTGGAGAGTCTTTGAAATCCTCTGAATCTACCTCCAATATTGACCAAGATTCACACACCAGTGTTGTTGTAGAGGTGCCAAGGCCAGTATATAAACCAAACCGTTGGTGCTTTTACAATTCTCGGGAACAACTGGACCAACTCCTAGAGGCTCTCAATTCCCGAGGACATAGGGAGAGTGCCTTAAAAGAAACTCTTTTACAAGAGAAGAGTAGAATATATGAACAACTAAGCAGTTTTCCTGTGGAAAAATTCCATATTCCAGGTAAATGAAAGGTTCCTGATCTTAATTTGCTTCCACAGCTGTAATTTCTGTATAATATTCTAGAAACGTCTAATTCCCATTTACCTGTAATTCTAAAGAAATGAGAATTCTTCTTAAGTGTTGTTTCACTCTATGGAAAACAGGCTCGATCCTTTCCTTTATGTTTTCTTTTTCCTTTTTTCTTTTTTCCTTGATGGATCTTTCTGTTGTTTTTCTGGTGTTTTATGCTAAAAAAAGCAATAATTTTTCTGTTATTTCACTGCTTATTAAAACGGGATTGGCTTATAAACAAACATCTTTAGGAAGTAATTTGAGCTTTGGGAAAAGATTAACGGGGGAGTAAAGATTAATATTTGTGAAAGGTAAATCATAGCATTGACCATCTGATGTCCTTGTTTCCAGTATGATGCACGCAGACACAGGATATGACACTGGAGACAGAAACATCGCAAAGGGAGGCAATTACTATTACCTTGATTTGCTGAGTAGGACACGTTCTTTTGTAACTTTATAATGCATGAAATTATTCAAAAGCCTTTATCGGCCTATTGTGAATAAGGGAATGCTGGCATATTGCAGGATCATACTAAAACCTTTGGGAGGGGAAAAAATAGTGTAGCTGTGTTGGTTATGTGTGTTAATGTCGGTGCTATGAATTCTGTGATACTATTCTTTGCTTTTCTATTTTCCTTGTCTTCTTTTGGCAGAGGAGACATCTGCAGGGCAGTATTGTTTTTATGGATTTCAAAAGTGTAGGAGTGTAGTTAAAACCACCCTTGACGTGTTTCTTTTCCCTTTTCTTCAAGCCAAATATTTTGCAATTTACTGGCAAGGTATTAACTCCAGTCACGGATAAAATTCTGTGTACACAAGCTGGCAGCTGGCTTGTTTGTGGTGTGTTGGTGGGTAGAGTATGTTACCAAAAGGAAACTCCCTAGAGTAATGTGTAAGAAATCGCATTTTGTTTCAAATTATGCCAAATTACCATGAGGATTTCAAGTTATCTATATTGAGGTAAGACAGAATTAGTCATGGCAGAGCCAAGTTCTCTTTATCGGAGTGTGTGTGTGTGACCAGGACACACTTTGAACATGTCAGATACTACTAAATCCATAACCAGTCTGCCATTTATTTTGGTGGGAACTAGCACAGCACAGAGTTTCTGCATAGTAATGAAGCTTTATTTGGAGGCCTTATAGCTGTGTTTGTGGACTTTGGTGAGAAAATACTGTTTTTTCTTGTAGGTTTGTGTGTGGTTCCTTATTTTCTTAGTTGCTCCTTTATCTGTATTTTGTATGTTGCTTTCTGCCCTGAAGCAACTTGATTTCTACAATCATAATTTTTTCTTTCTGTGTTAGAATTGTAGAATAACATTAATAACATTGATTTAAAAACAAACAAACAAAAACAAAAAAAAACCCAACAACCACAAAAAAAAAACCCCACCCCAAAAGGCAGTTTTGAACTTCACTTTAAAATTCAAATGCGGTGGTCCAATACCAACTGCCACTTCTGTGTGCAATGAGCACTGATAAGTGACCACGTGTGGCTGTCCTTTGGGGAGGAGCTGTACTGCAGTGGACTTGGCTGCTGCCCTGTTGTTTTCACTCCAACAACCTGCAAGACAAGTGAGAACTCCTCCCTGGTTCTCTTGTGCTGTACACTGTTCTTCCCCCTTTCCCAATTCCCACTCAAAACAGCATGGAAATAAAACTGACACATGCTATTACTTGATTTTATTCTGGTATCCATTAACTTTTCCCTGTCAATTATTAGTAAGCCAATCGCTGCTGTTTCAGTTCTGCTCAAGAAAAAAACCCCAAACATTTCATTCCTGCTTTTTCTTTTAAACCAAAAAGGATGTTTCCAATATCCAGACATCAGAGAGTGCTAGTACATATTTTGAGAATATTTGTGTAGTTACTTTCGGTTACAGGGAGTTGGTTCTGCAACTGAGTGTGTCTTAGAAATTCATCCTGTACTTCCTTAACAGCAGCTTTATAGTAATTTCTTATTAAATACCTCTAAATTCTTTTGTACACCTCCTCATCACTGTGCTCACAGCATTTAAGGTAAATCCTATGAACGGAAATGTTTTCCACTTCTGCAGGTTTGCAAGCACTGATTTAGTATCTGGGCATCTTTTCAGCTCGTCCCTGTGGGTTTTGAGCTTCTACATGAATTTTCAGTTCTCTTATGAAGAGGTTTTTGCTTGACAGCCCATCATCACCTTTTCCTTTCTTTTTCATAAATTATCTATTTTTCCCCTTTAATTAGAGGACATAATCAGTCTAGTCTGTGCCTCTGTCTTTCCTTTATCTGTTTGTTTGGTTTTAAAGTTAGGTTTTTAAAATGGGTTATATCTTGTTTGGTTAGTTTTCGTGACTTGTCAGCTGCACTTGCTTGTTTTAAATGTTGCCGTGATAAAGATCCATGCAAGAAGGAAAGATGAGGAGTTCTGTAAATTAAGGACCATCAGATATGAAAAATATTAGAAATGTGACTTTATTCTTTTTCTTTCCTTTTTTCCCCTTGCATTTATAGCAGAAAGTTCTTGATTATCTTCTACTTTAGAAAGTGTTTTAAGACAAAATAATTACTTTGACAAGAATTTTTCATCCTGTGTGTTGGGATGAGCGGATGCTAATCTATAGGTCTTCCCTTAATGTATACTCCTCTTGGCTGGATCGGATGCCTTAATTGGAGATGTTGGTATTGACAACTCTCGCTACAGGAGGGGAGTTCTGAACCTGGGTGCTTAATTTGTTCTGTCCTGTACTGCTTTTGTTCTCTCCACCACTGGCTGCCTTAAGGAATAAAGTCCACTAACAAGAAGTTGCTTGGTATTCTTGCAGACAAACCTCAAAGTGACATCAGGCCTCCTTCGGGACGGGGAAGGATGCAGAACGCCCATGATGGATCGTACGTGTCTGCAGAGAAGCAGCTTGAACTGAGACTTAGAGACTTTCTTTTGGATATTGAAGACAGGATCTACCAAGGAACGTTGGGGGCTATTAAGGTATTTGTGAACTGTAGAATACCTAGGTGCACGGTGGTGCCGTTGAGTCTGTAACTTAAATGAGAGCTCTTGCATACTCTGGGTTTTATTGAAAGCATAATTAAATTAAGTATAGACAGTAATTGGCACTAAAAAGTTTGTGGCCTCTGATTCTTTGGAAACTTCTAATTAGTATGTTTGCTTCAGGTTACAGACAGACAGTCTTGGAGAGCAGCCTTAGAACATGGGCGGTATGAGTTTCTGAATGATGAAAACAAAGAAAATGGTATAATTAAAACTGTGAATGAAGAATCTGAAGAAATGGAAACTGATGATCAAGATAAGTTTATTGTGAAAGACAGGTAAGAGCTATGGTTTAAATAATTGTTCTTCCCTGTGAGCTTTATAGCAGTGTTCTGGGTTTTTTAACCTTTAAATTGTTTTTACCCTCAAGTTCTTTGGAATTGTATTTTTTTATCATTTGAGTTGTAAAGTGTGAGATTCATGTGTTGGTTTGTATTTTCTAAATAATACTGTTCTACTACTGCGTTAAGACTATAAGACACCAGTTTTTACAACTACTATTCAGGTATTACACTGCTCAAAGTGAACATTAATTATCAAATAAGGAATATGTGAATTCATTTTAAAATCATTTAAAATGCAGAGAAAAAATTATTCTGGCAATTTCTGTTTTGTTTGCCAGAAGAAAAAAAAAACAACCAACCAAGAAAATCCCAACCACTTTGTGGAAAGAGTAGTAGTGTTTAAAAGGGAAAATGGTAATAATAACAAATTACTGGCTGAACTGGCCAGTGTACCTCTTCATGACTTGCAATAACAATCATCAGTGCAACAGGCCATGTTCTGGATTAACCTTTAGTGCTGCAGCAAATCAGAGATATAATCTTATCACTGCATGAGTGATGATCCTTCCATAGAGCAACCTGTGACATAGTGAAAGAGAGGAAACCTCAAATCATACAGTGTTGCAGCTGTAAAAGTGTTGGGGTTTGGGTTTTTTTTTTTGTTTGTTTTCTAAACAGACATTTGAGACAGATGTGGGAATCTACAGTACACCAGTGTTTGTTGTAAATCTAACTGTAGACACTGTGCAGATTTTTAATTAATAATTCTCAGAAATTACATACTTTTCAGAAATAACTGCCTTAATTTTCTTAATGCATATAAAATTGTACATCTTGGTAGGATGTAAATGCTGAAATATTGCAGGAAAAAATTCCTTGGAGGCGGTCAATGTGCTAACATACTATTTCCTTATGTATTCCCTGAGCCTTTCTGCAATTAGACTTCTATGAAAGCTGTATTTCTGAGTGACTCTTGAATGCTGTGTTGGATGAAGAAATTGAAAACTTAAATTTCTTTAAGTTTTTTTCCTTTTTATTTTGGTTTGCTGTATTAGTATTCTCATGTAAGACTGTGCTTCGGATTTGAGTTCTCTAGTTACATGCAAAATGATTAGGGTCATCCTTCTTTATATTAATGACACAATATGCAGACATCGGCTTCCGGAAAACCACAACATAGAAATATTCCACTCTTTTAATTAAGAAGCTAAAATTTATGCCTCCAGTTACATTGGGCACTTGCTGCATTGCCAACTCTCAATTCAACTGCAGAAGCTTGGTGCTTCATTTTTTTTTCCATTTGATACTGACTCTGTCAAAGTTTCTGAATAAAGTCTACTCTAATAAAGTCTTGCATATTAAGACAAAGACTGTGGGATTCTAAAATCACGTGACAGACTGCTTTTGATTCTGGGCTTTTTATCCACCTCAGAGCGAGTGACATCTCATTAAGACCTTGGAATTTGACTAGTGAAATGTAAATAACTGTGCAGCTTTTTTTCTGTTTGCTTTCAGGCTCTCGAAATGTGTGTGACTGCAAAATATAATGAACAGCTTTTAAGTGTGGAAAAAAGAATAGGGACAACCAAAAGCATTGCTCATTCACCAGAATAAAGCAGAATCCAGACAGTCTTAATTAGTTATTTATTTTTTTTATAAACCTCAAGTAGAAATTGAATTTTATTTTCCTTAGTGTGAGTTGCTCTCCTATGCTATACTTACGTTTCTGGTTCAGGAAGATTAACTACACTTTGAAATGATTACTTAGTCTTCGGTCAAAGAAGGCTGTTTTATTGGAAACCTACCACTCCCCTTTTATTTTTTTTTCCTCACATGAAGAGTTAGTATTTGAGAAGTCCTCCAAGGATGAGAATATACGTTAACAATTCAAAATTTGACATTCTAAAATTATTTTCTGGTTTTATTTCATTTATTTATTTTCAAAAAATGTATTAATTGTGAGGATATGCGTAGTTGAACTTCTGCAGATGGAAGTATTCTAGAAGGCTGCACCTCACCACTGGAAATGGTTTTTTACTGCAGAATTATTTGGTCTATACTATTCACAGAAATCTCTCATAAACTAGTTGGTGGATGTTGCTTCAAATCATCTGGAAATCTTAATTCTGAAAATCTTAATAAGTGTATTGAAACTCGTCCACATTTCTTGTGGACCTTTCTTGTCCATATTTCTTGAAATTTAGCTAACTTTGTTACCTAAAGATGATTTATCTAGATTAACTAGACTAATTAAGCAAACTTGAGAACTGGGATAACTAATCACACCTGTGCAGTATCTGTTAGTATCCGTAGCCCATGCGTGTAAGTGAAGTGAAAATAAAGTGAAAATAAAAATCTGCTGTGGATACAGACTGGTAAAAATATCTGTAGTGTTAAATTCAAAGTATGTTTTAAAAAAAAATAAAAATAATTGAATACGTTTCTATTCTAGACTTGTTGGGTTAAAAACTGAAGCTCCAAGTGCTGCATCAACAAGTACCAGTACTCCTCAGCCAGTGAATAATGTGGTCCACTATTTGGCATCTGCACTGCTTCAGATAGAACAAGGCATTGAGCGGAGGTTTCTTAAAGCACCTCTTGGTAAGCTTTCAGAATTGAAACTGTATGTCTCAAATCTTACATAAGATTTTGTACCAAACAAACAAAAGGCACATACCACCCCCAAAAAAAAAACCCACACCCCAAAGCCATTTGCTTCTTCTGTAAGACCTGGATGCTTTAGAGGGGCATGTTGGGGGAAAAGAACAAATAGCTAATCTATTCCTAGGTACCATTGTAAAATTAAAAAACATTAGATTGTTGGTTTACAAGACCATAGCTCATGAGGAAATACTAATATTTTTCTCATTATTCCTCATGTCCTGAATTATATGTATAAATTAAGCAACAGTATATTTTACTCTTAAATACATGCCTGTTTAACCTTAATCATTTACAGGACCTTGTTTATGTGGCCTTAGAATTATACTGAAGCATTGGGAGACAAACTGTACCCTTTGCAGAAATGAGTGAGCTTTCTGGGGAAATGCTCTGTAATTCAGCATTAATGTTGAGGCCAACGTATCACGCAACTATATTATGAGTTTCTACTGTGTGCTTTCTGTATGTTGTAAAAATGTATGCTCCTTTTTTATACCGTTTCTGTGACAGCACTATAGGCCTAGTTTATCTGCATCGCCTTGTTCAGCAGTAACAGTATATTTACAGTAAAATGTAGTAAAGATTTACATTGCAAACTTTCAGATCCTCAAGTTTTATGTTTATGCTGTAAAATTTGGAAATAAAAGGTTGCAAGAAAAATTTAAACCAAAGCACATTCATAGCTTGACTTTAACAAGCATTCCTTCCTTGAATTCCTCTGACAAGCTCTAGGGGCGAGAGAGGGGATCCAAAGGGCATAAAGTCATGTTGTTTTCCAGTGATCCATTAGGTTTAGGTTCCTGGGGATCCTGTTGCAATTCAAAACTGGAGTTTTGTCCTGGAGAAGTGTCTGAAGGTGGCTCGTCGTTCCTGAGGCGGTTGCCTGGGCTCAGCTTCCCCTCGCGATGCCTCATGGAGGACGAGCTGATCTCTGCTTGGCCAGACTCTTTACTTCCCACCCGCGAGCGTGCCATGGGGCTCGGCAGGACGTGCCCTCCAGAACCCCTGACTAATCGATGCTCTCCTCTGTTAATGACTGCAGGCAGAATCCTTAGGCTCTGGCAGATTTTGCTGCAGCGGTTTAAGATGACAATGCAGGTTTTGGTATATTGACACGAGGCGTTAGTGCCCTGTGGCGTAGTTGACCTGAAACTCTTTCTGCGTCTCGACTGCTCCCGCATGGAGTCTGGTGCCTGGGTGCCAGTTGCTGCTGAAGATGAGGTGGAGCTAGGTTTGTGGCAGAGGCTCCAACAGGCAGGTGCAGGTTCCCTTCCACAAGCTCTCCTTAACCAACCTGGTGGCCTCTAGAAGACAGAGACGCAGCAAGTGACCAAGATGAGAGGGGAGGGCACAGGAGTACTTTAAACCGCAGCTGTTTAAAAGCTTGACTCAGCTGAGTGTTTGGTCAGCTCGGGTATGTTTGACCTTTCAAAGCCAGGCACAGTGTGGTGTATTTCCTGGTTGTGTGACTGGATGTACGACGTGTGCATGGGACAGTTAATTGACAGTACACCTAGCACTTGTCGTATTTATGCTGCCTGTGCAGGCTGTAAATACGTTGTGCAGTATATGCCTCCATTCCCGAGCTCTCTTTGGAGGGTATTTTGGCAACAGCATCTTACTGACAGCTATAAATTTACCACAGTGTGCCCTTAAGGGGAAAAATGTGGCTATTAGTAGGTTATGGCCATAAATCAGGCATCCTGAGTTAAGGGAAAAGGACTAAAAGAAGAAAAGTATCCCTGAAGTAATGGATATAAAGTTTTTTAGAATCCTGCATCTTTTCTTCAGTGGACCCAACTCTGCCATAATCTAATGATGGTTCATGTTTTTGCCTGACCTTTTGAATGATGGTGGGGTTTCTTATTTGTTGTTAACTCAGGAATCCTGGTTTCCTTTAGATGCTTTATACTGTGTGACAAAGTATATAGGGAAAGCAATCTTACATGATTTGCATATCTTAAATTATATGTTTGTTTACCATACTGTGCCTGTGCATCTCTAGGTGAACCTGCTCTGGCGGAGGAGGTTGGTCTAGATGATGCCCATAGGTCACTTCCAGCCCCTATCATTCTGTGATTCTGTGATCTCTTCTAGAAGCTCTGAAAAACGTAATGTATATGAGGGAGCAGGAAGGATCCCAGGTCTCCTCCACTCTGGCTTACTGCCCTAACCATTAAGCCACAGTGTCAGGTTCCCTCTTCCTTGCTTTACCTTTCCTTACCAAACCTCTCATGTTCTCAGTTGTGTAATGGGCTGCTTTTAGCAGGAGTCTGAATGAAGGTGAGATTTTAGTTCTGTCACTAGAGAGCTGTTGGAGGAGCTGCAGGTCTGAGTGGCTCCATAGTAAAGAAAGCTTAAAAGACACACCTGCTCACTGCTGAATTTTCTGGTCACCAGGCAGTCAGTTACATGGAGGGTGCTCTGACTCGGGAGCTTCTGGACTTGACCAGAAGGCACAACTGCAAACTGTCAAGGAAACCTGGGTGTTTGAGGGGCATCTGGCAAACTTAGGCACTTTAGAAGTCAAGCAGCAGTTTTGGAAGCAGCCCTTTCTAGATACAATTCTTTTGTGTTTCAGACATTTGAAAAACCAAGAATGTAAAATTTGCATAATCTTATGTTCAGTTTAAGGTCCCCAGTTGGAAACAACTCAGCAAGTTCTGTTTCTTGGTTTGCAACTTGCATATGTACAATAGGTGAAGCAAAGTTCTTTCTTTGGCTTGACAAGGAGGTGTTAGTAGTGTTACTAAACCTTTTAATAAAAAGTGGACAGCAGTGCTTGCTCAGGGACTGCCTTGTGCTCAGAACCTTGATGCCTTCTTTCATTGACCCCTCTAGAAAGTGGTCAACAGTATTCTGATGGTAGAAATTCGCTTGCTTTCTATTTTTCTAGTTGTTCCAACTATTGGCTGGAACTGTCCCCTGGACAAAATGCCTACATACCTGCTTATAACATTAAGCCTAACAAACCCTACTTGTTAGGCTGATTTAATTACCACTGAAATAAAAACACTGGAAGTGAAGCAAGTGCTAGGAGTTCTGGTTTGGTAGTGGTACAGGGGAACACTTTTGGTAAAAAGAGTGCCCCAGCATTTCTGCTTTAAATCAAACTGAACGTGCTTTGTCATTCTTTCAGTTGTTGCCTTCACTGCTGAGTTCCTTTTCCCTCTCTGTCCCCCCCGCCCCCCTTCACTGGGCTCTGTTCCTATTAGAGAATGGAGCCATACTTAACAATTTTTAGTTTTCATTCTCTTTAAAGCTTCTGGTCCTAAAGAGACAGCACAGTGAAGTTCCCTGCAGCCACTGGCGAGTTTGTGCCTGCGGCCTCCAGGGTGCAGAGCAGACAAAGGGACCCAGCACAGCAATAAAAGGACCAGCTGCTCCTCTCTGCTCCGTTTTTGTTCTGAGGCTCTATCGGGCTGCCAGAAGCCTCGCTGGTGATTCTGATAAGTTCAGAGTTGAGGTGCATACCAAATATTCAAGTGGAAGAGCCAGGAAAGACTGACACAGAAGATAGCAGTGCAAACAGAGATCTAGGAACCCCAGAAACAGCACCCTCTGCCTTGCAGAGCTGCTAGATGGCCACTAATCTTCTGTTGGCTGGTGATTAAATGTAATATGACTTCAATTGTATGCATTTCTTAATTATGACTTGTGTTTTAGGAATCTTTTCATTACACATTGGCTATGAAAATTTGTTTTTTCTGCTTTCGTTCCAACCCGAGATAGTGCTTGGAGAGATCACAAAAAGAGGAGTGCAGCTTGAAGTACCTGTTTTTCCTGCAAAAATTCAGTTAAGATGTAAAAAATCCTTTTTTTTTTTTTCTTTGTAATAGCTTTTTGAGGGGAAACTCTGAGGTGCTACTTCTCAGATAAAAATATTTTTGAGGGAGAAGAAATACAAGCTACATTTATTGTGGATTTTGCTTCTTTTTTAGTATAAATTACTTTTCCTTACATCTCAAAATGCTTTGCAGTGAAGTAGGAATCATCACTCCTATTGCATAGATGTGAAAGTTAAGATACAAAATTGTAAAGTGATTTGGTTGTCTTAGAGTTCATTGAGGCAGCCACAAAAAAACCTAGCCCTGCCTCCTGCACTAGTGCAGGACTTCAGTCATTAGGCATCCTTCAGATTTCCATAGAAAAGGTTGGATTCTAATTCATGGGAGCACCTTTGTGACTGATACAGGGAACCGTTTACCTCCTTTTTAACTTGTGCCATTTCCTCCTTGTTGGATAAAAAAAAAAGGCAGTTTTTTTGCTCCTTTTCGCTTGTCTTTGTCCCATTCCTTTCTTTCTAGGTTTTGGAAATAGAGAAGGCAAAAATAATCAAATTTGTTTCCTTTTCTCTTTATAATTGTCCTCCTTATAATAGCATCAGATATCCTCTAGCAGTGAACTGGGATAGGGTTAGTATACATGCTTTTTTCTTCTATTTTTGTTACTTCCCTGCGGAGTTTTGTGAGCAGAGGCAGCGAAAGTGGAACTGGTCCTTTTTTCCAATGAAGAATTTCTGTTTACTCTTCAGAGAAGGTAGTCAGAGAATATACCTTGCATTTGGAGCAGATGAGGTTTACTATGGCTCTTACTTAAATCAGGACAGGCTCTTACTGGGAGAATAATTTCAGCGTTTTAATACTGGAGAACACTCCTGCACAAAAATATTGTGTCTTGTTGCACATGGGCAGATGGTCTGGTTCTCTTGGTACTTGAGGACTGTGCCCATAATCTGGCTATATTTTTGAGATGTTAGGAGGTTTGTGGCAGCGTAGACCAGGCAAGTTGTTTCCTGGGAGAAACCTGTGGCCACTAAGCTCCTTCTGTAGCCACTTGTACCAGAGAGACAGAAAGTTAAGGGGGTGGGTAGGTTTAAGAGCTTTCAGTTTAAACGTTTTGTTTGTAGTGAGAGTTAATGTAAACCCTGGGATGTACAATTCCTCCATGCACATTATTGTCTCACCCTTCCTTGCCTACCTGTTTCCACGAGCATATGTTGGGAAGCGCTGTTCTAGTTATGTTTTTAGACTGCAGAAGTATGGATTATAAAAATTTAATTAAAAAAATAATCCACCACGCTTCAAAAAGGTATTTGAGATAACTTTATGAATTTAATGTTGGGTAATGCAGAAGATGATAAAAGGAACCACTGGGTGGCTAAAAAGAGAAAGAGAGTGGAAGACAAGACTAGTCATAGAGATGTTAATTTTAAATGTTACTTGTATTGGTAAGAATTAGAAAATATTGAATATTTTAGGAGTTTTGGTTTTGTGTTTGTTTTTTTTTTTTTTACTTTACTAATTTTGTAGACAGTTTCTTATGCTGAGGAATTGTGGTATTGAAGCTAAAGGTTTAAACATGGGCAAGTACAACAAATACAATTCAAAAAGACTTTATTCCCCCTCCCTTAAATATTTTTTTTTAAAGTTTTCTGCAACTGGAGATAAAGAACTGTCTTTTCTTTTTATCACTTTGGCACAGAAATCTGCATGTTCACATAATCCTGCCTCCCTCCCTCCCCTTCCTTTTAATGCCCCCATTTTTATTTTTTTTTTAAAACTTTGCAGCATTGTGCAACTGCATATCCTTTCTAGAAATACTGAAATGGAAAACCCTTCCCTGAACTCAATTAGCTATTGATAGATGAGTGCATAGATCTGTCAAACAACTTCATTTGCATTGTAGCAAGACTTGGAGGGCTTAGCTGACAGAGGGGTATCCCACTGCGCAATGTAGGGCTGCTCAGACACAAAGGGAGAGGCTGTTTCTCCCTCCAAGTTAACAATGTAAATGAGAAAGATGTTGGATGGAAGAAAAAAGTGTTATTTTACAAATTGGGATGTGAAGCAGTGGGTGTCATTTGGCGTGTTTCTTTCTGCAGCAAGATGTGCTGAGGCAAGGCAGGTCGTGGTCAGTGAATTCTGTCTCTATTGCAACCGTGGTTTTGCAGTGCAAAAATGTGTGATGAACTATATTGCTGAATCAATTCAGGCTAAAAATAACCACCAAAAAAAAGTAATAATGCTTAAGCTGCCATTGTCAGCAAAAGAAATGCTTACCAAACTATATAAGCTTAAGATAAAATATCTTTGTCAGAATTGTAGAAATCTGCAGTTGAACCAAAGGAGGTCTCATGTTAGAGCCTAGCGTCCTGACAAGTGGTTTTGATTTTCTTCTTACCAAATTTAAAAAATACATTGAGAGATACACTGCAGTGCTGTGGAAGGGATCTTGTCCACTACTCTTAGCAAGACTGAGCTTGAGACAGGAAACCTAAGGATGAAGGAATAGGAAATTTTAGGAAGTCCTGATTTGTATTTGCAGTTCAGGAGCGGCTATATTTTATTTATGAAGCTGTGTTGCCTGTTTATCCTCTGCATTCTCCCATCACTCCTCTTGTGATACTCACTGCTAATGCAAATGTATGCAAGATTAGGCAAATCCTGGCAGCCAGTTGATGAGAAGGCAGAAGGGCCTTGCCAAGAGAGCAATTAGTCTCATTTTTGTTCTTTCGTTGTATTTGTTATTAGGTATTTTCTGTTCCTGAGGAGAAATCATTAGGCAGGCAGGGGGATCGCAGGCCATTCCTGTGCCCACTGTGACTAGTGCAGCAGGCAAGGTGGCATTTTGTACTGGAGTGCATCATTCATCAGCTAGAGATCGCCCAGGAATAACTGGACTGCCACTTTTAGAAGAGAAATCTATGGTTATCTATATAGTCAAAAGTACTGCTATGTTGTCTCTTCTTTCCTTAAACCTTCTTGTTTTGAAGTGCCAGAAATCACTTTCAGCATTCCTAAAGAAGTTCCCTTTCTGCTCAGCAGCAGCAGTGCGGGGTGTAATTTGTACCTTCTCATTTCTCCAGCTCCCCAAATAGCCCGTTGCCTTGGGTAATGCCCAGCAACTTGTTCCCTGTCACTGCTGTCCCCTGCCTGTTCTGTGTCTGTGTGGCCACTTCAGCAGCGCTAAATGCAACCCAAACCTGTTTGAAAATACAATATAATTTCTCACCCTGACCTCCCCTCACTGTTTATTTTTTAACTTAATTAGTAGTCCAGGTCTTAACTTGGTTTGCCCACTAGGTGTGTGCCACGGATCCATGTGTGACATTGCTTACAAAATAGCAATAAACCAGTTCTGTTTCACCCTGCCCAGTCTGGTGATCCAGGCAGATGTGGGGGTCCTTGTGAAGGTGGGGGGCAGGACAGGGACAGGGGCTGAGAGATGGTCTGCGACACTCTACCGGGACAGGGCCAAGGGCAAGGGCAGGTGAGAAGAGCCCTTCAAGCTGTTTTTTGCCAGTGAAGTCCCTGTTTAATGCCAGGTACTTTCTTCAAATGTAAATATTTTGGGATTTCAAAATGTATGCACAAGGGAAAGTAAACTGGGAGTGTGTTGTGCGTGTGTTTGTTTTTAATCTTAAGTAATCTTTATTTATACTTTATAAATTGAAGCAAGTTGTCAGGTTTCCAAGTTAACATCTGAGTAAGACTTTTATGTCTTACTCATGTCCTATGTATTTGCAAGTTCTAAGTTAAATTGGTATTGAAGCTTAAAATATTACAACTTCAGTAGAATGGAAACCAAAAAGGAAATACTCAAGTATTGAAGAGATAAGACAAAGGTTATAATATTATTCCAGTTTACTGCTGCTGTCTGTTTGAAGGTTGGAGCCTTACCTCATAGCCTAAAATAACCTGAATGCTTGAAAAAGAAGTTTGATCATTCTGTTTTTTCTTTTTCTTTTGTGTTTATTTTTTGTTTTGTTTTTTTTTTGTTTTTCTGAATCCCCTTCTTAAACGGAAGATGCCAGTGACGGTGGACGATCCTATAAAACCGTTTTGGATCGCTGGAGAGAGTCACTGCTTTCTTCTACCAGCTTGTCCCAAGTCTTCCTTCATTTGTCTACGTTGGATCGAAGTGTCATCTGGTCAAAGTCCATCCTCAATGCTCGCTGTAAAGTCTGTCGAAAGAAGGGCGATGCGGAAAGCATGGTGCTGTGTGACGGCTGCGACCGAGGCTACCACACGTACTGCATCAGGCCCAAGCTGAAGGTATCTGAGGAAAAACAAGTGCTTCCTTTTCACACAAAACTTGAGTAGTTCTTAAAACTTCATTGCACATCATTAATCCTTCTCTCCCCCCCACACACCCCCACCCCATTCTGTTTCTAGGTCATTCCTGAAGGAGACTGGTTTTGTCCAGAGTGCCGACCAAAACAGCGCTCTAGACGCCTCTCCTCCAGACAGAGACCTTCTGTGGAAAGTGATGAAGAGACTGCTGAAAGACTAGGAGAAGGGGAAGAAGAGGCAAACTACGATGAAATGGGACAGAGTGAAGAAGAGCATTATGAAGAAGAGCAAGATGAGGAGGATGAATCTCAAGAAGAGGAGGAGATAAGGTAAATGGACATACATTAAAGTGACTTCCTACTGAAATACCGTCTTGATTATTAGGTAGAACAATTGTTCACATAAGCACATATCTTGAAAATCCAGTCTAAAAAAGATACTTATTATTAAAAAAAAAATGCAGCTTATGATTTTTGTGCTTTCTGATGGTCTTAATACTAACAAAAGTTAGGTCCACTGGACTTTAATTCACTTTTCAGGATGGAAATTCCAGCCCTGGATGCATGGGTGAGAGATGGCCATCAGAGTTGCAGTTCTATACAACTACTGTTTGAATATAAAGTGAGGAGAGTTTCAAAGAGCAAGGATTTTTCTGGAGAAAATTTGAAGTTATTTTTGTCTAGTTTTGAATTTTGGGGGACTAGATGCACGAGGTTAAGTACTGCAACATTAGGGAAGACAAAGTCATCTCTTGGATGCTGTGGGACATTGGTAGGACTTGGGGGCTTCAGTAGCTGTTGAAAAACAAACATACATTTGATACATATACCAGGAGTGTAAAAGTTGAAAGAAACTTTCCTGATCTCAGAGTGGTTTTCTTTTTTTTGATACGCTATTTTGAATGGACTGAAGCAAGATTATCTCCACCTCTGACAGTTGAGATTCAATAGTTGGAAAGAACTTGCATTTTCTTAGGAAGTAAACTTGTCTCTGGGATCTTCCTTCTATAATGGAAAGAGAATCTCGAGTATTAGTTATGAACTCTGACTAGAGCATAAGTTCTATACGTAGTGTTTCAGAACTGCAGTTTGTTTATGTAGCTAGTAATATTGTTCAAAAATCCTGTTGCTGTGAGAAATAACAAGTGCTGTAAAGAAATTGATAGCTGCTGCTGCACTTAATGCATTCACCTTGCACAAGCTGCAAGGGTGATCAGAATTCTGAGCATTTCTTCAAACTGTGCTTCATGTAATATTTAATTAATAGACTTCAGAGCAGTATTTATGCTAATTGGATGACTGCATTAGCTTGAACGCCAGCTGCTTAGCCATCCAACCTTGAATGTTTGGGTTTTTAAAATGCTGAATTAGAAAACTGAGGGAAAAGAGAGGAATGGAATTTTGGGATAAATAAACATAATTGTTCTCTTTTTGTAGCCCATCAAAGCAAGGAAGACCCCAGGTCAAGTTTCCATTAAAAATGAGAGCAGCCAAACTCAACAACCCGTTCTCGAGTCGGAACAGCCAACGTCAGGCAAGATATGCTTCTCGGAGTCAGCAAAACACACCTAAGCACACTGAATCTTCCTCTAAAGTTACCAGAAGGGGTTTAAGAAAGGTAAAATCAGCCCCTCCATCAGTGACAAAGCCTTCTTTAAGACTTGCTAGCCGGACCACTCGTCAGAGCCAAAGTTCATTGCAAGCAGAGGTATTCGTGGAATTGCTTGGTCCTCGAAGAAGACGGAGAGGCAGAAAGAGCGCTGATAACTCACTGGAAAACAGCCCTTCCAATTCTCTTGGATTTAGAATTGTTGATACTGCAGACTCGAACGAAAGGCTTAGGAAGTATCCAGTTTCTGCTTCGAAGCTTTCTCTTCCTGTTACTGAGCCCAAGAGAAGAGGCAGGAAACGACAATCCACAGGTTAGAGAAATGTGTCTGTCCGGAACGAAAACCACGTTCTGCTCCTTGCTGAAATATTTGTGTGGTAAAGGAGACCAGAAGTGGTGATTTTTACCACTTCCAACAAGACAGTTCCCTTCTTTCGCAGTGATAGAAGTGAACCTTTAAAAAAATAAAAACCCCAAAAACCCAAAACTTCAGTCATCTAAAGAACAAATACCTTATTTGCCAAGGAGACTTATCATATCTATATTTGAAATTGCATATTTGCACACAATATGGAGCAATTGCTAGTAAGTGGATAGAGAATGGGAAAGTGATATTTATGCCATAACCCATGGAAATGTTTACAGATAGCTTTTATGGTTTTGTTTTATTAAAGAGTTAAAACAGTGAAGAACACAGATGTAGGCAAGGTAGTGAAATTGGGAATATATACATGCAACAAAAAACTGCTGCCAGAAGAAAAATGTCATCTATCTGGTATAGAAATAACAGTGTCTTTGCTTGTTAAGCTAATACCAGGTATTTGGTGGCAAGGAAATACTTGGAAAGCTACAATAACCTTTTAAAAACAAAAAGGACCCAGTGTGAGACTGAAGAGTGTAAAAGAGCTTACACTCCAGTGTGGCAGCCTTTTATTCAGCACCTTTTCTGTCCTTCACCATTGGGAGTTTCTGGGCTTATCCTCTCACCACCCTGCTGACTACTCTTGAAAGCAGATAAAATCACTCTGAATAGAGGTTTTGTGGGGGCAAAAGTTATGAGCAGGCAGCTTATTCTGCTTTTCTTTAATAGGGTGTTTAAGTGTTTAACAAATCGTTTTAAAATTGAAATCGCTGAAAAAATCCTTTCCAAAATTAATGCGATGAAGGAGAATGGAGGATCCCAGCTAAGTCCTGATAGTGTTTTGTATGTTAATAACCACATTTAGTGGTTATTAACAAGGCTGTAGGATAGTTAATACCTGAAGCCAAACTACAAACTTGCCCTGAAACTACACTTTTAGCACCCAAGAACAACGTGTTTCACTTTTTCTTTTTTTTAAATATTGTCAGGATTTTGTTTTTATTTGAGATGGTTTTTGCTTTTTTTCCCCCCAGAATCATCTCCTCAAACCTCACTGAACAGGAGGAGTTCAGGACGTCAGGGGGGGGTCCATGAACTCTCAGCTTTTGAACAACTCGTAGTGGAACTGGTACGACATGATGACAGCTGGCCTTTCATGAAACTGGTTTCCAAAATCCAGGTAACTGATAGGACCATAGAGAGAATTATAATCATTCAGAATCCTGCTTGCTGCCAATAAAACTTGGGATTTTATAGTATTGCCCTAACAGGGGTTACAGCAAAGCAGTGGGGTTCAGGAGAACTCTTGAATGTCAGCTCAAATATTTGGTGCCAGAAATAACATTTTTAGTTGACATGTTACTGGGAAAATTTTAAATGTTTGCGATCAAGTATTTAAAAATGTGAAGTCCTTTGATTTGAAAAAAAAACCAAACCAAACAACAGTGCACTGGACTGCTAAAAGTAAGATTATGGTAATTAATTAATTAGTTAGTTGAATTGATCTTCAATTTATGCAAAGATGTTTTTGAGAACAGACCTGTATTAAAATAACCAGGTAGGAACAACTTCTCTCTGATGTTAACTATTATACACCAAAAAGAGTATTTCTTAGCTTATTTCTTAATTTAATTTCTTTCTTACTTAGATTTTAAAATACTTGGTGGTAAAGTAGGTACCCAAAGTAAGCGCAGCTTTAGAGGTTTACAGTAAAAATTCCCAAATTCCTGCTTCTCTGGAGGCTGCGCTGGCTGCTTAGTTGCAAGGCTCTGCTGGCACTGTCCTGCCCCAAGAGAGTGCCTGTCCCCTCCAGCCCCCTGCAGAGGGTCTGCACAGACAGCCTTGCGGGGTCTAGAGCTCGGTGCTGGAGTGCTATATTAAAATTAACAGTCATAGCTGTTAAATGAAGACTCGAAACTCAGAGTCGTCACAGCTGAAAGGATTAATGTGCGTGGACAAAAAGGATGATGCACAAACGTGAATGAAAGGTGTGAGCACAGAGGAGAAGGAAAGGAATTTTGAATGAAACGGAGACCAGAGTCTGCGTACTGGAGTACGGGAGTTACACTGGAAAGTGCAAGAATCTGGTGAATGCAAGGAAGCTTCTTAGGGAGGGATGGAGAATTCAACTTAATTTTGATCCTGGAAAGAAACTGCTAGAATTCAGTGTATTCTTGTTTGTCTGAATCGGTCACTACAGGATACCCTCTGTATGGTTAGGAAAGAAAAATCTATACCTGAGTGACCCAAATTCTATCTGTATTTTCATGATGGGAATTTTGGTTTAAACTTTTTGCTGTCTTTAAGACAATGCAGTTAATACATTGAATGATCAGTGTACAGCAAGACAGAAAGAGAAAATTACCTTTCTTTAATACATATGTAAATACTACTCCTAAAGGGAAAGGAATGAAAAATTTGTCAATCCAATTCTATTTCTCTACTAACTCTTTCTGTAGGTTTGTTTGCGGGTTGTATTTGATATAGTAAAGTTACAGGCCATAACAAGGAACTTGGATTACATTTATTTATTGAATTGCTGGCTAATACTTTTTGTGGTCTGCTACTTTAATGATACAAAAAAATGGAAAATCAATACTTGAAAAGTAATACTCAGTTCAGGAAATGGAGGTGGCTTCTTAGGACTCCTCTGTTTATTTAAAAAGAAAGCTAAAAGGCTTCCTACTAATGCACGATTTACTTGATTTTTTTATTTTTTTAAGTTTGTCTATGCATTTTTTTTCTTTTAAAGGTACCAGACTACTATGATATCATCAAAAAACCTATTGCCTTAAATATAATCCGTGAAAAAGTGAATAAATGTGAATATAAGTTAGCATGTAAGTATTATTTATTGAAAGAGGTAATGAACCCTGTTCTTTCTTTAAAATAAATTCTTGTCCTAAAACAGCTGTCAGAGGGTTAGAAAGCTGAAATTGTGTTTGATTTGGGGTTTTGTGGTGTGTTTTATCTTCTTTATTTAAAAAGAGCATTTACTAATAATTTATAAATAACATTTGTTGAACATAGTTGTTTCACTACCAAAATACGTGATGTACAGATAGGTAAGAAATGAGCAGCTGAGAAACTATTGGTAATTTCTCAAGCCTTTGGTGTCAGTGAGTGACACTGATGAAGTATTTAGAAAAGGTGCTGTTGTTACTGCTTAATTTGTATTTCCTTTATTGATAATCAGAGAAATTTAAGACCGTTTGCGTGGCACTGCACTAACATAATGATAGAAACTTGACACGTGTGTAAAGACATTTTTGTGTTGCAGCTCTGTGTAGGGTGACTGTACTAATCCTGTGGTGCCATACTGCTTTATCGTACTGCTCTCTGATGACTTGGGACACGCTAAGTTAATTGATTTGCTTTTTATTTGCCAGCGGAATTCATTGAAGACATTGAGCTGATGTTTTCAAACTGCTTTGAATACAACCCTCGTAACACAAGTGAAGCAAAAGCCGGAACTAGACTTCAAGCTTTCTTCCACATTCAGGCTCAAAAGCTTGGACTTCCGATCACATCTGGTAATGTGGACCACGCCGCTCCCGCGGCAAAGAAGTCACGAATCTAACCTCTGCCTTCCAAAGGATTTTTTGAGGGAATCTCTTATGTTCATTAAAATGAAATGTTAAATCATGCAGTCGTCATACCTGTATAAAGCAATAACAACTGTTTAACCACCTTGAAGTGTGGCCTGCACTATATTCTCAATGTAATATTAAGCACTCAGGAGAACGTAGGAAAGATTACCTTTGCTACAGTTTTATTCAGTGTCTAATAATTTTGATAGATGTACTGGGTACAGTACTGGTTTACAGAGGTTTTGTACATTTTTAATACATTCATGTGTCCAAATATCTTCCAGAAGTACATTGTTTTTTCCTGCACCAAATGACCTTGTTTCATCCTCTAGATTTTGTAGGAGCTGTGGTATTGAGGGCTTTATCAACTCAAATAAAATTTTCTGCTGTAGCACAGTTGAAGAAACTGTGTGTATGTTTAAAACTTGTTTGAGCGCATCTTCGCAACACTACACATGAATGAGTACAACTGCATATCTTTTAAGTACTGTACCAGTGCTGGCTGGAGGTATTCAGTCTGAGTTTATTAAGTAGATATTTATTTAGCATTCAAAGTAATTTGTGAATTTGTTTTGTATTTATAAAATTTGTACTTGGGGATTAAAAACAAAAAAAAAGGGGGGGGGGAGAATTCCATAACTTTTTAAATTCTTTTTTCCAGTCTTTTTTTTTTTGTTGTTTATTCCCCTCTAACTTGATGATCAATCAATAAATACCTTCCCGTGTCCCTGGCAGTTCTTCTAGCAATGAGTAAATTTGCAGGACTGTACTATAAGTTTCTACGTACAACTTTGGAAGTGTATAAATAAAATGACACATTTTTCAAAGTATTTTGAGCTTCTGGCATTTCCTTTTGAAATTTCCTTTCCTTTCCACTGCTACACCACCTTCCCCATTGACTTACCAGGACAAGCTGCTGGAGAGAACACAGAACTGGGTTTCTATGTGAGTACTCCAACCAGACTTCTCAGCAGCTGCAGTCAGTGTGGTACCTGGTCTCTAAGTGATGCAAATGTTCATCAGCAGGTAAGAAGTAAGGGTGTAAGTTGTATGGTTCATTAATTAGGATCGTTATTCTAACAGCGTAAAACCTCACAGTAGCTGTATAGCTGTTGTGTAGCTGACCAGCAGCTTCTTTATACTTACTGTCCTTGATAGTTTTACTGTCACTATTTATTAATTTAAATTT
>JAOTQQ010000041.1:36993632-37114540 GCA_026546715.1 Gallinago undulata | reverse complement strand
TTGTGTAGCTGACCAGCAGCTTCTTTATACTTACTGTCCTTGATAGTTTTACTGTCACTATTTATTAATTTAAATTTATTAAACTCAGTTTGAGTCAGTAAGTGTAAAACCAGTTCTGTGCACCTGGAGGTGTGCTCGCGCTCCAAGAAAACAGCCAGGAGCACAAGGCTGGGGGTAGGAGTGAAGACTCCTCTCAGTGTTTGTGGCAGCTGCTTACGCTGCAGCCATTAGCCCAGTGTGTGCTGCAGACCCCAGCAGATGCCCCAGCATGAGGGAGCAGGTGGGTGTCTCTGCTGCTGCAGCGCTTCCCTGGCCTGAGAGGGGGAAGAAAGGGCATTTTCCTAAGCTTTTCCTTCTTCAGAGCTGACATCTCTCTCCTGCCCAGGTCACAGACACGTTTCTTGTTCCCACCACAGAGAATGCCACAAGGAATGTGAGCAGCAGAAGACTTATTTGCAGAGTGTAGGTTGTACTCGATCCCCCTGCATCTGTCTCGTCCCAAGAGGATGTGAGCATCCTGACTAGCAGGTTGCACAGACAGTTGTGCAAGGTCTTGTCACATGAATAGTCCCCATTGAATTCAACGTGAGGACTCGTGGAGGGGGGCACAGTGAGCTGAACAAGTCCGTCTGTGGCAGATGCAATTTGAATTGTTCCTGTCCCCCAACCCGCTCCCAGCTGTTCATTCCTATCGCTCTTTCTCCGAGGTTATTTCAACCCCAGTAGCTTCCCCTCAGCAGCACACCCGCAATCTTGGTTTGGGTAGGGCAGGTGGGAACAGCTTAACCCGGGTCTCTGCTTGTGCCGGTGGTGTCTGCAGGCTCGTGCTGTGAGCCGGGTTAACAATTTGTCATTAAGTTTGCCAGCCCCAAGCTTCACTTAAACGTGCTGAGGGGGAAAGTGCCCACTTCTCCTCTGAGCAGCTGTGCTGAAGGCATTCACCTATGCTGATGTGTGGTGCGGGTCCGGCTGTCCTTGGCTCTCACGTTCCTACTGGGGCAGGTACTTTTGGCCCAACTTGATACTTTTCTTGTAGCTTGTTCGAGTGATGTTAAGGTGTCTTCTTATGGCTTTCCCCCATGCATACCCCTTTGGTGGGGAAAAAGGGGAATTGCATCATATCCCCCTCCTTGTCTTAGGGGCTGAGGTATTCATTCTCCCAGTTCATCTCTCCCCCACGCAGCTCCATGCCGTACGGCGAGCAGCCCTCCCCAGCGCTGGTACTGCCACCATCTGCGGGGGGGCTCCAAGCCAAAGTTTGACAAAAGTGCAGAAATGGATAGGGTCAACAGCTTCATCTTGGATTCAGAGCCTAATCAGGCCGTTTTCCTTTAGGAAAAACAGGCGGGAGGCTTCCTTCAGCTCCAGGCCCAGTGTCTGTCCTCCAGGCATGGTTTTGGCACAATCCAATGGTCAAAGTCTTTCCCTTCTCGGGAGCTCTGATATATCTTCGCCCTGGCAGATGTCCAATGGCTGCTCTACCAGCTGTTCTTCCTGCCTCTCTCCCCTTCTCTGACCCCTGTCTTTCATGACAGAGCTAAGAATTCCTGACTAACCACCCACCCCGGGCACTCCTCTTCTGATGCTTTTTGTATGTCGCTCTCATGACCATGGGGCCGGTTCCTTTGGAGAAATTGGGCTCCAACCCAAAGTACAAATCTCAGTGTTTCCTCAAAAACCAACTTGCTCTGTTCCTGGCCACCACAGGCTGTCAAACGTTGAGAAGACAAATCCCTCCAGTGGCTGCTGTTCCTGGAAGCTGCCCTTCCTACCCAAGCTGGAGCTGGCCAGAAGGAGAAGGCCTGTTGTTGCAAATGCTGGATGTACTCCCCTGTACTGGGCACTGGTGAGATCCCACCTCGAGTGCTGTGTCCAGTTTTGGGCCCCTTACCACAAAAAAAGACATAGAGGTGCTGGAGTGGGTCCAGAGAAAGGCAACGAAGCTGGTGAGGGGTCTGGAGCACAATGAGGAGCAGCTGAGGGAGCTGGAGAAAAGGAGGCTGAGGGGAGACCTTACTGCTCTCTACAACTCCCTGAAAGAAGGGTGCAGAGAGGTGGGGGTCAGTCTTTTCTCCCAAGTCATAGGTGACAGGACTAGAGGAACTGGCCTCAAGTTGTACCAGGGAGGTTCAGCTTGGTTATTAGGAAAAATTTTTACACTGAAAGGGTTATCAAACTTTGGAATGGGCTGCCCGGGGTGGTGGTTGAGGCACCATCCCTGGAGGTGTTCAAAGACGGGTTGACATGGTGCTGGGGGACATGGTTTAGTGATGTTTTGTCAGAGTTGGGTTGAAGGTTGAATGATCTTGAAGGTCCCTTCCAACCTCGATGATTCTATGTAGCCTTGTGTGGTGGTTGAAGTCAAGCTGACACAGGCTGTTCGCGCTTACGTGTCACCTGGCAGCACTAGCATAGCAAAGCTGTTGTGCCAGGTCCCTTCGCCCATATTTAGAGGCAGGTGATCGCCTCAACTGGTCTATCCAGTGCCGGATTCACCTGTTGGGAGTTTAACTCCTTAAACACTCTAATAATGCTGGAAGGTTTGAGCTGCTTTGATGTGACAGACGTGAGCCAGTGTTCTCCATTGCGAGGGGTTTGGGCTGGGGCCACCAGCCCTGCTCCCCGCCTTGGATGGCTCTTGTGTGGAGGGTGAAGCTTTACATATCACAAGAGAGAGCATGTAAATGTTAGCATTAATAGTAAAGGAAGATGACCTTAGCAAATATTCAGAAACCAACAATAGGCCTGAGCTTGCACGTATAATTACAGGGAGGCAGAAATGGCCAGCCCCTGAAGAGCCCAACTTGCTGCAGTCACCGGCTGCCATTTCCCCCCCCCCCCAACCAGCCATCTCCCAAGCTGTCACAGTCTGAAGGGGATGCCCTGCTATGGGGGTGTGCAGGGAGCAGATCCCTGGGGACACCAGACCACGCCAGATTCCTGCCCAACAAGTACCTGCTCTACCAGTAATTTAGTACTTTAGGATTTAGGAGATTACATGTGTGGTTTACGATTTTTGAATCATTGATGCAACCACTGAATTAACCCTTACCCTGTGACAGTCTTGTATCTTCTAAGTTTTATCTTTTTGTATTCAAATAAATATTATCTAACACTAGTCACGTTCCCTAGTGTGGATGGCTGTTTTCAGCTAACACTTCTTGAAGCTATCAAGGACTATTTCCTCTCTGGAAAAGCATTTCACTCTGAAAAAAAAAAAAAAATGCCAGCAGGGAGTTTTCTGTGCAGCGTTTGGCTCAGGTGCTGTAACTCCGGGTCTCTCCCCTGCACTGCTAAATGCTGCCTTGAGCTTCAGCAGTGATTTTTTGGGCCAGTCCTGCAGAGGGGCTCCTCGTGCTGTCCCCAGCTTGCTGTAAGGGGGATTCTGAGATTTCTCAACCTGCTACCATCGGACCAACTGATATCTCCTTCCTTCCCCCCCCTTCATCAGCAATTTACTTCCCTTAATTTGGTGCTTCCTTAAGCAGCACTCTTAAAATTTTGCCTTCAAGTGCTTGACTGTATGTATGTCCAGTATCAGGCCTGTATAACAACCCCTCTTGGAGAATCCCCAGTTACCACAGATAAGTTTTCCGTTTTGAGAGACTTAGGCGTGAAGGTTCTGGATTAAGCTCAATCCAAAAGGTAAAATGGTTTGTGCTGCAAATCAAAATAATTTTAAGGATGGATAATCAATGCCATCACCTTGTTTTTCCTCCATTTCCTAATAAGGATGCTGAAGTAGCACCATCCCTAAAATGTGTCAGTGTACTTGTGAATGTGTGTGTGAGTACACTTGTGCAAAGTTTTGTAATTTTAGCCACTGTAAGGCACTGACTATTAAAATAATGTTTATCATTCCTAAATGTGGTACTTCTACAACTTTAAAAGGTACATCTCCAGTACCTGGGAAAGTGCTGGTAAAACTGTGATTTACTCAGACCGTGAGTGGTGCTGGGAGTAAAGCCCCGCTTCCTCCTGCCTCCCCCCGCTCCCAGCAGCATCCATGAGCCCGAGCTTCAGTCACAGCATGCAGCTGGGTCTGCATTTAAATTTGGTTTTATAAGTAATCAAACAAATCTGATCTGCTGCTGGTGAAACTCAGCCATGCACCCAGAGCTGAGTCCTGGCAAACACAATGCTTTTTAGTATTTGGAGTGCACAAGGATGCTGAACGTTGATATGAATTACACCTGACGTTCTCAGTAGCAGAAGACCACAGGCTGCGTATGTTTTCCAAAAAGTGCACCAGGGCCAACTTTGGGTTTGTTTCTTTACCATAATCTATCAATTTCCCGGGTTTGTAGTGCTTCTGTTCTGGAAAATCACTGAAACTAATTTTAAATTATTTATTTTAGGTACAACTACCTCTTTAATTTTTTTTATGTATGAAAGAAGGAGGGGGAAAAAAATATGTTTTCTGGGCCTCCAAATGCAGGAGGGTATCGGCCATCGCCTTGCAAGAGGCTGTGGGTATCGCCGGGATCGGAGGTGTTTGGCCCCATGGGAGAGCCCCTCGCCCTCTGCCAGAAGGGGGAGAAGGCAGCGAGCGCCCTCGCTCCCGGAGCAGATCCAGCTGTTCAGGTCACTCGCTTTTGATGATAGAAATGTTTGATTGGGCCAAGTTTCCTACAAGGATGTTAGGTGACAGCGTGCCCTCCGCAGTGCTGGCCGCTGCCCATGGAAGATCAGCTTTCACTTAGTCTTCTCTGTGGTCGTTTGCCTTTCCCTTCTGAGGTTTGTTTCGGCGATCCAGGGAAGAAAGGGTCTTCATCCCAGCAGGGGAGCGAGGCTGTGCCCACAGAGTTCTTCTGGCGCTGTGGGCTGCCTGATGGAACCGTGCTGCCTGGAGGAACTGGAAGCGGCACGCTGGCACTAGAGTGTCCCTTGTCACAAAGCTGTCCTACACCCAATACTCCTGCTCTGCCAGCCTAATGTACAGCCCAACCTGAGTTTTGTCCATTTGCTATTCTTAGTTTACCAATTTATTTAGGCTTTATATAGCCATTTCCTAGATTAACGGTTCTATAAGAACGTATACAGTACTCTATGTGCTTTCCTATTTTTCTTCTCCAAGCACCTTCCAGATGAAATGGGTTTTGAGCAGCAGGACTGCGAGGGGCCGGGCTGTGCTGTGGCCCGGGCTGCTGCGAATCACGCGTCTGAAATGGCAGAAATGTCAGCCAGGATGCTGAAAGCTCTGGGGCTTGGATGGCAGCTCTGCATTCGGTTCCGGGCAATGGTGGGGATTTGCTGGTGGGATCAGGGCTCGGGAGCATTCCTGAGCAGATCCCACCGCTGGAGTCACATGCTGGGCCCTGCAGCCCTGGCACCGCTCGGGAGCGCTGCCATCGCCGGAGGACACCTTCCCACTGACCCACGGGTCCCGCGATCCAGCAGTGGTTATAAATATTCCTGTGCCCCAGTCATCCTAAAGCCCATCCTCAACCACCAGAAAGTGATCTCAACTCATGTATTTAGCATGTTAGGCTTAGCTAATGTTTTATTTTTAGATTGATATCTTAAAAAAAAAAAAAAAAAGAAAAACTCTGCAGTTTTAAAAGGCAAGATCAACTTTCTACGCAACGTACTTTGTGAGGGGGCTTTGCAATGCTTAAATAGATTTAGTCTGTGCATGTTTTGTTTCCATAAGTTGTGCATCTTTGCTTCTTAGAGGTTTCTGAGAACCAGTCCTTGGGTTCAACCTTCATCAAACAGAATTTCCTTCCATTCAGATACAATGCTGCAAACTGAGTGAGTCCTAGGTCTGTCTGGAGCAATTTTAATACTATGAAAACTTCAGAACCAAAAGTGTCTTTTCTCCTTTTTGTCTGGCCATTGTGACTTTCACTCTGAACAGGCCATACGAATTAATCTCCTCTGTCTTGGCACTTCTGTGATGGCTTCCTCCATCTCCTGGAGAGGATTTGATCCTTTTCTGGTGATTATTTTGTATTTCAAAGACATCTCCTACAGACCTACAATGTCATAGAAGGGCTGATCATGATTAGAAACAGTCTATTTTCCAAGGACCTTATTCCAACATGATGACATAACCCCGGTAGGAGGGGAAGCACAGAGCAATGGAGATTAGTAGCAAAATCAGGCCAAGATTGCAAGACTTGGGATTAGTGCCCAAAATCTGTGTGCAATGTGTGTACACTGCGGCTTTGCACTTGTCCAGCACAGGAAAACAAGGATTCCTTGTCCCACCAGCAACACTGTCCGTCTCAGGGGGCCCACTTTTGGGGGACTCTTCTGTAAAGAAGAGTGTAAGAAAGTCAAATCATTATATTCCTTATGTGCCAGCCAGACCCAGCATCTTGAAGGTCTGGATGCATCTATCCATTAGGGAAAGAGCTTTCTGAATTCATTGCCACCTTTTCTTAGAGGTGTACTGGTTTAAACGGTGTCGTCTGCTGAGATGTCTGACCGCATCCTAACTTTTGGCAGTCGTCCTCCTGTGCATCAGGCTGAAGCCGTTCAAGAATTTGTTCCTTCCATCTGTCCTCCTCCTCCGCTGAGAGGAGTCTCTGCTCTGGGGCTGAACAAGTTTTCAGAAACCTAAGCAAGATGAAACCACTGTTAGGAAAGTTGTAGATAAGTTTTATTATATTTATGTACTAAATTTTACATGCTGCGAGCAAATGAAGAACCAACTGCTGACCCACAGCACTGCGAGTAAGAAAACAGACCACGATTTTGTCTTGAATATGATTTTAAAGAGAAAAAAACTAATTCCACTTCTGTGCTGTTCCAAGTCTATTGAAATCCTGGTGTGAGAGAATTAGACTTCCTAAACTTGGAGAGAAAAACAGTGCTCAAAGACTGCCAGCGTAAGGGCTATCACTGAATTTGTAAGACACGGGAGAAAAAACCCCAAAATTGCTGAATACTGCTGAGGCACGTGCCTACCAAAAGGATATTGCAGCAGTAAGAGACACATGGCTCGAGTGGGTGTACGACAGCACTGAACACCCCCTGTAATAAAAGAAAACTTCCTTCCAGTGGCAAAAGCAGGGAATTTTTGCTATAAACTTCCAACCTAAGATCATCAAGTCCAACTATTAATTTAGCACTGCCAAGTCCACCACTAAAACATATCCCTCAGCACTACATCTACACGTGCAGGGATGGTGACTCCGGCACTTCCCCGGGCAGCCTGTTGTAATGCTCAACAACCTCCTTTGATGGTGTCAAAGGCTTTACTAAAGTCCAGGTAAACAACATCCACAGCCTCTCCCTCATCCACTAAACCGTTCACCTTGTCATAGAATGAGATCAGATTAGTCAAGCAGGACCTGCCTTTCATAAACCCATGCTGACTGTGCCTGATCACCTGGTTGTCCCGTACATGCTGTGGGGTGGCACTCAAGATGATCTGCTCCATAACCTTCTCTGGCACTGAGGTCAGACTGACAGGTCTGTAGTTCCCCGGATCCTTCATCCAGCTCTTCTTGTAGATGGGCGTCACATTTGCTAACTTCATTCTGCTCCCCTTGCCTGTCTTCCAGCTCAGGGGGCTGAGTACCCGGAGAACAACTGGTCTTACTATTAAAGACTGAGGCAAAGAAGCCATTAAGTATCTTAGCCTTTTCCTCATCCTTTGTCACTGTTTCCCCCCACATCCAATAAAGGATGAAGGTTCTCCTTAGGGCACCTTCCCTAGTTGGGTCCCTCACCAGCTGTGTCAGGAAGTTATCCCTGACACACTCCAGGAACCTCCTGGACTGTTCCCTCTCAGCTGTATTGCATTTTCAGCCAACATGTAGTAAATGGAAGTCCCCCATGGGGACAAGGGCTAGTGACCGTGAGAATTCTTCCAACTGCTCACAAAATATTTCCTCTTCCTTTTCAGCCTGCTTGGGTGGACTGTAACAGACTCCCACCATGATATCTGATTTGTTGGCCTTTCCCCTGATTCTCACCCATAAGCACTCAACCCTCTCACCACTATCATTAAGGACTAGACAGCCAAAACACTCCCCAACATACAGGGCTATCCCACTGCCTCTCCTTCCTTGCTTAATCCTTCTGAAGATTTTATAACCACTCACTGCAGCACTCCAGTTGTGTGAGTCATCCCACCATGTTTCTGTGATGGCAACTATATCATAGTTTTCCTGCTGCACAGTGGTTTCCAGGTCCTCCTGTTCTGTGCCCACTGCAGGCAGACGAACTTCAGTTGGGCTACTGATCTCATCACCTTTTGTGGGGGAGAAACCCTGATTCCTACATGACCATTCTCAGGTGCTTCCATGGTTTCTAACACATCACTAACCCTTGTGTCTTTGCTGTCACATGGCTCTCCATCCCTGGCCTCCACTGAGATGGCACACTGAAGGACCTTGGTAGCACACCATAAATCTCTCTATCTCTCTGCCTCCTCTCTTTGGAGAGAGAGGTGGGTGAGACCATCTGTCATTCATCTCAGTGGCCAGTCCGGCCCAAACCGCAACCCCCTCAGACACTGGTGTGCTACCCCCAGGCTTATCTCTAGTGAGCCTGGTCTTATTCCTTTCCCCCTTCAAATCTAGTTTAAAGCTCTCTCAGTGAGCCCTGCTAACCGCTGCACAGTGATCCTTTTTCCTCTCTGAGACAGGTGGACCCCATTGGTGTCCAGCAGACATGGTGTCATGTAAACCGACCCATAATCCAAAACCTCCAAATTCTGCCATTGACACCAGTTTTGGAGCCAGGAATTGATCTACCAGCTATTCCTGTAGAGCAGAGGAGTTCCTCTACCTGGGCCTGGCTCCCACAGGCGTGTTCATCAGGTTAGCAAGGGGTGAAATTGCTACTGAAGAAGCACCTCCTGAGTGCTTCCCCAGGAACATCACCGCTAACCTTAGGCGTCCCAGCTCCAGAGCTCTGCTAGAATTTCCCGACAGAAACCAGTGAAGATCTCGATGGCATCTCCTCCGAGTCACTCACATGTGTGTCCTTGAATAGTGTCCGGGAAGAGCAGGAGGCTGTTGGATTCACCTGCAGCTGCAAGGGGATGCTGTGGGCTGGGGAAAAGGTGCTTCAGCAAGAGCCCCTAGGTGTCACTTCCCGAGCGTTACCCTCCTCTGTGCCACAGCTCCTCTGCCGCTGCAGACACAGATAGAACAATGTATTGCAATCTAAAAGTGGTGCTCTTCAACAGAAAACAAGCTGGCAGTACCAGAAAATGTTCTGACTTTTCTTCATAGTGGTTTCACAGCTGGCATGCTTTTAGGGTGAGAGAGTTTCACTTTCAGAGGACTCTGCCATGAGCTCATTTTATAGGAAAAAGTTACATATACAAAACAAGAACACAAAGAGAATGGATTATCCAGAAGAGGTTTTTCCATGTGACTGATACATCTAGCAAATTACCCCTTTGCTTTTTGGCTGCTTGAGGAACATTTCTGGACTCTTATTTTATTAGAATAATTAAATAACAAAATCTATATCTTGTTTAGTGTTGCTGCCTATTCTTCCAAAGCACTCTGGCAGCTTTTCCCCTAATCCACTTACCCGGCGTATAGGTTAGCTGAATACGCCTGGTTTTCTAAAGGTCACTTTGGCTCCCTTCTTGCCATTTCACTGCAATAAGCAGTACTCTGTGATGCACAGCAACTACTGTGCTCCCAGAAAACTATGCTGCTTTTTACATTTCCTCTCTTTAGAGAGGATTTACCATATTGCATCCGTGTCTGCTGTGTAGCCGGAGTTCTGCTTCGCTGTATGTAGAGATATACGCGTCTGCCTGACACGTCGGCAGCTGGAGATAACAGCCATCATCAAACTCCTCGGAGCTAGTGTTGTCAGAGGATGCTTATTGAGAAGGAAAGTCTGGCTTCGCCGTTTGCTTGAAACAGAGTTTTCAAGAAAGGAATTGTTCTGCCTGACCTACATTTCCTTCCTCAGGAGGAGGGATGGTCTGGGCTTTAAAGCAGGGTCGGGGACCCGAGCTGCCCTGCCCTGCCCCTCGGCTTGCCACAGCCTTCCTGGGCAACCCCAGGCAACCCAGCAAACAGGATAAATAAGACTCGTCAGGCAGGGGTACTTCATAAATAATTTTAATGAAGAGCTTTGAAACCTTGGAATAAAAATGCCACACATAGAATTGAAAAAAAAATAATAAAATGCTCTCTTTATCATGGAAGTGAAAGCTGGCTGAAAAAAAAAAGTGATTTAATTGACTAATTGAAAGAGTGAATTAACTGAATAATTGATAGAGTCAGATGATCTTATAAATCCTTCCTTACCTGAGGTGATGCTGTAAATTTATCTCAGGTGTGAACACGAGGCAGCAAGGAGAGAGACTTGGGAAGAAACTGCTCCTGGGAAAGTGCATTTTGCAGGGCATATAGGAATTTATGAAGGCTAGCAGGGTAAGTAGTAGTTACTTTTTCTAGTGCTGTAAATGTGCAAATGTTTGTGAATGTTGAATATGTGCTAATTACTTAAAAGTAATTTTTATCTTCTGCTCTTCATACTAAGGCTGAGCAAAGATTCCCTGTATTTTAGACTTCAGGGGAAATTTTTGGTTCCATTTAGCCATTTTTCTGCCATTAGCTTCCACATTTCCCTCATAGGAAGAACTGTTATTTCCTTTTCTTATTGTGTTTAAATACCATCCCTAAAATGATGTAATGACAAGACATAGTGTTTTAATTAAATCTCCCTTTCATTGTCCACCGATCAACGACAGGCTGGTGGCTGCCCGGCGTTATGATTCACCGGCACGTGTGACTTACCAGCATGGCACTGAGAGGCACGGGGGGAGAGGGGGAAATTACACCCTGACCCCAAAAACACGCGGCTGCTGCTCCTCCAGCATCCGTGCTGGGCTTACGCTGCTGCCTCCTCCTGCTTCCCCCTGCCTGAGGTGAACTCGGCCAGGGAACACGGATGGTTGAAGAGCTTCCCAAGGGAAAATAAAAAATAAAATAAAATAAAATAAAATAAAATAAAATAAAATCAGGGGTTTTCTTCAGCCACACGGCTGCTCAGTCAGAAAAGCAACTCCACTTGGCAGGGACACCAACCGAAGTGTCACAGTACTGGAGCTGGCGTTGCAGCTCGAGGAAATCTCGCCCCACCTCTGACAGCCGGGTGTCTCCTTGCTGCGGCCAGAGGGTCGGACTCCTGGAGCCCGGGGTGGTGGCCGGGGAAAGTGGGCACCCCACCACGCCGGGGGGGCAGCAGCTGGCAAGTAGGCAGCACCCTGGGGGCTGTGGTGGGGCTGCTGAGCCTGGTGGGAGCAGGGCGGCAGCCCGGGCCATGAGTCAGCCTCAGGAATGTCCTGGCACGGGTGGCCCAGTGAGGGTGACGCAACGGGGCCGGCTCACTCCCGTCTTGGAGGTGGGCAGAGGCCAGCAGGCATGGCCCGACTCCTCGGGGAGCGGCGGCCAGCACTGCACTCATCCTCACCCCTGCCCAAGCCATTAGGAAGCTGTCCCATAGCTCGGAGCCCCAGAAGGGATTTTGGGACCACGCCGGTGGAAGAGGCTGCTTAAAGCCAGCAGAAGTGACCCTGCCAAGGATGGTGAGCCGGAGCTTCTCTTAAGGGGAAGTCCACCTCCTGGTCTGAGGGCAAGGCTTGCTGGCCATCCGTGCTCCACACCAGCCCACGCACCCTGCCCCTTGCCCCAGGCTCTGGGGATCAGGGCACGTGGGAGGCGCTGCCAGTCTGGCCCCAAATTCATGCTAGGACCCACCACTTACAGGCAAACATATTTACTATATTATTTTTTAAAAGAAACGTATCTGCAGTGTAAGGAAAGGCATAAAAAACTCAGTGTTTGCCTTTCGCTGAGGTTTTCCTCTAATACTCTGACATTACATGAACTTAGATTTCATGCGGCATTCTTCGCACTCCCACTGAAAATACAGAATTGTAGGAGGGAAAGTGGACATTTTGCAGAGCTATGCAGCAGACCAAAGGGGAAAAGGAAGCGTCCTGAGCAAAAGATTTCATCAAATGCAGTTTCCTATTGATCTCTCTCTCTTTCAAACTGAATGATACTAAGACTTTCTGCTATTTCAGCATAGACCTACGTAACTTCCTCTGCTTTTGCTTTTTAGTCCTCCTCCTGCAGGTAACCTGGCTACTCCATAAGAAATCCAATGTCTTGTAGCAGAAACTACCAAGTTCCTGAGTTGAACTGACAGACACACAGCCCCACTTCCTTCTGTCTTGAATGAATTATTTTATGGAACTTAATTACTTAATTAAGGATCTTAATTACTCTTGTGACCTCTATTCTCCTGCCAGATTTAACTCAAATAAGCTAGCAAGTTAAAAAGTCACTGGGCCAAGGGCTAGCCCGAGTGAGAGAGGGGATGCCCGAGGAGGCCAAGCGGAGGCCTTGCTTCCACGGGAAATGAGGCTGAAATGGTAACACCGAGTTCAGTGACGTTGGCAGAGAAGCAAAGAGGACATACGGGATACAGAGAGAAAGGACTGTGATTTCAGAGAGCTTCAATGCACAAGGTAACTCAGTCCATTATAATCACTCTGCACTAATGAGCATCCAGGAGCTGAATCCAAACGAACAGTGCCTTCTGCTTCACGGTGAGTCATTTCTTCCGTGCACGGAGGGCGAGGGGAGTTTTGGAGGGTTCCTCAGAGGCATGTGCTCCGCATAGCCTTCAGTGCTGCTGCTGCTGGGCTCTCTGAATCATAGGGCTATTTCGGTGGTGCCTGGTGGGATGCAGGTCCTGTGGCACAAGGGTACTGAAACTCAATGCTTCCTGAGCGCAGCCAGATGCCAAGGTGGGGCACTAGCTTTGTCTGAGTGGGCTCCAGCAGTAAGATTTGCTTGGTCATTATTTCTTGGCCTCCGAGGTCAACACTGACTTCTATCGCATGTTCCTTCTCCAGTGGCTGCTCCAGGGAGTCACCGGGAGTCCATCGTTCATTATCTTGAAAAAAAAGAAGCCCCCTTCTGTTCATCTGTGACCTGTTTTTCGCCCCTGAGAAACGCTGTCTGATTCTGGTAAACTCAGTCTTTCTCAGAGATTTCTGTAAAGACATAAAATACTCCTTCTCCAGCCCTTGTGTCTTCTGTACTCTGCCGGGGCTGGTCAGGGATGAGCAGCAGCAGCCCTGCCTCAGGTACGCACCTTGCGAGGTGAGGAGAATAACAAGCACTTCCGACTCATTATTCAGCCTCCATGGTAGTAAAGACGGAGGGTGAGTCATGCGGAGTTTTGGAGCTGTCATCCCTGGAGCAGCTACCTGCCTCTGGCCGAGGGGGCAACTCTGGAGATGGTAACTCTTTCTCCACCTTTTGTTTTCGGAGCTGTGCAGCGTGGGGTGTGCAGCGCAGAGCCCCTGCGTGGGTGGCTGAGGAAGCACTGCCAGGGCACGAGGTCGGAGCACTCACACAGCAGCTTCATGGTCCTGAAGAAGCATGAGAAGCAGCCTGCGGAGCCCAGGGCAGCGACGGTGGTCGCTGGCGCTGGAGGATGTACCGCACACGGCTCCCTCTGCTTACAAAGGTGAAGGGGCCTCCCGACATTGTGTATGGCTGGAAGGATGCAGACCTCTGTTTGGGACGCTGAGGAGGACACGTGTCATGCACAGTGTGCCATGACGCACTGCAGTGTCATGAAGGCTCGTTTGGGATATATTAAAGCATCCTGACGACAAAGACCTGGAGACCAGTCCGTGAAGCTGTGCAAGAACAGCAGATGCCCCAATATGGGGCTGTCAAGACATTGCCATGGGCTTATCATAGAATCATAGAATCATTTGGGTTCGAAAGGGACCTTAAAGATCATCGGGTTCCAATGCCCCTGCCACAGGCAGGGATATCTCCCACTAGACCAGGTTGCTCAAAGCCCCATCCAGCCTGGCCTTGAACACCTCCAGGGATGGGGCACTGTAAAACTGTATCTTGAGAGTTATCCAGTTTAGGATTTGTGATATTCATTCCCATAACAAATTCTCACTTAACTAATTACTTTTTTTGGTCAAAAAGCAGCACGTATTGTATTTGAAAACTGAATTAGGTAATGGCTGATTCTTTAAATGCAAATAAGCCATGGAGGAATGAAGGTGCTCCTTCCTGGGTCCCACATTCCTGGGCATGGAACAGGCAGCGAGAGTGAACAAGTGGCCATCAGCTGGAAAAAATCTTGAGTTGAACAGAACTTGCTGTTTTCAGCTGAGAGGCGGTGGGGATGCCTGAGTGTGTGGCTGCAAGGAGCTGGAGGGGTAACACGGCTCCAGGGTACTGATTTCCAGGCTGATGGGCCAAATTCTGAATATTCATGAATGCAATTCAGTCTTTAATTCTGCACACAGAGAGGGTGGGATGTAACTTGAATAGGAGACTTGGGAACATCTGGTCAACATGGTGGCGTATAGTAATGGGGACAGGGCAAAAAAACCCCCATCCCTCCTGCAACACAGTATGAATATGTGTGTGTGTATATATATATGTATGTATGTATGTATATATAGACATGCAAGCTGAGAAACATGTTTGCTGGTTTCCACCAAGCTACTATTAGGAGTTCTGGAGTTTGGGGAAGAGACAGCTGACCGGGCACAACGCAGGCTGGGTGCTCACAGCTACTGCTGGTTGAGGTCCTGCTTGTTTAGGAGCTCTTGGCTTTCAGACACTCCAGCTCGGGGAGCAGAGCCACACAGCGCTGACAATCTTTTTCTCTGCTTGGATGGGCTAAAACTCTCCACATTGGTGTCCTGTGCCTGAACTCCCCATCCAGCTCTGTATGGAGAAGTGAAATGCTCTCCAGAGGGTTATCCTTCCTTGTTTTCCTGTATGTCATCTTATCTTTTAATGCTGCTCCTTCCATGTTGTGTTGTGTCCTGTCCCATGGTCTGAGCAGCTCGTTCAAAACCACAGAAGGTGCCATCTCCATGCCAGGCCCCATCTCCAGCAGCCGTGGCAGGAGCACAGCTCCTGTTCCAAGGGGGGATAAGGATCCGTGGCACAGCACAACCACAGAATGCTCCAACACCAGCTTGTGCCGGTAGGCACACAGCACTTGGCCATGAAGCCGGAATGGGGGGAGGGCTGCCAAAACAGTGACTTTAGAGCAGCAGAAAGCACCCTGGCAAGGGGAGCAGCTGCCTTCAGGGTGGTCATGGCTGACTCCAGAAGAAGGTGTGCCACCATCCTGCCCCGACCTGATGTGACTCATGGTTTTAAACTGAAAGAGGGTAGGTTCAGATTAGGTATTGGGAAGATACTCTGTGCACTGAGGGTGGTGAGGCACTGGAACAGGTTGCCCAGGGAAGTCGTGGATGCCCCATCCCTGGAGGTGTTCGAGGCCAGGCTGGATGGGGCTTGCAGCAGGAGGTGTCCCTGCCCATGGCAGGGGGATGGAACTCCATGATCTTTAAGGTCCCTTCCAACCTAAACCATTCTATGATTCTTTGACTCCCGGCTGCTTGCGTTCCATCGCCCCCTCAACACCCGCCCGCCAGGGTGTAGGCCCGGGGCCGCCCAAGGCGGGGGATACCGGGGGGCTGCGAGGCTGAGGCGGCCGCCTGGGCGCTGCCAGCCGCATCCGGGCGGGCGGCCGCTGCCGGGCGGCAGGAGGGCGGCCGGTACCCGCCGCCTTCGGGCCCACCCCGGCCCTGCCCCGCGGGGGGCGGCCCGGCGCGGCGCGGCGCGGCCCGGCGGCACGTGGTGGCGGCGCGGCCCATGTGACCGGCCCTCCCCGGCCGCCGCGGCTCATCCCCCGCCCGGCCCGAGTCCCCGCCCGCCTCGCCCCCAGCGCAGCGCAGCGCTCTCCTGCCTGCACCAGCCCCGCACCGCAGGCAGCTGCCGCCGCCGCCGCACCGGGACCCGGCGCCATGGTAAGGGCGGCGCGGCCGAGGGCGGGGGCGGTGGGGGCAGCAGCGCGGCCCGGTGGGGCGCGGGACTAAGCCGAGCAGGCCCGGCGCGGCGCGGCCCGGCCCCGCGGCCTCCGGCGGCCATTTTAGTCTAATTTTAGCCGGGTGCGGGGGGAAGGGGCGGTGGGAGCGGCCGCGGGGCAGGAGCGGGCGGCGGGGCGGGCCGCGGCGGGGCCGGGGGCCGGCGGTCGGGGCCGGGCGGGCGGCGCAGCGCTCCCTGCGGCATCGCCCGGGCGTGCGGGTGCCGGGCCGGGCGGCGGAGGGGCGGGGGGCCGGGCGGAGGGGAGGGGGGGCTCCCGGCGGCGGAGCCGCGGCCGCCCGGGCCCCGGGCCCGATGGAGGGTGGTTCGTGGTCGGTGAGAGCGGCGGGGCCGGCGGGAGGGTGGCCGGGAGCGGGGCTGGCGGAGGCGGGGCGGCAGGAGTCCCGGTCTCCGTAGGCGAGCGCCGTCCCCGCCGAACAAAGCAGGGGAAGGGGACAGGCGGGCTCCCCGGGGACAAAGCTGGCGGCTCCCGGCCAGCCCTGCACCTGCCCGGCCCCGGCAGCCGGAGGGGGGTGTTGGGGCAGGGGCGCCGCAGAGGGGTTCGGCTCCCCCAGTGGCAGTAGCGTTTGCTAAATTACGCTCCTCTTTTTTTTTTTTTTAATTATTATTATTTGCCGTGAGCAACCCCCCACCCCCGTTCGCCCTGTCTGTGTCTTGTTTTCGTGCTGTATGAGGCTTGAGAGCCTGATGGGGAGCTGGGTGCGTTGTCACTGGTATTTTTGGATGGAGGAAGGGCGGTCAAATAATACCCGTGCGGCAGCACCAAGTAAAATTCAGGAGTTTTTAAAGCGTGGTGTTGGAGCTGACACAATGCAGAAAACATCTCTGCTGCTTGTAGAGCCTTACATCACCCGGCGCTGTCATGACTCTCCTCTTGGTCGATGCGAACTGCTGCTGTAGCATTTATTCCACTTAAAAAAAAACAAAACAAAACAAAAAACAACTGAACAAAAGACCCGCTCCCCATCCCATCCCAAAACTACAAAGTCCTCTCCTAGGTTCAGTTTCCCTCCCCCCGCCACCCTGTTCCTGCCCTCCTCCTCTCCCCAAATAAGCCAAATGCATGATAAGGTAATGGAAAACTGCTTGAGTAGTACAGTTGTGTGCCTGGTTGTGTAAAGCTGCTATCCAGAATCGCAGCTGAAGATGCTGAGATCTGCAACAAGAGAGTACAGAATTTACACCTCCTCTATATCTTCTGCTCCAATCCTGCAAAGATTACCAAATTCATAGTGTGTTCAGGTTGAGTATAGTATCTTTATTCCTACGGGGGCAGGCAGACTTCTTTATCTAGCACTGTGGGCTATCATCTTTTCTAGTGAGTGCTAATTTTTGCTGTTTAAATTGTTCCTTTGATCTCATTTTACAGGCTTCTGGAGTAACAGTGAATGATGAAGTCATAAAGGTTTTTAATGACATGAAAGTAAGGAAATCTTCAACCCCAGAAGAGATTAAAAAAAGAAAGAAAGCTGTTCTCTTCTGCCTAAGTGATGACAAAAAACAAATAATTGTCGAGGAGTCAAAGCAGATACTGGTTGGTGACATTGGAGATACTGTGGAGGACCCCTATACAGCCTTTGTGAAGTTACTACCTTTGAACGATTGCCGATACGCTTTGTATGATGCCACATATGAGACAAAGGAATCTAAGAAAGAAGACCTGGTATTTATATTCTGGTGTGTAAAAGCAAAGCTTGCTGTTAAAATTGAATATTCTGGAGTTAACACTGGGCGATTGAATAACTTCTGGTGTGGTTTTCTTCTTTCCTTTAAAGGGCTCCTGAAAGTGCACCTTTAAAAAGCAAGATGATCTACGCAAGCTCTAAAGATGCCATTAAAAAGAAATTTACAGGTACAGACCTAAAAGTGTTTCGCTCGTTAGTTATAATGCTGTTTAGATGTTGAGGTTCTCACAAGTACGTTGTTGTCCATCTGTCTTTCAGGTATTAAACATGAGTGGCAAGTAAATGGTTTGGATGATATTAAGGACCGTTCAACACTTGGAGAGAAATTGGGAGGCAACGTGGTAGTTTCACTTGAAGGAAAACCCTTATAAAAAGACAGACAAGTGCCATCTGGATCTAAGGAGCTTCCATTTCTGCAGCTCGTTCAATTGGAATAGCATTAGTCTCCCCATCCCCTCCCCTCCTCAAAAATTAAGTCCCTTCCCTCATGCCCCTGAAGGAGATGTCATTGTTAAGCAGTCTACCAGTGATTGCCATTAGACTGTTTAATCCTGGTAGTTTTATGTAGGATCCAAGGAATGCTTTCACGTCATACTCTTAGCCAAAACTGACGTTGCAGGCATTCCTTGCAACATGTACAATGAATGTGATAGTTAATGTGAATAGTCTAGCAGACAGCAAAGGGTAAGCTAATTGAATGCCTTGAAAGTATTGTCCACTGGTCAGATGGTAGACTCTATACAGTATTACTTACAGTTGCACTTGATTGCAGTTCCATGAGGCTCTTGTGCATTCATACACCTCACCTGCCTTGACAAGCCTATTTTTGTGACATGGCAGCACACAACACTATGCATTTAAAGCACTTTTTTGTAATATGTTTGACCCGCCCCCCCCAAAGGAATGCCAATTAAGTTGCTGTAACTGTGTCATCAAAGTATTGTAGTACCTCAGTTTCATTCCTGTTACATGCATATCTTTATAAATGAAGTAGCTGTTACGATGCCTTTTGTTTTCCATTGAATGTACACTACTGAACAGGAGTAGAAGTTATCTGTTTACCATGTGAGTCTTGAAACACTAAAGTTTTGTAAAACATCAATTATGGTGGCAATTTCTGTATTAAAAAGAGCCTTAAATGGAACGTTGTTTTTTGAGATCAAAAACTGGCCACGTTGCAATAAAACTTGTGGCTTATTACAGAATGTTGCCTTGTTTTCATTGGAAAATATAGTTTTTAAGTATGTTTAATTTAAGCATATTTCAAATAACTTCTGTGGAAAGTATTGTAAAGATAAGCGATCATTAATCTCATTTTAAATAATGCAAGTTTTTCATTCCTGATCATGATTTAGGCCCTGCTTTACAATACTTTGTGGCTCTGTTCCGATCATTCGATAAAGGACCTGATCCTAGTTTGCCGTTAAAGTAATGAAGCTACCACTACTAGAGACCATTAGTTCCATGAAACACTTGTGTCAGAAACGTCAAAATACGAAGTAATTAACCGCGCAGTGTGTTTCGTACCTGAATGTTCTTAAAGTTCTACATGTCAGAGTAAAACCTTGCACGACATCTTACAGCTCGCCGTCTTTTTCGGTAAGACAATGTGTAATGGCAGTTGTATGATAATGCAAATATGAATCTGGTAAATAATTTTTGTTTCTTGGGTGTTAAGACGGAGTTGGTACAAGAAATAGCCTAAATGAACTGTTCTACTTGTTAGCTTCTATGTAAATAGAACTGGAAAGTGTTTGCCACTACCGAGGCTTGCGGCGGGGACATGTTTTGGCTGGGAGCCAAATAATGCTCTCCTTATAGAGAATTTGATCTGCTCTGTGTGAGCAATCCTCCGTTGGCCAGAGCTATTTATGGCAAACACATGCTTTTGTATCTTGTCATCGTTATCCACAAATGGCAAAACTGGACATGATTCTCCTGGTATGCGTAAAGGAGCGCTGGTAGGCAGCCGCTCGCAGCTGAGCTGTACATGCTGCTGGAAGGAATGCTCTTTATCATTACCTTATTTTAAAAAGTTGGTAGAGTAGAACTGCGGAGCCTTTACATACAGGCCCTTTATGTTCAGTCCATAGCCCTTTTTCAACAAGGAAGCTGATCATAATCAAAATATTTTTTTTTCTTTTTTTTTTAAATAGCTGAAATAACCTAGTTGTACTGTGTTTAGGCTCTCTTGTCCTGTAGAACTTTAAGACTTTGTTTCAGGCTTCTGGCTGTCCCTCTTGACTTGCACACCTCATTGTGTTAGCTGTTCTATGTAGACTAAACTTTACTAGAATTTAACTAAAAAGGCATGATGACCACTGACTTACTAAGTGTATTAATGAGTCTTGGTTTTGTTCTACAAAACTCTCCTTTCAGGTACCTTTTAAAGTTGAGAAGTAACTGATGGTATGCATGTTGTCTAGACAAAAAAAAAATCTTTTTATTCCTCAAAATAGTCTCTTTATTTCTGCTCATTCACGTTGTGTGCAAAGCCCAGTTCAGTGTAAAGATCTACTTTGTGCTTTATGTTTGACTTGAGTTCAGTACAGTATAATGAAATGATCTTTTAACTGATTTTCACAAGGTATAAATGGTTTCTTTAGAAAAAGCCAAAACTGAAAATGTTAAATTTTAATAAACCATTTGAATTTCCTTTTAGACAGTAGACTTTTTTTAAGCAGTACTGTGTTGAAGTTTATTGTTTGTCTCTGCTGCAAACAGTCTGGAAAGATGTCTGTGGCTTCAAAGTTGGGTATTAAAGGTTACTTTTTTTTTTTTTTTTTAAACTAGCTTAGGTGTGTATTCGCTCAGTCCAGTAGATATAAAATTGAAGCACAAACTGTATTTATGTAAGATTTCTACCAAAACAAGTTTTGGATCCAAAAGGATCAGCCTGCCTTCAGTTTTTGTTCTTGAAATGACTGACTGACTGATGTGAGGTCCAATTCAGATGGCTTGCTTTTAAAAAAAAAAAAACCAACAAAAACAAACAAAAAAACCCCCAATAAAGTGCTACAGAACTGTTAATGTTTGAATTACAAAACAAACGAGAGACAGCTGGCATCTGTTCCAAAATGGTTTGTCAGCTGTTGTTTTCTGTCATTATGCAAAATGGTGAGGGCCTCATTGTGATCGAGAAGTGGAGGAAAATCCTCTTGAGTTGAACATTTTTTGTGTATCTCCATGTAGACGTGACTTTTGGGTATCTTGGCTTCAGTTATTTTATTGATACAGAAATGTTAAATAAAATTTTCATGAGAGTAGCTTGTGCAGAAATGGCATTTTTCTTCTAAAAAAAAGACTTGTAATCAGCAATTGCTTTGTTTGATTTGGTAAATCCTGGAAGAGGTATAGACACATGGGTTTGATTTCTCTGAAAGGGGAAATTGGTCCAAGACTAGTGTGAGTAGGTATGGTTTATACTTGTGGCAATTTTAGAAACACAAAGCTTAACTTTGTATGGACTTGAGTGTAAGAATCATTCCTAGTCAGGTCATTAAATGCATTTTGAGTACGTTCAGTTAAAAACCTAAAGTGTTTCTCTAAGTGGAAGAGGCCTTTTCTGCTGTACCATTCCTTCAGAACAAGTGGTGGAATACAGCAATTGCCACAATTAACTAATAAGCTTTACTCTCTTATGCCAATTCCAGTATAAACCAAATTTTCATGTCTGCCTATTTTTTATAAACTTATGTAAGTTCCCCTTAGTTTGTGGTGGCGAGTTAATGATTGTAGAGTGAAAACATGGCACTAATGGTGGATGAAAGATCATCAATGTAGCACCTGTCTATTGAATTTCTTTGAAATATTTCTGATTTTGAAAACCTGGTATAAATAAAATTAATTTAAATGTCTTCAGATGTTGAGTATGTTTGTGTGCGAGGCAGCACCTACACTAATCATGTCGCTGTTGTCCTTGGCTTGGGAGCAGCCCCATCACTGTGAAAGGAGAGATCCTGGAGTAAATACGTGGAATGTGTGCAATTTTTGTAATGGGTTTCACCCATTACAGCAGCATCACCCAAAGGCAGCACCGGTGCCTCTGGAGATGGGTATGAAAAAGTTTTTAATGGGTTGGTGCTGGATAACCTTTTTTCTTGTGCTGGGTCCCCGCTCCTGTGTTCAGAAAATTGGGTGTTTTTTCTTAAAAAAGGGCACAAAAAGTATGTTTACGCTGACAAGTTATTTTTAATGCTTGGAAGCAAGTGAGCTGACGTCAGTGTGAAAAAGGTAACTTCTTGAAGAATAATCAAAAGATTATCGGTTTTGTGTCAGTGGTATCTCTCTTGTTAATGTCAAATTCCTTGGATTTAGGAATAGCATAGCTGGAAGAGAGTTAATTTTGTAAACAAAGCTGTCAAGAAACAGCTTCATTGGATTCTCTGGAGGGGACAGCCTTTTACACTGTAGAATAACAATCTCTTTAGTGTTTACCTAACAAAAGCATTCTCTGTGGCTGTAGGGGGTGTATTTGTGAATATGCCTTAAAAATGAGTGAAAGGTTTCTAAGAAAATACATTTCTTTATACAAATTACTGCTTCGTTAAAAAGTACTTTTATTTTTAATATGTTGATATCCAGTGCTTGATGCTGTATTGAATTTGGGCATTTCCCTGCTTCACCCCAGTGCTCTTAAATCTACAATAACATCTTACTGTTCCTTGCATTGTTTATTTTTGTCATCTACTAATTATATTTGAAAAAACCCCAAAAGTGAAAAGTTAAAGCCTTTCATAGGAAATTCACACAGGTAACAAAATTTATGTTGTTTATTTGATGAAATTAATAGAATTTTATTTTTATATTATAAGGCTTACAGCAAAAATGTGTGCTCTTTGGAGGTACTGCAAGTAATTTTGACATTGTCTTTAATATGTCATTGTAGGTTAATATTCCTGTTGTTAGCTTTACTTCATAGTTACTTAGAAAACTAATGGTTGGAAAAGAAACTGGGAAGGTGCTGGTGATTATTTTAAAAGGATTCTAAATGTCAATTCGGATAATAAAATATACCAACTTCAATTTCCTGCTGTTAGCTTAATTTTTATTCTTGTGTGAACAGGCTCAAGAATGTGTGTGTAGCTGTAATCATGCCTTCTCCCCTTCCACCTCTTTATTTTTAAAAACAGCTGTGTCACTGCAAATCCCTACCATCTGCCCACCATCTTCTGTAGAGCTTTACGGACAATCTCCACTTGTACCTTTTAGTATCTATTTTTCCCCTCTCTTGTTTGTGATTGTAGGGATTTGATTTAGAAAAACTAAACGCTGTAATATTATGCTCCTCAAAAGCTTTTCTATTATGCGGAAAGTTAAAAGCATCAGTTACTCTCTGGCGAGCACAGCTGCAGGGTATACATTGGCTTGAAAAAGATGTGATTTTGAGAACGGGTTTAGAGAGCATTATTTGTGTCTGCTTCCTCTTAGTGGCAGCGCTGCTTTCATCTGTGACCTTCTATTAAGGCTAATGTGAGAGCTAAGCTTTTCTTCCATTTTAGCTGTTTCAACAGAAAATTGAACGTGTGTGCGGCAAACAAGGTGCAGAGAAGCAGAGGAAGGTTTAGAAGCAGCAGTTTTTCATAGAGACCTGTACATCTGAGGGGGGGAAAGAGGGTTACAGCACAGGATTTGTTTCCTCCTTTTAATTTCAGCATGAGCCTGCAACTGTAAGGACTGAGCTTAGGTTATCTTTTGCTTTGCCTGAACATGCTGATGCCACAGTCTCAAATGTCTTGATGCTTTTCAGCAATGAAATGTGAACATACAGCTCTGTTTTGGTGAAATTTGTTTTACTCCTATAAATATGAAGCCATACTATAATGGGGCTTTCGGTTAGCGATACTGTACAGGTAATGCACCTAAGCTGCATTTGAACAACCCTTTAAAAATGTGTATTTTTTGATTATACCAAATACGGTAATTAAGCTATTACATTGGGAGTGAGGATGAACTGGTATAGCTCTTAATTAGGTGACTGCAAGTGACAAATATAATTTACGGTCATATTTTAGAGCCTTAGCCCTGTTATTTAAGCATGACTTGGAGATGAAACACTTCCTGGTCCACAGAATTCATTGCCTGCATAAATTCTTTTAAGAAGCAGTAGCATAATTTTAGCTCTTTGTTGACGATACTGATGCAGAATCTGTCACCTGAAGGTTTTTATTCTTCTGCGTTGGTGAATTCCCTTTGTAGTGCTGCATTATTTCTCTGCATCCGCACTTCAAAATCAGTTCCCAGAACTCTACTTCCAAGTAACCGGAATTCCTAAACAATATTTATTCTGCGTGACCAAAGTAGAAAGGCATCTTCTAGACTGCCCATAGGAAACAAATGCATGGCATTAGCCTGCGTGGCCACCAAACATGTTTGGCCCTGCGTGCCGTCTCTGGCTGTTGGGTTATTCCCATGAGAACCTCAGAACCTAGCCAGGTTTGTGTGCAACAGCCCAACCCGGAAAACTTGTGGAAACAGAAGATCAAGTCTTAATTTTTCTGAGACAGAGGCATTACAAGCTGGCTGAACGCCTTGTTCACTGGTAAGGCCGAGTGGAACAGCTACCAGGGTCACAGCAATCAGTGAAACAGCTATTAATCACTTTTATTTTTTTTTACCTGTTCTGACAAAAACACCTGGCTCTGATTCTAGCCAGTTTTATAGCTTTGACAGGTGCGATGGCTGGAAGTATCTTCAGGACAAGCTATATATACCCTTTTGATAATTCTGATAGTTGGTCTTATTATTATTTTAATTCAGTCACTTCATTACAGTTTTAACTGCCTGGAGTTCAGCATTGCGAATACAATGCTCATACCACAACATAAACAGCTTTTCAAAGTCATCATTGTCAATATGAGCAATAATTTAAATCAATTTTATTTCTATAGCCTGGTCTGGATTTTGCAAGGAGGATGTCAGCTCTTAAAAGTCAAGTGTTTTCCAGTGAGCTCCTGCCTGAACCCCTGCCATAGATTTTCATGCTGGGGTTGGAGAAGTGTTGGAGCATTCACATCAGAGCAGTTTGCTCTGATTCCTTGTGTAGCCAGAGAAATTTCCTCTCCTGGGATATGTTGAGGTTACTGTGGCATTGACGTCTAAAGCACTTCACCTCCTTTTTCATTCTCAACAGAATGGACAGACTGCAATTACAGCTTTTTCTTAAGGTAATACAGTCAACTACCTCAGCTATGAATTTTATTTTTGTCATGATTACCTGAAGGGAGAAAATGCTTCAGAAGAAGGCCAAAACACAGCGTTGGAGTTACATGTGGAGCATCATAACCATTTTCAGCTATTGTGGCTGTTGCAGCAGGTACAAAACATCAAACTTGAGTCCTGCACATGGCTTGGTAGAGCCTGAGGAAGAGCAGTGGTGAGAGTCTGGGTCTCTGGCTCTCATCCCGTCCCTGCAACAGCCCCTTAACATCATGAGGCTACGTTACTCTAGACTTTCTTTTTCAGGAATTTTACATTGCTGCTCTACCCTACTTCAGAAGTCAGTGACCGATAGCTCTTGACATCTTCAAGAACACCAGGACTTCTGCTAACAGTGAAAGGCAAAGATGAGATGTTTCCAGTAATAGCTTTGTGCGCGCCAGGCTCACGAAGCACATGGCTCTGTGTTTATCTGCAGTTATCCTGTGCACAAACTAACAGTGGCACATACAAATATATTGTGTGACACCAATAGTCATTCAGAATCTTACTTTAATTTAACAGCTGTTTTCTTTGGAAAATAGTGAGAATAAGATTTTTCCAAAGATTCACTAATTAATATCCAGGAAATTGAATATTATACTTTCATGTTTTAATGTTTGTGCTTTTAATATTATTTGTCTAGATACTTAAGGAACTTGGAACTTCCTGCTGTCGCCTCTTTTTTTTTTTTTTTTTTTTTAGAAATGGTGTTAATAACCAGTCTTTCTGCTGTAATAGCAAACTGTAGGAAGATGAGAAGAGTTATTTCTCTTTGTATCAGCATCTTTCGTTGTGTGCAAATACAGATTCTCTCAGTTTCTTCTTAAAATAGTGTTTGGATCTCATTCGGTGGTTAATGGACAAGAACACAGGATTTTTGTAAGTCACATTTTACAATATTAATATGAACATGCACGTGTTTCTGACCTATGAGATAAAAACTTTTAATTACAAAAGGGCATATTGGGGGGGGGGATAGTAACTTTTTAAAGCTTATATTTTTCTCTGCTAAAAAGGTTTTTATGCTACAAGTTGCCTGTGCAGATCTGCTCTTTCTGTTTTGTTAGTTACTTGCTTTTGGTATTCTCACTTTCCCCACACTGCATCACGTTTCAGTCTAATATGGACTGGATTAAATTGTTATTAAGGGAAGGAGGTATTATGTATATAAAATATACAGTTACTGTAGGAAAGAATAAACTGTTTGCTTGACCCAGTTTTATGGAGCTATTTCTTTTAAAGGGATGGGATCCCAGTTAAGGAAAAGGGACGAATGGGTTTGCTGGAAGTATTTAGGAGCGCTCAGTGGGAATGAGATTATTATTGTAGTGCTTAATCCTGAAATAATCATAAACCATCTCATCAACCTTGCATCAGCATTTGAAAGAGAATAAAATTCTAGCTACTTTATGATATTAGTCCGAGATAATTTTCTGCTGTTACAAACTTGGAGCTCTCCAGATAAATACAGAATAGAATATTTATACCTGTGATTAATGTTTCTAAGTTTTCACATATGTTATGTTTTTAAAAACTTCATTTGTAATTAGTGGAAATTTAGTTCTTCAACATCTTTTAAGGGGCTGAAAATTAAAGTGAAGGTTATAGAAGCAACCAATTCACAATTCACAAGATCCATAGTCTATTTTGGGGAATTGCTATAATGTTATCGGGCTTGCCTTTCCATCTGTTGGGCACAGTGTGCAAGACGGCATAGAAGGGGTGTTGTGCTGACACAGTATCCGTTATCAGGGATGTTAAATGCATCTAATGGTAGGGAAGTTACAAGTCATGCTGTGTGCAAAAGGAATAAAAAAAAATTTGTCATTTTCATAGACAGGAACATTTTGTTACCTTTACACAGGTGTAAGTGTCCTGCTGTGTCTTTGTTTCCTTAAAGAGGAAAATGACAAAATTGAGCCTTTCCCCTCCCTTTTCCTTGCTTTCTGTGACCATTCTCCTCCAGAGCATTTTCCCCTTCCAACCTACATGCAGAAATTGTTCACCTGCTTCCACCAGTCCTCCCACTGACCTCGGTTACCTCATTTCCACCTCCTCTCATCACCATCCTTCTCACTCCCTGCTGGCTCCGATTCCCCTCTGGTCCTGTTCCCTCATATTAGCAGAGTGCTTTAGTCTTTATCAAAACATGGAGAAAACAAGAAAAAAACTCCAAACCGCTTTTGATGTATGTACCAATTTCTCTTGTTAAAACCATGCAGCCTTGTACAAGAAACTGTTCACAGAGTAAACCTGGCTACAGTTTACCAAAGTGGCAGAGTTTGAAATAATCTCTCAAGATGTTTGAACAGTTCCATTCCGTTTCCAGAGTTTTATTCTGAAATCCAGACTCCGCCATTTAGATGGTGAATTGCCAAATTGGGTTATTTTATGCTTTCCTCGGTGCCAGAAGCCTAAACAGTCCTTTTTTGCAACCATGAAAGCAGCTGGTTTCAGCTATTAACTTCCACAAAAGAGGTAAGTAAGTGTGGGGAGATGTTATGGATGCGTGAATTTTTGTTATATTGAAAACTGAAGCTGTAGGAATAGTGTGAAATAAACTGTGTATCAACATAGAAACATGAAAATTAATTGCATGTTTCATTGATTAAGAATTAATAGTCAAATCAAGAAAATATCTGTATTACAAAATGTATAAAAAACTGCCATGAGGATACAGACCATATTACCAACTTTATATGTTCAGAAAAGTAAAAAAAAAAAAAAAGCAAGGAACTTTTTGTATAATCGGAAGGTATATTAATATCACTTTTCAGAGTTTTAATCTGCTTTCTTTTCCGAAACCTTGGCATTCTGCGTAGTTCACCTTCTCAAGCTTTTCTCTGCAGTCACGAGCACTAGAAACCGACAGCATTGCAGTGAGGATTTCTTTCCTTTCCCCGATCTCAAAAAGAGAAGGAAAAAAGTCTGTGATGAAGTAGGGCCATCTGAGGGTGCTGTTCGACAGCACAGCGAAGGCAATCCAATGACAAGTGTGGGATGAGAAAGGGATTTCTGCAGAAGCTCCCTCTTCTCTACTGGTGCTTAGCCCTGCCCCACCAGCAGTAAATTTAGGAATCTGCACTTCTCACTGATTTTGGAAAGGTTATTTTTCTGCTCGTTTAGGAAGGCACGATGCCTGAAATGTTTCAGATGTTTCTGAGAATTGCCTCAGTCTTGGAAATTCAGTGTGTATGGTATGCAGGGTGTCTCCAGAGGAGCTAAACTTACTTTGTGTTCGTGACAGCCCCCGTGCTCCTGCGTGTTGCTCTGTGCATTTCCAGGTGACGCCGGGCTATTGTATTACACACATCTTGTACAGTAAGTCCAGCTTTTCCAGGAAGAATTAGGCATTCTCTGTCCATACATTATACAGCAGATACATACATTCACAATTTATTTAAGATAGACAAGAGTTACCAGGTGTTTGGGTCTGCAGTAGAGAGTGAATACTTCTGACATAGGGGCAAAAAAATCTGGAAAGCCTGATGGTTGCTTGCATCTCAACTTCTCATGTGCATACTTTAAACTGCATATTCTTCAGTACTCTCACTCCTGTACATACATACGGCAGTGGTGAAATTCAGTTCATCAGGTCTCAGCTGCTGGTAACACTGCACAAGATATGTAGAGGCATTTTAATGTTTAACCTAAGATGGAACTCGGAGTTGCACTACATCAGACATGTGCGTGCCTGACTCCAGCTCATGCTTCCTCTCTTCACTCCTTCTAATGGTATTTTGGCCACCCTTCCCCCATGAAGATCAGTGATATGAATTAACTGAATTCCTCAGATTCTGAAGTGCTGACTACAAGCATTTCAGAGACTGGGAGTCCTGCCATGCCATAGTATTCCTGAGGGTGTGGGCAAGCGTGCTCCATGTACAGCACGTCACAGAGCTTTGAATATCCAGTGCTTCTAGGGACTTTGAGTTTTGCTTTCTTCCTTTAGTTCCCAGTGAGACAAACTTTGCTTATCCAGCTTCAGCTGTTAGCATCCCAGGTGGATTGTATCTAGTAGTGTTTTGAGTGGAGAAGTAAATTATGAGTTTACTACAGAGTAGTTAGAAAACAAGAGTAACAGGCAAAATGTCTCACCTGATATGTATTTGGAATTGAACTGTGCTATGTATCTATGAAGTTGGTTTTTTTGTCAGGATTGATGTAATCTAGGCATAACCAGAGGTAGCTCCATTAAAATCAGTGGAAGTTAGAAAGTTCATTAGTTAGAAGTTCATTAGTGTCTGGAATCTGGCATAGCATCACTGTGTGTTTAATTTACTTCCTCCAGAAATCATCTCTTGATCACTGTCTTTGATCAGGAGTGAATGTGTTTTTCTCAGCCTAAGCTCCAATTATGAGATGCCAAGAAATACTTCCACACACTCACAGTTTGGGAAGTGAGAGAGGTGTTCCTGTAAGCTACTTCTATAAAATTCAGATCCTGCTGCAAATACAGCACTACCCATGTTGCCAGGGCTTGCACGGTGGACTTACTGAAAGGGCCAAAGCTATTCTGTTCGGTTCTTCCCATGAGGGAATCGTTTAGTCTTGTGTGTTGCTGAAGCACGGGGCCACCACAGCTGAAGGACCACAAACTTCCCCTGCCCATATTCTGGCCATATGATGTACCACAGCACCTGAAATATCTGTAAGTCTTATCCCAGAGCTCCAAACCTGTTACAGGCAGAGATGGTACAGGTCAGGACTCCATGCTGCACATGTCAAAGTCTGCATATCATTTTTCTATGACAGATCATCTGACAGGGGATGAAGAACCTGATGTGACCCAATGGGGCTTCCATTCCAACCACCTGCAATTGCCAGCTATCTAGCCATATAGCACCCTTCCCACACACTATTTTGTTTCTTTTTTTGTTGTTTTTGTTTTTTTTTTTCAAATTTAGCAAGTTCACCTTAAAATCAGTGAATTTTTTTCTTTCTGCTATGACAGAGATGGTGCTCCAGAATCCTGCTTTGACATTTTAAAGCCATATTTTAATTTCAGTCTAAATATATTCCTGGGCATTTTATTTTGTACCTGTACCATTCTTTACTTTGAATAGCCTTCCCTTTCCCTTTCTTTATTCCCTGATACTATGTTCTCTCATTTTATTTGTTCACACCAAGGTTTTTCTGGTAAGAGAGCCTTCTTCATCTCCTTAATTGTCCTAGCAGCATTTCTTGGTATCTGGCTGAGTTTGAATCTATCTTTTCTGAACATGTTTGACCATGCTTTATCACTATATGTTATGAAGATCTTAATGCATTCCTTTCTGTGCACTGTAGGGTCCTATGCCTTCTTCCATTAAAGTCTGATATATATCATGTGACTGATACATCTACTTCTTTCTCCTCCTCATGCTTATAGAAATTTCTTTCGGCCCCTAATATCATCACCACATTATTCACTATGAAATTCCATCCTGTTTCTATTACTGCAATCCTCAAGGTCATGAAGGCCTTCCTGCATGATACTCCAGTCCTCTTCTGTACCAGTAGTACCTTCCAGTTTTGTGTTGTCAGCAGATTTCATTAGCTCATTTACTTCCTATTTTTTGTGCCAAGGTTGTTAGTGAGAAGATTAAGTAAGATTGTTCCCAGGCTGAGTCTAGGAAACTCCATTAATAATTCCCCTTTCTCCTGACAGAAGACTCACTATTCAGTGAGTTTCTTATATGTTTTACAGTTTATATGTTAGCCTCAATTTTCATCTTAATTAATGTTATACAAAATACATTCAGGAAGTACATAAAGATTAGATCTAGTGTCCATGTCCGTAAAGAACAAGCAATCATTTTATCAAATAAATATATAAAATAAGTCTAGAATAATTTATCAATGATAAGTGGGTATTTTTATCACACTTCTATCTCCCTCTTTATCTTTTATTACATTTCCCTTCCAAATGTGTCATAAAATCCAGATCATTATTCAGCTCAAGACATACATGCTTTGGCAGCTGCCTAGTTCACTCATTCTGTTTTTTGAATGTATCTTAAAAATAATACTAAGAGACTGGTATCTCATAGTTATTGTTAATAAATTATACTTCAAATATTTGGTACTTAATTCAAAATAAAAATGCTAGGAATTAGAACTAAATGATTGTCTAATATTCAATTAGTAATTATAAAACAGTGTCTCAGAAATATACAAAAGAGGGGAGATATGAAAACAATGAAACAGCTTCATTGTGGGTGACATTCACAAGTTCTATAAGCATCATTTAGCCAACTTCCAACTATGGGGCATGCTGTCACCTTACCATAGAGCCACACATGACAGCCTTGTTGCCCAATATGAATCAATTGCTGGTAGCGTTTTAGACTATGCTGCGACATTGCACATCCTTAAAATAAATTTCAGTGTTGATGTGTTTTAGATTGAGAACTGGAGATGAACTACAGGTGACATAAAGAGGAGGGAGGTAGAAGAATTGCTAGAATCCTAAGTGGGAACTTGAGCCGAAGATGTGTAGATTTAACAAAGAGCCTTATTGAACCTTACTTGCTCTATGTATTTGCTTTAACTCATCATAAAAATTATGCATGTCACACACAATCACATCTCTGGCAGCCAAAACATCTTATAATTCCTGTGGAAATCAGAGCTCCCTGTACCTTAGGGCACTGGTTCAGAATCACTGCAGGGGGAAGAGCATCACCAAATGAATCATCAATATGATGCTTTTTGCTGTCCTTCCCCATAACTCATCCCACAGGTACTGACTTGGTGCAACTCAATTCTGTTGTGCTTGCAGGATTTGATACAGTATTGTAGCACTACAGCACGCTGGGGTGTTTTATGGAGCTGAAATTAATGTACATTCTAACATAAAGCAGTCATGATTAAACTAAAGTCTTAGCTGCTGGTGGCTCAGAGCTGATTTTGCAACTCTGTGACTGGAAGACAGGATTGCATGAAGTCCAGAGCTAAAAAAGGCCAGCCCAGACTGGAAGGGGAATCCATTGCCGGGACATATTTCTGGAACTCCTCGGTCTTCAGTGCTACAGCTGGGTGATTATATGGAGATGTAAAATAAGAAATACAGCAAAGAAACTCTTTTTCTATGAGTTGTGAAAGGCAAAATTTAACTTAAAACTTTCATTTGGTGCATCTGTGATTGGGCTTTACACTGGTGCCTACCTTTGTCCTAAAGCACTGATCCTCTGGGTGGTGAGATTTCAAAGTGCGAATTCCAAGAATAGCATTGCCTTAAATGGTGGGAAATGAGCTGCATTGCAGGTTTGGTAAATCTGAAGGTTTTGTTCAGCCACTTAGTCATAGCTGCCCCCTCAAGTGAGAAATAACAAAAGGAATTTTTCTGAGAAGGTGGGACTAGAGCAAAATATAATGGTCTGAAACTGCATGGGTCCTTTGTGTTTTATAAAAGAAGCAGAGGTAAATGATTTCCCATTGTAGAGTATTATCAAATGACTAGAGCCAATAAATTGTACATAATGATCCTGACTTCATGTAATCAGCAAAGCTCCATTGACTTTAATGGAAAAAACATTGATTTGCACTAGCAGAAGAGCTGAGTGGAAGGAGGTGCATCTTGACTATCTTGCTCATGTGGGTAATCTCCCTGAAATAATTATCAAAAATAAAGATTATTAAGGCTCTTTGTTTCTTTTGTAGCTCTGTTGTACAGGGCCAAGGGTGTCTTTAAAAGCCCTAGTCCACAAAGTGTGCAAAGAACCCACTCTGGAGGAGGGTCTGAATTAAATCCTTTTTTTCTTGGCCTGGATGAGGATGCCTCACCAGTCCCAAGGCACAGCTCCCTGCTCTTACCCTGCTACGCATTGCTCTGTGAACTTGTACACTGTCTACCACAGGGGCAGGGAGTTAACAGGGAGGCCTGGGAACTCAGCAGCAACGAACAGGACTCGGAACCCCCTGCCTTCTGCATGGAGTCAAACGCTGCCCTGACAGAAGAATTTCTGGTGCTCGTGTTATTCCATGTATCAGCAGGATTTGGCCCTATATATCACAGTTGCTGTGGTAATTGTGGATGGGTATAAACATAGCAGTTAGGATGACACAGCTGACCTTCCCAAACCCAATGTAACGTTCGGGATCTGGTTCTGTACCTTGGGAAGGAAAGAGACTAATGCCAACAAGAGGACTGGCAGCATTTGCTAGGCTGGTTCCCATTGCTCAGCTGCCGTTCGCAGAGTCACCCATGTAGCCCAGCATTCCCTTTGGTCACGTACCAAATTCTCAGTGAGGTGGGTTCACCTGCTCACTATCAGATCCAAACACCCAGATGCAAAAATCCTGAAGTCAAAAGGCATGAGTGGGGAAAAAGAAAAAACAAAGTCAAAGCACCTATACTTTCTCCGCTCCACCACACCTTGACCAGCTGAGACAAAAAGGACCTGTAACAATACTAAGTTCTTCTCTGAAGACCTGATCCTGGACCTGCTCATAAACATTACAAATAGCTCTCTTTCTGACCACATGCAGTACAGATGAGTCTCAAATACTGAACGCTCTAGTTCCCCACACTGCAACACAGGCTTGTTTGCTCTTAAATACAGAATTACAGTTCTAATTTCTGCCTACAAAGATATAACCTCCCATAGTATCATATTATCTTTGCCTTGACCGTGAGACTATTGCAACTCAATAAAGTGCTAATGGAAATCCAAGTGCTATTCCATTAGCCTGCATTCCAGATTATAGCCTGGCCTGGTCAACATCATAAAATGCTTGGCTGGCTAGAGGCTGATGGACAAGTGCTTTTGTTATCTGTAGCCAGGCAAGCTTTGTGCAGACCTCCGTGGTGATGCCGGCTGAATCTGCGCTGAGACAGGCTCAGAGCTTTTGCCCGATGGCACATCCTGTCCTTCACTGAAAAACACCACACTGTAGCAGGAGTCACATGAATTTTTCCCGGCGTGTCCACTGGGTTTTCACAGCAGGGTGCGTTATTGTAAGGCACCTGTGGCCTCATCTTTGCTGAAGTGGAGTTTGAAATAATCCATTAATAACACCCCAAGAGGTTTCCTGATTGGCTTAAGCCAATCTAAAAGTGCACTGCTGCTGAAAAGTGAGGTGCTACCCTTTATATTCTCCCTGTGCTCCTATCGTGCTGGCTCCAATGATCCTGCAAGAAACACAGGTGAATTGGGCTGGGACAGCAGAAGGAGTGCGGGCACAGAGGCAGGAGTGACTTCCCTTCCAGCAGTAGCATGGCCTTTGATAGCCTTAATCCACACTGTGCTCTGGGGGTGTTTCATGTTCAGCATCTCCACATCTAGAGAGACACTGTGATGAACCAGACAGAGCTGGCCTGTCTGGAAGCACAGGCTGCAGCTCAAGTACTGGTGGTGACACTGTGGGCGCAGTCGCCCTGCACGTCCTGGCTGTTTTGCAGTGTGAGCACCATCAGTCAAGGGAAACTGTCTCCGGAGATGTTAACTCAAAAGCAGACAGCTGGAGGCAAAACTGTGGTGAAGCCTGCGAATGCCCTGTGTGGCTGCATTGTGGCCTATGCCTCCTATTGTAACTGGCTATCCAACACAATTTAAAATTAACAAGCATCTGAAAGCTGTTAAATCAGGAAAAGAGAATCTAGAGAGTGATACGTTTGGCCAGCCAATATCTGCATGGCCGGATTTATTTTTCTTTTCTGACTACTCCTCAGGCCAGTCCTAAGGCCTCTGTCTCTGAAGATGTTGTATAGAAAGGTACACATTTGGAAGCAGCATAGAATTTTTATTCTATTTTTTGAGGGTGCAAGCAGGCTTTTGAGACTGTGAAGGAAGGATAGGATGGGTCTTAGGGTGGCTGCTCCCACGCAGCTGTGCTGTAATTTGAGTGTCACAACAGATTCACCTGGAGATGGAAGAGGCTTTGGTTGTGAGTCAGACATTATCAGGTTTGACAAGCTGCCCCTGGCCATTAAATAGTGCCTCAGCTGATTGTTGTTTTAATGCTGGTTGATGACATCTACCAAACTCAGCCTTTTCTCTGGTAAACGTATATCAGAAATAACTGCTTGTTTGATTGTTTTCTTTTCTTGGCTTATCTTTGGTCATTTTGAATGAGATCCCTTTGGTCAGAAAGCCTTCAAGATGCTGGTCAGGTAAGGCTCACCTGGTATGTGTAGGAAAACAAAAAATACCTGGTCATTGTTTGTGATATTGTGTTTCAAGCTTGTGAATGTTGCCTTGAGCAGACCAGGTTAGTGGTCATCACGTATTCTTATGCTGCAAGTGATGCCCTAATACTACTGGCGTTAACAGGATGTGCTAGGAGACATCTCAGGCTTTCAGGGGAGAGCTCAGAAGAGCATGTGTGTCTGCCTGCCAGATGGGAAAGGGGGCAACAATGAAATTCAAGTGAGCAGGAAGCCAGTGAGGACCACTGAAGACTGAATGCAAGACTGAGAGTAAGGAGAGAGACAAAATTGGAATGAGCTGGGACTGATTACAGGGAGGATGTGAAGGCTTGGGAGTGAGGGGAGAGGTGTCATTTTGGGTTGAGCTGGAGAGACCAGACAGTTGGCCTCAGGCAAGACCAAAGGAAAATGGGGCACAACTCTCTAAGGAAGAGACAGGCTGAAAGGGGAATGAGAGATTAGGAAGGAAAAATGCTAAATATTAAAATAGAGAGGAAAATAGTTGAAAAGCAAACAAAAAAGTATTAGGTGAAAAGGAAATAAGGTAACAGGCAAAAGAGAAAGAATAATGACTAGTAATTCCCAACAATAGGTATCTACTGAATTAGGCAGAAAGTGTCATTCAGTCTGTTCTGGCAAAATCCACAGCATTGTGCAGTCCGTCCTGATACCCGTTATTGTGCCAGCAACAAGACGTGACAAGAGCTGCTTTGTCTGCCCCGGCTGGTGCTGCCCTGCTGGGGCAGAGCTGGCCTTTGGGGAATGACGTATATGAGGCCGCTGTTAGCAAATCTGCTTTTTAGCTGTCTTGGTCACACTTTCATCACTGAGGGTTTTTTTTTTCTGATTCTGTTTTACTATTCCCTAGCCCTGACAAGAATCATCAGTGCTAGCCCTGATTTACTACTGTAAATGGCCTTCTGGTGTTTTTACCTAAGTCGTCAACATTTGATGTGAAAAGAGTAATAAAACTGTTTTGGAGAAGTGTCCCATAATGCGCCTACCATCACATCGAGTGATAAGTTAAGACTCTACTGTAAGGCTGATATCCCGAAGCACTCCTATCGCCCTCCACAACCCAGGGATTAAACCAACCAGGCAGCTCTAAAATTAAAAAATGGAGAAGCAACATGGGAACTGAATCTCCCTGGTTTCAGCTGTGATGTCAATAAAAAAGGTTTTTCTGTTATAAATTACGTTACAATAATTTAAAGGATTTTGTGGTAGTACTTGGTGTGAGTAAAACCCTTAGTCTGGAGCAAAGGAGAGGCCCGAAATTCTGGCTTTCTCTTAAAAGAAGACATACTAAGAATTGGGAAGAGTGATAAAAAGTTATTCTCTTGGAATATTCTCTGAAGTGCTCCATGTTTCAGCCAGTTTATAAAGGAGAAAGGACCAGAGTTTAGGAAAAGAGATGAGTTGAATGGATTAAAATCCAGAGTAGGTGGCTGAAATGCTGATCAGTCTGTGATTTTTATTTATAAACATTTCTATCCTTCCCTGTGTACCAGGGAAGGAGAGACCTTTATAGGCTCTTTCCTAGACAATCCCATAGGAGCTACAGGAGATGCAGTCTCCTTGTGCTCCCATTTGCAATAAAGTATTTGTCTTGAGCAATGATTGCCTACAATTTGTTACAGAAATATGATGATTAGGTTAACAACAGTATGCAATCCAAGGAAGGAAAAAAAAACCTTCAAAAGGTTCAGAGCTACAATAAGTGATTTTTACCTCTGTTTACTGGATAATATATTCTTCCCCTTATAGCTTCTTAGCATTAATTCATGGAATTGGTGAAAAATAAGCCTTTAGATAGTTCAGCTTTCTGCATTGGCATAGCTGTACACAGGCATTAAGTCACTCATGACAGACAAAGACAGAATGTGTCTATAATGCCACATAAGTTTAAAAGGAAAAACAAAACAAAAAAATCTGATTCTTTCCTAGGGAAGAAGTGTGCCGAGTTGTATTACAACGTATATACATACATATAGTCAGCATCTGGCACAAGGAGGCCAGGATTCTTAAAATTGCAAAGTGAGCCTTTTCAGGGTCCCTGCAGTCTGAATAAACCCACACATCCTTATTATTTGCATATGGCCCCATTATGCTTTGGAATTCACGGAAGTCTATTCCACACTGAGAAACAGATATTTTTTTTCTAATGGAAATTGTTGTTCTTCAGAGCGGCTAGAAGTTACTAGGCACTGAATACTGAATTGTATTTCACTTTCTTCTCTAGATTATTATACATTTTCCCCTCTCTGTTATTTTAATCCTACAGCTCACATTCTCTTTGTGTTCCTAAAAGAATATAATCAGTTTGATGACCATTTTTTGCTGTAAAGTGATCCATCTCTGTAATAGGTAAAAAGCCTCTATTGCTAACTGAGCTTTTTAGACTGGTTTTATAGTAAGATTTTGAAGCTTTTTCCTCCTTCTGGCTTAATCTTCTGAAAACACTATACCTAAAAGCTCTAGGTTTTCACAGAAATAAAAGGTAAATATTGATTCATTTTTTTTTTAAATGTAATGTTCTGTTCCACCACAAAAAAAGCGCCTTGCAATGCAGCTTTAATGATATGGTTCCTTAATACAGTTTCAGTTAGCAGCAGCAGAGAAAATTTAAATGAAATGTGTAAGGGAATAAAATATTTTAATCTCAAAGATGAAACGACAGCAGGAATCAATCTGGCACTGGGACACAGGAAAGCTGGTCCTGATGACCACTGTTTGTTTGCAAGATGTTGCGTTTCAACTCCCCATGAACAACACATGACGTTGTTTCAAGGAAACCGAGAGTAATTAGGTTTGGAGAGGGAAGTCGAGAGACTTCTCAAAAGAGAAAAGTGCATGAAGAATAGTTCCTCATACTTCTTCAAAATACATAACAGCTAATGAAACATCAGAGCTACACTACCTGCACGCCATGCATCGAACCCTTGCATTCATTGACTCACTCCATGATTAATTAGTCATACAGTCCAGGTAGTACTATATGACATGATATCAAGGAGTGGAAAGCCTTTAGATCTTTGCAGTGATTCCCTGATAAAAGCCAAATATTTCTTAAATTGTGAGGCTTCTAGGTTTCCAGGGATATCACACTCAAACACAAAGGAAACGTTGCTGGTTGGGAAAACCTCAGCCAGAGAGCCTATCTAAAAATATGTACATAGCACCATCTACTGACATTGTGAGTCTTTGCAGGGAACTGTTTTTAAAAAAATATAAAATCTGAAGACCTGTGTTTTACAGTAGTGCAGCAGTTTTCCCCCTAATTGGTGCAGAATTGGTCCCTCTTTCTACTTAGCGCTCTGTATTCTCAGAATACTGATGAATCTTGCCTCAAGAGCTTAGCAGCTAAAAATGAGACAAAATTAAACAGAGACACAAGAAAAAAAAACCGAGGAAAATAGGGAGGAAAAATGAGACAAAAAATAAGTAGCTCAGCGAGTCAGAGTGTGTCCTGGAGCAAAAGTGAGATGTTGGCAAAGGGAATAATTTCCCAAGATGTAATGTGAGAGCCCCAAGACTTTCCTTTCTTCTGGTTTCAAACTCCTGGATCGTCCCCTGGGCAATCCACACAGTTTATCAATGCCACTCACCCACCAGAACAGCTTTCCCCTCCCTTATCCCATGTAATTTCTCTGTTGCTGAGGCAGGTTGCCTGGAGTTGGGGCCCGCTGGAGACCGGAGCTGGTGTACAGTAGACAGCCAGGTGTGTGGAGAAGGAGAGGAAGAACACAATGTCACCAAAGGGCTGTCAGGTTGTCTCAGCTACAACCTGCAATTTCATTCTTGCTGGGTTATGTTCAGTTCATTGACCTGGTTTATTATGGTTGTATAGACAGAGAGGACAGTGTGCAAACAGCCAAGATGGAAACTCCCTAGGTGGGGCGAGCTCAGCTGTCAAAGGAGAGCGAATGTGATCCTGCAGCCTCCGAGCAGGCTCATCAAACTGAGTCTTGATGGAGGAGCACTGAGGAAAGACTCTGCTCTTCTCCTACCTACCAGCTAGGATGTCCCCACAGCATACATGATCTGTCTCTCAGCCACTGAAGCAGAAACAGCGTGCAGCCAGCCTTGCTCTGACGGTGGGGAGGAGCACGGGGACAAAAGTAGGGCAAGACATGGGGCGGCGATGAGTCGATCAGGGCAGGACGAAAGATTAGTATCACGGGTAGTATTGCTGCTTACCAGTTCTGGTATCATTTGGTACAAAACACCTTTAAAGCCACAGCACTGCTGCTGTTTTGGAATATGTACCTCATGAGCATCTGTGCCATCCAAAACATGACTGAACTGTTCCAGAGCCACACTGAAAAGCACCTGAGATGGTCATGTTAGCTGTCCCCTGGAAGAGGAAATCGTCTCTTTAATACTTGTGAAGCATCTTCTCAATTCTTTGACTTGGGTTCTTTGGTCCTACAAAAATGTATTAACAATAAATAATAAAACATTTTTTTAAAAAAAAGCTCATTCTGTCACTGACTTTAGTTTTTCCAGAAAAACAGGTGTTTGCTAGGTGTAGGAGTAGGGCACTGAGCCCAGACTTTGCACAGAATGGGATGCAAATGCATACAGGTGAACCCCCCAAAATCAATTTCCTGTGTGACTTTGTCTTTGACCCTTCAGGACGACAAGGCATGTACTCTTTCTCGGTATCTTGTAAAATATTTTTACTTCTCTTGACCCGAGTAGTAAGTCAGTATTTTGGATGATGTTGCATGTCTCTGTGTCAACACAAAAAACAGACTGCATACATGAAAATTGTTTAAAGAACAGCTTTTTAAATTATTTAAAAAATATATATTCAAAGGCCTCTTTTTGCAGCTGTGCTAAGAACAATTTCCAAGAGACAACTTCCATTTCCGAGTTCCAAAGCACACTTTTAAACAGTTCAGGGCCTGGAAAGTCTTCTCTTTGCTCATCTTGAGGCTGCCCACGTAGCATTTCTCAGGGTGTAGTTTCCTGGTTGGCTTAGTCCCATGTAAATTCATGGTGCTACTGTGGCAAGCAGTGGTCCTGACCCACTACGGCTTGTAATGATGGGCTCAGCTGGATTATGGGAACTGACTCAGATGGAAATGAATCATTTGTTGCAGGATTAATTTGCAGCTGGATCAATGCCCTCATCTGTCTGACTGTAGCCCATGGGAGTGCTAGTGTCCACACCTGCCACCATCGCTCAGCAACGGCACACGCTTACATCAGTTTATGCCGGTCAGAAAACCCCACCCTGAGGCTCCTTCTCGGCTGTTCCAGCTCTGATTCACAGAAAAAATGCAGTCTCAGGCATGGACTCCCCACCCTCCACGCTTATATTCGGTTTAATCTGCAGATGCCGTTTTCCACTGTCATTACACAAAGGGGCATTTAGCGGCTCCATTTCTTAGTCTGATTGAAAGGCAGTCACCAATCTTAGTCACGTTAACTGCCCATAAATCAAAGGTGCGTTATGAACCACTTAATTCCTAGCACCGTATAACTGTATAGTCCGTTTCACACACAGGCTTGTGAAAACGCATGTGAAGGGCTGGTGCTGTGAAGCCCACCCCTCGCAGAAACGACGGGAGGAAGAGCACGACAGCACCGAGGTGGCTGGTTGCAAATAAAGGCTGTGGATGGCAGCAGCTTCCCCACCACGCACGTTTCCAGAGGTTTTGCACGCTTGCTTCGAGCAGGCCATGCGCTTCGAGTTTCGTGTGCCAGGAACGAAGCCACTCTCGCTTCTCCAAACCGCGCACGGCAAACGTTCACCGCCGACGGGCAGCCGCACTTTGAACACCAGGGTCCCGCTGCTCGCCGGACCCGTCACTAGGCCCTGCACGGCCCGGCCCAGCCCACGCCCGTGGAGCAAAGGGCAAAAACCGCGGCGGCAGCGACGGCCGCAGGCCCCTGACCGCCGGGCGGCGGATTCCCTCATTTCCCCTCCTCTCCCCGCGCCGCGGAGAGCCCCATCCCGCACCCACCGGACCCCGCCCCGCATCCTCCCCTCCCGCCCGGACGGGCCTCGCGCCCTTCCCCTCAGCGGCCGCCCAGCGCGCGCGCTGGCGAGGGCGGGGGGGGACTACGGGAGAGGCGCGCGCGGCCGGCGCCCGCCGCTCCCTCGCGAGAGACGCGCCACCGCCCCCCGCTCCCCGCCCCGCCCCGCCCCCCGCGCGAGCGGCCCCGCCTGTCCGCCTGGGCTGCGGGCGGGCCGGCGGGCGCGGAGCGCTGGGAGCAGCCATGATGGTGGGTCTCGGGGCGGCCGTGGGGCCGGGGCGGGGCCGGGCGGGTGTTCTGCGGCCGGGTCGCTAACCTGTGCGCTTTGTCTCCCCTCACCATCATCGCCGCCGCCACCCCTCCTCCTGCCGCCGGCTGTGCCCCGCCGCGTCTCCCCCCCCTCTCCCGGCCCGCTCCGCCTCCTCCTCCTCTTCGCCCCCAGCAGGAAGGCTCGGACGACGGCCCAGATTTCCTCTCGGAGGAGGACCGAGGTGTAAGTGCCGTGGGGAGGTGTTGGGAACCCCGGCGCCTAGGGGGGAGGGCAGGGCTGGCCCCCTACCCCGGGGGCCTGCCCCCCTACCCCGGGGGCCTGCCCGGGCCGGGCCCGCTGGGGGTAGCCGGGGGTCGCGGGGTGCACGGGGGCGGCGGTGGGGGCCCGGGGCGTTCGTCTGCCGGGATTTGCTGGTGTGGAAATAGCACTGCCTCCCTCTGACATCAGTCTCGGTGTCCCTGCGTGTGTTGCCTTGAATTCTTCATTGTTCTGTCACCCAAGTTTTGGAAGGGCAGTTCTTAAGCGTTTTTGCTGGAATAGGTTGAGGGGGGCTGTGGGTGCTGCTGGAGATTCCTCTTCTCCCTCTGTGTCCAACCATGCTCTGGTGGGTGCCCCCCATCATCCTCGAGGGCACCCCAGCTCCGCTGTGGTCCTGACCAGGTGGACCAGCCTTGTGGAGAGGACCACGTTCCACCTTTATTCGTGAGCCAGGCCCTGGATGAAACAGCCCTGCCCTCTCTCCTCTCCTTAGGCCCCAGAGGTTCTCCCAGAGATGACAATGGGACGTTGACATCGCAGGCACATGCTGCATAATGAACTCTGTATTAAACAGAAGTTCTGTTGTTGGGACAGGATGCCATGATTATGTTTCTTACTGAGAAAACCTTTTCATCTGCCCTGCTGCTCCTGGCCTTCAGTTCTCTTCTGACTGCTTTATCTGTCTTTCTTTAACTCGCCTGCCTCGCTTAGGCAACAAATCAGCTAATCTAGTATAACTCATTCAGAATGATTACCCCTGTCGGTTGGTATCTTGAGAGAGACTGACTCTCAACAAGGCAGGAGAGCAGCTTCTGGGTTGCTTGGGTTGCCTTGGCTATTGCTGGCTATTAAAGTGGCTGCACCCAATATATTACTAAAAATACAATATCTGAAAAACACGGTTGGTGTACCCTTTTGTCATGCATGCCATACTCAAGTGTCAAATATAAAGTACTATGTGACTTTTGACTGTACACATGTGGTAGGAATTCAGTGTATTTTATGTTCCAGTTTATAACCAGAAATTAAAAATGGAATTCTAGTATTGCATTACGCCAGTGCTGGCCCCTGTGGAGCTTTTGCCTTTAATTATACAACAAGAATATTGGATAAAAGAGAAGGTGAAAATTGTTGTCCTGTGGGTGTCTTCAGAATAAGGAATGAAGGACTTGTTGATAATGGAGTTATATTTTACATAGGTCGCCCCTGGTATTTAGGAACAGACATTGAAGTGCACAGCTAAGTTGTCTTTATCTGAAGGTGCAGGTAGAACATAACAATGCAGATCTGATCTTGTATGAAACTTGTTTGTTTGGTTATTAGTTTTCTTTCTAAGGCTACAGGTAGTCAGAGTTCATAAGGTAATAAGAAATCCCTTAGCAGTCTTGTTTGTGCTGTTGGACAACTTACATCATCTCAGTTGGCCAACTGCAGTCCTTTTTTTTTTTTCCCCTTCCCTCCCCCATCTGCATCCAGAACTGAGGAATTAAACCAGAACAGTGTCCTTCTCCTTTCCCTATTTTTTTTAGATTTCTTACTTTCTATAACTCTGGGGTTTTAATTTTTTTACTGCTGTGTAAATCCCGGAGGTTAAAAGACAGGTTGTTACCTGCATGATTTCGATTGCGATACAAAAAATCTAATGAAAAGCAATACTGGCAGTTTGTTCATGAATTGATTTGCTGTGCTTTAATCTTCAAAACCATAACATTTTTGTCTTTGTAGCAGTAGTAAAAATAAACATCTTGTCCTAAAGTGTTTCCCTGATTCTGATTTGTTGCCTTCCTCTGTTTGCGATTAAAAAATGAGTAGGTTAAGCCTTTATTTGAAAGCATGGATGACAACTTCTGGTTTGAGTAATTGAGCTTTTAGTTTTGCAAATGCTTCCTGTCTGGAATTCAGATATTGCTACAACAACTCTACTTTTAACTCTTCAGAATCATGTTGGTCAGCTACGGTTGTGTTAAGTTTAATGTGGGGGTGATGGCATGAAAGTAAGCCTGGAAATTACGCTGATGCCACATAAAACAATAATTCTCAAACAATTGTGTTATACCATATGGACCTTTTTCCAGACAATTGTAAAACAGAGCACTGAGAATCATCTTTGAGGAAATAGCAGTGGGTGGTCTGTAGAAGGAACTCATTATAAGCGGTCAGCCTAAAATGAACTTGCAGGAATTGCTTTTCTAAATCTCCCTTAGGAAGATACTATTGAGTTCACTTGGAGTAACTCAGTTCCTGTTGGGATTTCTTGTGATCTCTCTAACATAAACAATACGTGCTTTGAAAGGTAGTATACTAGTGCTGTCTTGTGTATTTTGTATCTGTATAAACTTTAGCCGACTTGGCTAATGCTCTTGTCTACTCATTTAGGAGAAATGAGCTATCCCTTAGAACAGGTCTGCTTGAAACTTAATGCCCTGATGACACTTCCCAATCTTTTGTTGTAAAAGTATTGTTTGTTTCCCTTGCTCTGTCCATTTATCTGCTTGTAAAGAACTTGCTGAAGAAAGGGTCCTTTTTCTTTAATATTTTTGATAGAGTTTAGAGTGTAGAAGTTACTGTTGTTAAGGGATGACACCACCTAGGAATGTAAGGTTTGGTTGCTCCCATTGTCTCTGCGATCTTCCTCCCATTATTATTTGAAGTATAATTGATCCTTAAGTAAGGGCTTAGGTGCTAAATCCTCTTCTTGCATTGTGTTCTTGTTTAGTACTGTAACATTGCTTAGCCCTGCTTTTGGCTTCTGGTATCTTCTAGACTTTTGAATAGAACAGGCTTTCTTGCTGTAGCATAGGAAACTGCAAAGCAGCTAGATTAAGTTAATTTTTGTTTTGCAAGTTGTTCAACATGGGTGTAGAACATGTATCCAAGCATAAAATTATTGTACTACGTTGTATGTATCAAATTGGAGGGAAGGGGGGACAAGATACAAAGGGATTGTATCCAACCAAATTTTTTCAAGAATTTAAGGTACTTTCATTTCTGTTTTCATCCACGTCAGATTTTGTAGCATTTCATTTTTTCATTCTCTACTCCCTTTATTACTAGAAGGTGATTTTCTTTTGGAAGTAGTGATGAAGAGATTGCTTAGATTATATGATGATATTGTTTGTGGATTTAATTCCCAGGAATGCAACGTGAACCACTGTGTCACATGAATACATTTAGAGCCCTTCAACTTTCTGATTGTCTTTGACACCTTTCATAAATGCTTCATTACCATTGCAGATTCAAACGTTCCCTGTTGGCAGTCAGGTTACACGGCATAATTTAACATATGATTAAATTCTTCAAAACTGTTACAAACTTAACTCAGTATAAGTCAAACAGATAGTCCTTTTCAGTTAGTTGTATGTCATCAGTGCAATTGTCATGTTTAGGCAGTTCTTAATTTTCTGAGCACAGATGAGCATTTTGTTTCTAAAGCTGTGAATAGTGCATATGGCCAGGGTGCGCTGCCTTGGGGATTGTGTATAGACTAGTGACAAACTTGAACAGCTGTTATACTGTTATATTATATTATATTATATATAATATATACTATATTATATTAGAATTATTGTACCAGTTTTTTAGAAAAGGAGGAAAAAGGCATTTTAGTAGAAATTTTTGTGACCCGTGAAAGACTGCAAAAATATTATTGGGATAATCCATATTATGTGCTGAGATTACTCTGTTTGTTAATGCGTTCTGGGGGACCGGAGAAAAACAAACAGTACCCCAGACAGTGTAACCACTAAAAACTTTTTTACAAGCTGAAAAATGTGGTGTCATGACATAAGGCAGACATTGGTATTTCAGATTATATTTTTGTTTCCTAAATTAGATGTTAAGCACATTAGAAACTCAGTAGGAGTTAGGAGATTCTGCCTCTGAGAAGTGATGTGGGATGGATCCTTGCATGATAATGTGCCTTTGTGTGAGGCAGTGACCCCCTAAACCTTGGGAAAACAAAACAAAAAGCAAAGCCTGAATCACGTGGGTGAATATGTTACTGTGCAATGATTTTAATGATTTCCAACTTTGCTGTAAGGAAAAGCTATTACTATTTGTGTAATAGCTATTGAACTGTTATATTTTGCTAGCCTAGCAGAATATGCTAGACTGTGTGATTTTGGTTTATTTTAATACGGTAATATTAGTGTGGATGCTGCTGTATAAGAAGCAGAGTTGTTTATGCATTGAGGTTAACCAGACAACTAGAGTGAGAGCTGACCGCTGTGATTCTTAAGATAAGGATTAAGATAAGTGGTGGAAAACAAGATGTGGCAGTTGATGCTTCTCTCCTAGTGCTGTTCCAGTGCCTTGTGGCATTACCTTCAAAATCTGCTGTAACCTTCATACTGTGTGTTGCCAATATTCAAAGCATTTTTGTACTTGAGTAAGGACTTCAAAATGTAGTCCTGAAAAATTTTGGAGGAAAAAGTCTGTATCTTTTGTATGGCAAAGCATTTTTATACTGTAGAGTGTGATAGTTCTAGAAAAAAAAGCAGCATCAAAGAAAACAGCATCTCGGTAAAAAGTAAGCCTCATGAGCATGACATTGAAATATTTTTTGACAAAGTGATTGGAGAATATTTCAGAGTTAGCCTGAGTACTTGTGAATAGTCTGAATGGCTGTTGATCGTGATGATGAGATTGTCGTGGGACAAATTGCTGTAGAACAAGAAGGGTGCGAGGGTGAGGAGACTTGAATTTCCAGTTGGGGTCTAGATGAGGTTCTAGTTTCACTAAGTACTGTTGAAGACTTTGGTCAAGTTATTGCCAAACATTGTGGTGCTCAGATAATCTTTCTCTTTTTTTTTTTTTTAATATTTGATCATTCTCTCATTGTCTCATTTTATTTTTGATGGGACTTTGGAATTATTTTGTGAGAGAGTTGAGGTTAAATGTCTTGTGGAAGAAATAGGCGTATTCCTTGCATTTTTGTCGTTTCTCATGCTAATTTTTAAGAGATGAAATCTTTAGTTTAGGGGGAAGATTTGTTTGGTTTTTTTTGCTTTGGTTTTTTTTTTCCCCCTTTCTATTCAGGGAAATATTTCCAAGTACTTAGAGCTCTGTAAAGTTCAGGGTATTAATTTTTTTTTAAGTTTTTTCAATATACCATGGGAAACATTAAGCAAAGGTATAGTGTAAGACAATGTGAGTAAACCAGATCTTTAATAGTTCTTGCTCCTTTTAACTAGGAGCTTTGAACTGGGATTGCTTTTCTCCTTAAACATACTTTTCCAATTACTACTACCTCTGTAATTATTTTTACAAATACATTTACTTACAGCAGGTTGTTGATCTGGGGAAGCGAGGGGAATGAAGAGAAAAATGAAGTGAAAAACCTACTGCACTCGCTGTCTGTAAATGTACTTGGTCTTGATCATCTCAATCACTAGCAACTTAACAATGCACAGAAATGATAATAGTGCACTAACAAGGAGTGTGGTAGAGGAAATTATTTGAATGGTCATGTGTGCCATAAGGAGTACTACTGAAACTTCTTTTTCTGCTGGAAATAATCTTGTACTGTCGGGTTTTTTTTGTAACCTGCCTTCAGTCTTTTAAGGATGTTTGTCATTGTAGGATCAGAGTTCTTCTCGAGGGAAGAATAAGGGAAATACAAGTAACTATTTTTTTTTAATTTAAGCTAAATAAATTTTTCTTTGATTAGCTTAGAGCAATAAATGTAGATCTCCAGACTGATGCTGCTCTGCAAGTGGACATCTCGGATGCACTCAGTGAGAGGGACAAAGTGAAATTCACTGTCCATACAAAGGTAAACGCCTGGGTTTGTACATTGAATATGTTCTTAATTACATAGAATAGAAAGTTTGCTTAAACTGTTTATTGAAGCAAGTGTAACACAATCCAACGGAAATGAGAAAGTAGCATTATCGCATGTTTAAGAGACTGCGTAACTGCAGTCCTTAAGAAAAAGATGGCAAAAAAAGTTAAGAGGTTAAAAAACTGCTTAGAAAAAAAGTGACATTTGTTTTCTTGTACTGATGGGCATTCCCATGCTTATTATTTGGTCTATTTGCAGGTAGAATCTTTCATATACCTCAATATTCTTCAGTATAGTTTTTTGTTAGACTAGCTATGGTTTCAGATTCTAAAAATACATGTCATAATGGGATTACATTCAGGAATCATTTTGAGTTACTGGTTGTTTATGGCTTTTCATCTTTTTTTATATTTGAATGACTATTGATTGCAGAATCACATAGTAGTTGAAGTTGAATAAAATTTCTTGAGATCATTTAGTCCCTTCTCACTCACTCCCACACTGAATCAGGGTGAACCAGAACACATTTCTCAGGTCTGTTTGGGTTTTGAATATCTCCAAGTGTGGAGACTCCACAACTTCTTTGGGCAACCCATTCCAGTAGATTGCTGCACTAATTAAGACAGGGGTAATTATTGCAGTAAAAACATTTTTGGTCAAATCCTTACTTGGATGATTGGATTGTTTTTCAGGGATATTTTTATTGTTCCTTCAAGGTGTTTTTCCTATAGTAATGAAAAACATTGTGGATTTGGGGGGGGTGGGTTAGTGTGTAGGCTTGTTTGGGGTGTTTGGTTTTTTTTTGTTTTGGTTTTGGTGTTTTGTTTTTTTTAATTCTTCCTCCTTTTCGCCTTCTAGAGTTCCTTACCAAATTTCAAACAAAATGAATTTTCTGTTGTCCGGCAACATGAAGAGTTTATTTGGCTTCATGATTCTTTTGTTGAAAATGAGGACTATGCTGGCTATATCGTAAGTATTGCAGTTCTTTTGGTTTATGTGCACTGTTTTCTGTGGATTGTATCAAAAGTACTTTTACCTGCTTTTAAGTGCAATGGAAACAGCAGATGTTCATTCCTTCTAAAAACAGATGCTCTAACACTTTGCTTTATGCAATTATGCAGAATTAATGGTTGAAGCAAGCTTAGGGGAAAGTTACTGTAGTTGTCATACTTTCTTAACTTTCACTCCTAAAGTAGTTTAATCTGTATCCAAGTGTATTTTTAGTCCACCATATTAAAAGTGTTGGAGATAGGTGAACTGTATAACTTGCTGGTATTGTTTTTGCAAGCTAATGTTTAACTTAGTTGCAAGTTTCTTGTTGCCTTCGTTTTAGCTGAAATGACAGAGTGCAGTAACTGAGCTCTAGTAATTAGATTTTTCCAGTTTTCATCATGGAGATCAGAATCGTTTCACTATAAATCAGTTGGAGGGGAAATAACCAACACAATACCGTGTAGAACTTCGGAGAACCTTAATACACAATTTAACAACTTATATTTTGAAGTTTGTTTCAGGCTTCCAGGGAACAGTCCCATTCCCAGAACAGTCACATTACGATACTGCCTATTAAAAATGGGCATTGCTGTTCATACTTTAATTAAAAATAGGAATATTTGTCATCTTGGTGTGAAAGTTAAGGTATTAATTTTGTGTTTGGGGGGCTGTCTACTGATTCAGAATGTAAAGATCTATTTCTAATATTGAGTAAATTATGGTGAATATGATCTGTGATGTGTTATGCCATTCTTGAGCTAATCTTTTCTTTAGTCAGAAAAGATATTTGAAGTGACTAGACCTTCTGTGTGGTAATAACTACTTTCAGACAGTTGACTGCGTAGGTGCTGGATTTTTCTTTTTTGTAATGCATTAATGTAATGGGCAAATATTAGTGAACTAAAATTTAAGCATAGTTTAGCTTTGTTCTGTGTCCCTTTACTGATAGCAATTCAGGATTAGTTTGACTGTGCTGTTTTCTCTTTCAATTTTAAAATACTATATTACAGGATTAACCTAGAGACTTGTTTGCTGTGTGCTTTGTTATTTCAACTGTTGTATCTTTAATGTCAACAGTGCTGCAAGAAAGAACTAGTGCCTGCAATCAATATGGAATGGGGTTTTTTTTGTTTTAAGTTTTGGGGAGTTATAAATGGATGGTGTAAAAACAATTGTGGAATTCTTTTTTTTTTTTCTTTTAACAACAAATAATCCTTAGCAAATAAGGTAAAAAACCCTAATGATAAAATGATGATTTCAAGGTTTAATTCATTGTAATGGGAGAGCTAGGTATGATTTGGTTTCTGTTGTAATTAAACTACTGGAGCTATTAGTTAATGCTTTAGTAATCTTCAAGGACACTTCGCCAAAATTGGTACAGTAATGCAGCATGTCTAACTCATGAACAAGAGAATTTATCCATAAATACTGTAATGAATGATGTAAGAGAGTGCCATATATTAAAAAGCTGCTGGCTCCTGTACTGAATGGATGTTGTTTAAGAAGGTGAGCAATTAAAAAAAATTGATTCAATTCCAGATTCCACCAGCACCACCCAGGCCTGACTTTGATGCCTCAAGGGAGAAATTGCAGAAACTTGGAGAAGGGGAAGGATCAATGACTAAAGAAGAATTCACCAAGATGAAACAAGAGCTGGAGGCGTATGTAGACTTGATTACTTGATTTATTTATTTATTTTTTAATCCCTCAACTTTTGATGCTGTTTGCTGTTCCGTGTTTCTGTTCACTGTAATGATTCTTTGTGAGATATAGGCTTGAGAATCCAGTTGCTACATAACCAGGGTAATCTTAGTGATCATGATCAGAGCCATTAGGAAAATTGTAGAAATCATTTCATGGAAGGTATTCTGAAACAGGAAAAAAAAAAATCTTGTTCATGAGCATTCTTTTATAAAGAAAGAACACAGAACACCTGCCACGAGAGGAGGTGACCCCTATCTTTTTAGTTCTGGTGTTTCACATTTTATAAACACAATGAAACTTTAAGTTTTACACATGTAGCGATTGAACTAGGGATGTTTGCATGTGGTTGGTACTGTAAACGTAGATGCCAACCTCCTGTTCCCCAGGAAGTGTGGAGATTCCTAGAAAACACTTTTTTATGGACACTCCCTTTTTTTTTTTTTTGGCACAAGGAGAATGTACTTCCTGAAAATAGTATTTTTTCCTTACTGTGAATTTGTGTATTGAAATATCTGCTTCAAGGCTTTTTGTTCCATATTGAGTTACACAGTGAAGTTTCTCCTTGCTTCATCCACTTTCCTTATCATGCATTCACTACTTTGATCTTTTTCCTGTCATTGGTTTCAGTTTTCAAGTGTATATTTACGCTGCTTCTAGACTGCTGCTATCAAGAGCTCTGAATTGGCAAGAAAAGTACATAGAACTCTTAGATCTGCTGTTTGCCCTCTGAACTCCAGCTGCTGTGAGCAAATGTCTTAAAAAGCTCTGTATTAGCGTTACATACAATGTAATTTATAGCAGAGTAGATATACACTTCATATGCAGAAAACTGGAAATTTAGCAAAACACTATAGATTTTAAAGAATCTGTGGTTTTCCAGCGGCCCTGATCATGATTCTCTTGTGGTCTGGTTAGGGGTTGGATAACACAGAAAACTTTGGGTTTCTTCTACTGCCACCTCCATCCTCTGCATCCTCCTTTTTTGTCTTCACTGAATGACTACTACTCTCACTGAGATCAAACATCTCCCAACACTGGCCCTGCTGGTTTGCTGGTATGTAAATCTTAACCTCCTTGCACATAGTGGAAGCAAAAGTGTTGATGATCGTTTCACATTCACAGAATGGGGAAAAGAGATCCTTCCTCATTTCTAGACAGGTTATATCTTACTCATTGAATTTGCAAAGCAAAACGAGTTCTATCTTGTATTGATAAGAATGCCTTCCTCTTAATTAAATCACAAATGAGTGATTGCTTTAAAGTTGAGTTGGCTGAACTGGGCAGCTATGCGATTGTCATGGTTAAATGTGATTTTTTTGGTTGTACCTATCAAACACAGCACTTAATTTCACTTTTAGAACCACTATGAAGCAAGACAGCCCAAAAAGGCTAGGTGCTTTAACATGGAATAAGACTGCTATCTAAAGAGCTAACAAAACTACATGAACATTTAAATAAGTAAGGAGGGTGCAAATAGGCAAGGGGATGGAGATGGGGAGGAAGGAATTTGCACATTGGCTACACAGTGCCTAATGACTGTAGTTTGTATCTCAATTTCTTGGTTTTATGGGGAGTTGGGGAAAGGATAATTAAATGAGGTTACACTTTCAGCAAACCAGTCCGTGTTACCTAGCCTTAAAAATTAGAATGCATTTGTTGAGTCTTCATTAAAAGTCCATAATATAGTAGGGCTTCAGATTTCCCCCTAGTAGTATTAACATTGTATTATTTTTTTTATTATTAAATCAAATATTGGAGTGATACCTCTACTATATCGGCTTATAGTTTTGTATCCTTACTTAAGATCTCTTAAAGCATCTCACTAGGCTTATCTCAAACTTAATTGCTTCATGTGAAATTCTTTTATGTGTCTTCTTTCTTGTTTTCAGTGAATATTTGGCAATATTCAAGAAGACAGTTGCAATGCATGAAGTGTTTTTGTGTCGTGTGGCAGCGCATCCTATTTTGAGAAAGGATTTAAATTTCCATGTATTCTTGGAATATAATCAGGATGTGAGTATTGAAAACTGAATTGTTGGCAAGAGAAATCAAGACGTGCTTTTATAGTAGGATGGAAAATTGATTAAGAGGGCTTTACCTCCTGGAGCAAATTGCATCAATTCCTTCATACCAGACATATTTGTACTGTAAAAGTTAGAAATTCATTTAGTCTGTAGGAGTTCATTTTGCTGCCACCTGGGGAACCAAATGCACTATGTGCTCTAGCCTCAGCATCAGAAATATTAATGAGAATCCAATATGTTTTGGATTAAATAGATTAGCTTTTGGTGGTGATTTCCCATGATGTTATACTTGTCCATTCTTTGACTGAATTTTTAAATTTTTATTTTTTGGGGGGGGGGGGATAATGCGACAAAGATAGAATGTTAATTTTTAGAATCTGAAACCATGATTTGAATTCTGTTCCTAACAAAACTAGAGAGGATTTCTAATGAAATGTTCTGCTAAGTAAAACCCTTTTGTTAATAGTGTAGGTGAAAATTTGATTAATTTTTTTTTGATACTGGACTAGTGTGGCTATCCACATGTTACATACTGAGTTACTGTGTAATTTTGAGGGAATGGAGAAGTCTTTCTGGGTTCATAATAGCTCTTTGTGTTGGAGTTGGTGGTTGCTCATGTTCTGCAAACAGTTCTTAGTTGCTTTTCAAAATTGGAGAAATCAGCATTGAATATTGAAGAAATCATTACAAAGATTGGCTCAGTTAATTACATGCTCAACTTCAAAATATATTACAGAGGATCCTCTTGTTGCTTGATGTAGAAATGCTTACAGGTTCAGGAACTCAGTTTATCTAATTTGGGCAAATTTAGATGGACATGAAGAGAGTGAGTAGGCTGAAATTACCATCAGTGCAGGGAGGGGGTAAATGCTTCTGTAATTTCTGGAAGATCTGCCCTTCTACCCTTAAAAGAGCAAAACTTGGTTATATTGGATTAAGTCAATAGCTATACTGTACATGATAAATAATAAGTAAAATAAATAAGTATTATTTATAACTGAAATGTACACCTTGTACATTTGGTGTTAACTGCAGGTGCTAGGATGTTGCTGGGATTTTTGTTTGTTTTTGTTTCTTCTTTCTTCCTGAAATAGTATTTTAGGGGCTAAAGAACAGTCTAGTAAACGAGGTAGTCTGTCATTCTGGGCGCATGGGGCCCTGTCCCCATTGATGCAGAGTATAAGACTAAGCAGAGAGCAGGAATACTGGTTTAGGAGTAGCAGGTTGTGGTATGTAGCTCTATTTTATTTTTTTCTTAAAGCTTTGGTTACCTCCAGAAAATGAACTAACTTGATAAATTGATTTGTTTTTCAGTTGAGTGTTCGTGGGAAAAATAAGAAAGAGAAACTTGAAGACTTCTTTAAAAATATGGTTAAATCAGCAGATGGTGTCATTGTTTCAGGAGTAAAGGTGATTAGTACTTACATTTCAAGATTTAAGATGTATTAATATTATTGTCCTCTTTTTTTTTTTTTTTTAAATGAAGAAGAATTTTACAATGCTACACAAAAGGAATTTTTTTAGTGGTCTAACCTAAGAATAAGGCACAGCGTGGGAAGGATCCTGTGGCCCTGGATGCAAGATAACTGGGAGCTATCTGATTGCTTCTGTGAAAGAAGGCTTTCAGTACTCTTTCCACTGTTTTACGAAATTAAGCATTTTTTAATTAAAAAAAAAAATAAATTCCATTTCATTTTGACTTTTCCTAAAGTTGAAAGATTGGTTTTATAACAAGCATAAATTCTGCAGAAGAGGTTTTTGATCACCTTTCTTTCTAGTGGTAACTTTTAATTTGCAAGCAAATTAGAGGGCTAAAATTTCTATTCGTAACATCTTGAGCTTTGAAACTGCTGGAAAGTGGATATAACCATGGATTAATTATGACTTGGAGAAAAATACAAAGTCCAAATAACCAGCAGTTTTTATAGGCACATTGTTCAAACCCATGTTGTAGGCTATTCGATGGTATTGAGCATCTGTGCTATTTTAGAGGGGGGTTTTGAATAAATATAAACCAAATAATCTAAAATCGTAATACAGAAAATAATAAAATTTCCCTACATTTTCCAACTTGAAAGAAATCTGTCATCAAGATCAGTGTTCCTGAGCTAGGAGTTCATATTGTCTCTGCTGTGACCACAGCATCTGTGCAACAGGGTGTCTTTCTTCCTCTCCTTCCCTTCTTTTTAGGTAGATGTCCTTTTATTAAGTACTTGACATTTATTCTAGTTTTCTGTCACTGAAGTGGTAGTAATGAAATTATTTCCTTCACTTCAGGTTTTGTTATTGAGACCTATAAGGTGCTTGTTACAAATTCTTGATTCTTAAGTCTTAATAAAACTTCAGATCGTGATAAAGGAAGAAGAAATCCATTTATATAAGTTGTGTTTTAGGCAATAAAAATAGATCGCATTTCATGTCACAGCAACAGCAATATATGCAAAGTTACTCTGCAATTGCTCTGTACAGAGTGAGTGAAATCCTGGTTTTTAAATTGCGCTTTTTTTTTTTTTTTTTTTAGGATGTGGATGACTTTTTTGAACATGAAAGAACATTCCTTGTAGAATATCACAACCGAGTCAAAGATGCTTCTGCCAAATCTGATAAAATGACAAGATCACATAAAAGTGAGTTCTTTTTCCAGGGTAAAATTGTACTAGTTAAAGTATACAGAAGTGGTTCATGGGGAGCAGTAATTTTTATTTTTCTTTTTGCATGTGAAAAGTGACTTAATTTCTCCAGGTGCAGTCTTTGGATAGTCTTAAAGAAGTTTGACTTAAAGAATTTGACTTTCAAAGTTCAGCCTTTGCTGTAATAGACTGGATAGACTAAGAACAGCCTGAAGCAACACTGAAGATGTCTCGATTCTATATGTTGTCCCTTTAAAAAAAAAAAAACAAAACCAAAAAAAACAACAAACCACTTTATGTAATATTTTTTTTTGACATCTGAGTCTTAGACTTTAAAGTGTAAAGGTGGGTAACATAGCAGTATATGTGATTTTGTTGTTAATGAAGTTGCTCTGGATTGGATCATCTTGCATTCATCAGAGTGCAATTTTTTTGCACGCTAGGCATGGCATTGCATTGCCTTGCTGAGCTGCAAACTCCTATTTGGGCCATTAGTTCTAGTCTAGGAAGTCAGGTTTCCATTTTCCAGCCTTTTAGAATGGAGACTGGAATGTGTATATTCAGTAGTTTAGTTTGCAGGACTCTCTTTCTTACTGAGGTGAGATCTTACACTTTGCTATTGATTTATCTTCCTGAGCTGAGTGCTAGCTGATGTGATTTCTGGAAGGTCCAGACAGTCCTCTCAAGTACAGTGTATTTATTTGAGAAAATAGAAAATTTTTGGTTTAGGACTGCTGTGTTTGGTTTAGGATTACTGTATATTGAGAATCACGGAATTATCAGAGTTGGAGAGGACCTCTAGAAATCATCTTGTCCAGAAGTTCAGAAAAAAAAGCAGATCTTTATTACCCTCGATTTTACGTTTTTGGGCCTAGATAAATCAAAACGTAAAGTAGATAGATAGGTTCTGTCTATTTTCTTGAAATTTGTATCTGATTGACAGATTCTGTTTTTATCTACAGTAATAGAGTTCACACAAAACCAGGCCACAAACCTTTTAGGACTCTCCATTGGTAAGGACTCTAAAGTGGATATTGAATGAGACATTAAACCAAGAATTCACTGAGCTCTTCAGAGGCTTTTCTTGCTGTTGTATGAAGACTGTCTTTTGTAGCTTTAGTATCTATTTTAAGACATGGGGAGAGTGAAGGTGGCTTAATAAAGTACTAAGGGACCCTGTGTCTTCAGTTCCCATCTGAAGTGGTTTCTGGTGTTCTGTTTACTTTCCTAAAATGAAAATTGAACCATGTTCTTGGTAGTTACGTGCCAAACTTCAGGTAGTGAGACAGCCTTTCCTGTTGGTTATAGAACTAGAAAAAATGGTAGAAGTGAGATTGTAGAGGATCCGATGGGAAAGTATTGATCAAACTCATGACAAAGCTTCACTGGTTTTCAGGCTCAAATCAGCTAAGGTGTTTATTGACAAATTTTATCAAACTGTGAATCGGGACAAACGGCAAAATCGGGACAACAACCTTTTGAAATTCTGGCTAGAGGAATAGAGCAGTGACCTGGGAAAGCCTGTTTTGGAAACTGGAAGTCTGCAGTTTATGGATTACTCCTGATCAACAGAGAACTGTAGGACTTGCAAAGACACTGACTTCCTATTTCCAGCAGAAAAATCTATTTTTACATTTAAAGGGGAAGAATAGACGGGGAAGTTAATGGTTTCCTAATTTCTTCACTGTAAGCAACTGCACTGATTCCCTGGGGATGTGTAGAGTAATGAATTGGGTGGAAGGTGACCCACTCAGACTGTTAAAAAAGGTGATGTTATTTAAAAAACAGATAATTCTGCTTAAAGGCATATAAACTTCAAAAATGACAAACAAGAATATTTTCCTGTTTGTTGCTTGGATCCGTTAGCATTTTCATCATCCATTGAGTTTATACTAAAAGCTCCTTAAAAAAGACATCTGTGCAAGGATTTTATTTTTATGATTACTATATAGCAATTCCTCACTAGTCAAATTATGCAGCTTTCTTTACAAACCCTGTTTCTAATTTCATTGGTTAAAATGCTTTGAGACTAACGCTACTTCAACCAGTGATGACTTGTTGATGAGGTAAGGGTTTCCTGAAAACTGGGCATGAGCTAGAAAAGATGTTGCACATATAGCACTGTACTGTGGCAGTTTGGAGTTTGTATTCAATTTACTGCTCTCAGTCATACAGCCTTACACTTCATTACTGTTAGACGGTGATTTTTTTCAAATAGCTTTATACTTTAGGTTCAGATTTAAATTCAGACTTTAGCCTCTGAGTTCATACATATATAACCAAATAAAACCTAACATAGTTGCGCAATAAATTTACCCAGAAGGTGCTAATTGTATTACATATCTCCAGATAAATTACAGACTTCATGATTTGGTGAGAGCACCGTGTTTGTTGTGTGAAGCTATCCTTCATAAAAAGTGACATGATTGCCATTATATTTCTGCTTTTGTGTTAAAGCATGTTCGTTTTAGAAAAACACCCACTCTTGAAGAAATTGAGGAACTTCAAAATTTTCGGAAAGAAGTGGAACAAAATAGTAAAACAAGTGCTTGTTTGTTTTTCTAGATGTGGCAGATGACTATAATCGAATTGGTTCTTCATTATATGCATTAGGAACGCAGGACTCCACAGATATATGCAAGTAAGATATTGTTAATAACTTCGGGGGGAATTTGCTAAGTAGTAATGTTAACAGTGACCTGCTGAGATAGCAGGTAGCTCTCTTGCCACGAGAAAAACCAAATTTATTGAACCACATTAGGAGATTTTCTTCTGTAGTATTTCAGTTCAGTAACAGACTGCTTAAGTGGTTTTTTTTTTACTTTAGTATATTTCTGGAAAATGCTTTTTTCTGAAGTTTGTAGAAAATTGCACAGATGAGATGGAAAAGTCTTCATAAAATAAGAAAAAAATCTGACTCTTTCACCAGTTGTTTGTTTTTTGGTCCTTTGTTGTTTGTTTTTTATTTTCCTTAAAGAATTTTAAGTGCTTTGACATTTGCAGCAAGAACAGGTCTCAGTCTGAGTACACTGATTTTTGTGGGTGTTCCCTGTACCATTTTTACTGCCTTTAGGAAAAGAAAAGAATCTATAGAGATCCCTAAAATTTTGAAAATAGAAGAGGACCTCACTGTACAGATGCCAGTCCTTTAATCTTTCGGTGATTTGCTTGAGTATGAAGTTTGGTGTATCTGAAAGTAAAACTTAGTTAACTAGCTTAAAGATGTTGATTCTTGTGAACATGTACTCTATTATAGTGTCAGTACGACAACAGGCAGATGAGTTTTGAAAGCTATGACATTTATTTTTATTCATTTAACTGAATTACAATGATATACTTCCAAATGTGGTGATAGCTTACATATTGATTACTTTGATTATAGTATTGAGATTTGATGTTGTCTGTTAGAATCTGTCAAGAATCGTGCCTGTCTTCTGTCAAAATAGTATGACTGGACTGTAATTCAGTCTGCTGTTATACTGAACCCCGATATTGTCTCCTGTGCTGAAGATGTGCCATCCTATTGCTAAACCTCCCTGAATTCAAAGTAGGGCATGTATCATGTTTACTGTGTGAAGGAAAGTACGTTCAAATTTGAGTGAAGGACACTTGATAACAGCGCCAGGACCATTAACCAGAGTGGTGGTGTTTGGGGTTTAATTCACAGAAGCATAAAGAATCCCCGAGGAGCTGCACAATTATTCTTTAGTAAAAATAACACCCATCCGTTATGTTTTGTTTGTCCCTTACCATTTCTTAAAGTGGTACAATTCCCAGATGTTTGAAGTGCTACAATTTGGAACTATTATGTTCTCAAAGTTCTGTGAATTAAAATTCTAAGCAGAGCCTTTACAGTCTTTATTGCCTGACACTGTTATATTTTGAGTCTAGAAAGTATTTAGACTGTTCAAATTAATGTTGTAATATAAGCTGTTTCCTTTGTGCAGATTTTTTCTGAAGGTATCAGAGTTATTTGACAAAACAAGGGTATGTACTATGAAACCTTTTTAGATACATTTTTCTTACATTTAGATACATGTACATCCTGGAAGTGGCAGGACATCTTCTGTCACTTAAGCATCAATGTGTGGATGTTTTATGGATGCTTCTATATGAGGCATTTAAGCAGTGCGTAATGATTGATCCTTAGGAGTCTTCAGTCTGCTAAACATTTCTAGGCAGTCTTCCTGTCTTTTATTCCTGGTCTTAACAGCAGGTCTTAACAGCACCTGTTAAGCTGCTGTTCCTCTAAAATGCTTAGAGGCCTTCTGTACTTGTTATGGAAAAAAAACGTAGTTCTTAATCCAAAAAATGGTAGTCATGCTGCTTTTTCCTGCAGCAAAGATCTGCAGGAAATAATTGCAGATTTCTGCAATTACTTGACTCAGAAACACTGTTGCTGATACTCCTAACCAAATTTTCAACTGTCTGTTTTACCTTGTTTGTTTGGCTTGGTAGAGCAGAATTGGCATGCGATGTATCAGGAAAACTTTTGAATTAAAAACATGTTCATTTCTGAGACACAGTTGTATCTGCATAAATATGTACTTTGAAGAAAATGAAATTAACAGAATTACTTGCTTTGACCTAAAATGCTGCCTTTTAGATGATTTTTTATAAAATTAAGATTTAAAAAATGCATTTGCAGACTCTTCTAAATTCACAGAAATGTCTGTTTTAAATCCAAGGAAGTAAGTTTACAGGTATTTTGGACCATTTTAATACATGCAGTTACACAACTAGTCTGCAAAAATGTCTTAAAAATTTGTTTTCCTTTGATCTCACAACTAACACAAAACTTGCGTAACTCTTTATACTAGATAAGTTTTGTTTCTCTGCTGTTTTCCTAGTGTGTGATACATATAATTGAAATTAGGAAGAAAGCTTTGTTTAAAGTAGAAAACTAGTTATCAACTACTGCTTGCACAGTAGGTTATTGCTCACTTTTTAATATAAAATCCTAATACTGCTTCTCACATAAGTATTCTGTCACAAATACATAATCTTAGTTTTTGGAAAAGATGCATCTGTCATATACTATTGTATTTTTTATAGTGTATTTACAAAGTCTGGATGTTTTTTAAATTGATGGTTTTACTTACTGTTTTTCCAGAAAATAGAGGCCCGCGTATCTGCTGATGAAGATCTTAAACTTTCTGATCTTTTGAAATATTATCTAAGGGAATCACAAGCTGCTAAGGTGAATTTACGTATTTTGTTCACTGAAATAGTGTTGCTTAAAAAAAAAAAAAAGTCACAGTAGTTAGGGTAAAATGCTGCCACCTCTCGCCTGCAAACTTCCCCTGAACTATAAAACCTGGATCTCGGTTGTATGTAAGGAGGAACAATGTAGTTGGTGACTGTGCGACTGGCCATTTGGAACTGTGTGATCCGTTTATCAAGGTGAGGTTGTGCAGTATAATTAAAAACAGTTGAAGAGCTGTTGGTGAATTGCTCGTGTGTTTGCATTGTGTTTGCTGCTTGTGGACTGCAAGGAGGCCTACTTTTTTGTTAATGTTAAAAATGGACACTTGAGATTCTCTGCAAGTGCTGATACAAAACCACGTGGGCCAAATTTGATATTCTATACCTACAGAAAATGCCATTCTTAGTGTCCCTTGATGTAAGATGATTCAGTTACATGACAGAAAGAGGAGGTCTTTGACAGAAAATACCTGTAGTTAGAAGATCACAGTAATAACTGTTGTACAAAACATGCTACTGCTGTTTCTTGGCCCCTTTGTGTATTTCAAATCCATAATCTAAATATACTTTGTTTCTAATCTAAGAAGCTGTGAAATTTCCCATAATTGCCCCTTTTAAGGCTTTTTGGAGTATCATCTAAGCCATCTGGTGCTAGCTTCTGTCAGACAAGATGCAGACCAAATGATATTAAATTATTTGTCTCAGTACAATTCCCATGTCATGCAGGATGAAGTAAAGTGAGTGCAAATAACTTAGTAAGAACTGAAGTACAGCAAGAAAGACTAAAATTAATCTTTATTATTATTACTACTTGATATATACTAAAAACCTTAGGTAGATTCTTGTAAACTCTGTACATTCATTCTTTTTTTTGTAGGATCTGCTATATAGAAGATCTAGGTCACTAGTGGATTACGAAAATGCTAATAAGGCATTGGATAAAGCAAGAGCAAAAAATAAAGATGTGCTGCAAGCTGAAACTACTCAGCAAATATGCTGTCAGAAATTTGAGAAAATATCTGAATCAGCAAAACAAGGTATTTGGGTGGTCTACATTACTAATTGAAAATTAAGATATTTTAGGATACTGTTAATGTGAATAGATTTTTTTGTTCTGTTTTTTAACCAGAATGATTATCTTTTAATCACTATTTACTTATTTTAAAAAGTTCTAACAGTATTTTCTTTTGGCTTCTCATAGCTCCATTAGGCAGAGCAAAGTCTAGATGCAAATTATTTGTTAGCCACTTTTTTAGATGAATAGGGTAAGATACAAAATTCCAATTGCTAGCAGTAAATGCAAATGTAATCTTTTAAAGGATTGTTGAATTTCCCCTTTTGGTTTTATGCACTCTTCTGTGAACTCAGCATTCTGTGGCAGAGATGTTATTACATTAGAAAAAGGAGGGATCATGAAATGAGAGTTCACCGAAGTGGCAGAGTTATAATAGTTCTAGAGAAAAACAACCTTATTTACATATTGCCTTTTTCCTGGAAATCTCTTTTTTTTAGGCTAAGATTGTTGTGAGTCAGTAGTCATCAGACTCATTATTTGGGGCACATTTGTTTGAGGTTTAAACACCATGCTCTTCTGTTTTTATGATTTAAGAGAGTTGTTTAACCCTGTAAATCTGGCTAATAATTCTTTTAAGTGAGACAGTGGAGGATGAGTGATCCTATTAGCCACAAAGGTTCATGCATAAAGCAGGCTTGCTGCTTCTGTTCTTCATGCTACTTTTAGCTTAACATCATCCTTAGAGACTTCTATATATCAGCCTTGAAGGAACAGTGCACACGGAATAAGACAATTGAATGTTTTAAAGTGTCCACATTGCAGTGTTTTCAAAAGAGTTTTGTGCCCACAAAAGGTTAGCTAGAGATGAGGAACTGCAGCCATGGTTTGCTTTCATCCAACAACGCAGCAGTAGCTTTGAGCCTGGAATGTGCTGCAATCAAACTTGAGCTTTTATCTGTTGCCTTCTCTAACCTTTCACCTCTTCCATCCTGTAGTAAAGTGTTAAGCGTTGAGGGCAGCAGCAATATAGTGTTAATAAATCCATTTTTATTTTCTATAGAACTGATAGACTTTAAGACAAGAAGAGTTGCAGCATTCAGAAAAAATCTGGTGGAACTAGCAGAACTGGAATTAAAGCATGCTAAGGTAATTGTATCCTTTTTGGCCTGCTTTTCAACTGATTTTGAATATTATATGCTTGCATAACCACAACGGCTACATTAATTTTGTGTGATGTGCACTTCACATCCATGGACCTGAATTTGAAGGTAACCATCATTCAGATAGGTGAACTTTCTGCAATAATGGTGGGGGGGGAAATTATAGGTGAAGTATCTCTGAGAGGCTGTTATGCTTCAGGTGCCTTTGGAAGATTCATCTCCTTGAAGACAGTTTTGTCTTCAATTTTACGTTTCCCTAGCTGTTTGGTATTTATAGCTGCACAGTTTGAATACCTGCCTATTTTTAAAACCTCATCTCACCAGTTTACTGTGAGATAGGAAGTGGTTTCTCCTGTTATCCAGATGTTGGGGACTTGATGTATAGGATAGGCTGACTACTAAGCATGAGATCCCACAGGCCTCTCTGAAGTCAGATCAGTGAGTATACTTTTTGAACCTTTTTGCCTTTAAACTATGAAGTGCTAACATCAGAGGAATGCTGCAGGTAGCCTCTTCAGTAAATTATTTTTTTCCTGAAAAAAATTTTGAGGGGCCTGTACTATCCTGAAATTTCACAGCATATTTGATTCTTTTAACCCATATGAAACTAACATTTTTGGTTAACCCAGGTTAGCTACTCTGATTTCATAGACAAGTACAACAGTCTCTTACTTGAACAGTCCCATAGCAGGAGGCAGCTTTCTTTAAAAAGTCAACTCTTTAATATTTCTCATTCTCATCACAAATATGAAGCTTTGAATTAACTCAGAATATATCTGTTGAAAGGACTAGTTAAGAGGTGTATAGTGTTGCTGAGTTAACTTGTTGCTTCTTTACACTCTTCTCAGTGGTGTCATTCTTCATCTGCCAAACCCATTGTTTATAAAACTAATGCACTGTAAAAAAAAGGTGTTTTGGGAGCATTTTTTTTCTTAATTTTTAAGTAGAAGTTCAGCTTGATGGGATATTTAGCTGGTCAAGTAATTGATGAGGTCTGGAATACTCCTTTTGAGATGAACAGTGCTTACTTTAATGTGCTACATCAGAAATTCAACTATATTTTCCCTAAAGCCTTAAAACTTTTACAAATACTTGGCACTGTTCAGCCTTCCTACTTCTCTGTGTGTAACAGCTGCCTATATCCAGCCCTGAGTCTCCCAGAAATCCCCATGTTTGGTCAGGAATATGCTGGTTATGGGTTTTAGTGAAATTAATAGCCCTAGCAGCCATACTTGCAACAGTGTTTATTGATTGGCCATATCATGCTTTAATAAGGGAATAGTGAATCCACAAAACTTCTGTTCTGCTTTAGTCGTTGACTCTTCATCACATGTTGTAATTGGCTCTTGCTGAAGTCCCTGCATGCCTTGGAGTGGAATGCTTAAAAAATGTCTCTATCTTCCAAAGTATCCCTAAAGAATCACTTGTATTAACTCTCTGTCCAGGTCAAAATCTTTAATAATATTTTCGTGAACTTTCACAGCTAATAACTGTAGAAGGCAGAGGAAAAATGCTTTATTTCTGTAGCTTTCAACTTACTTGGTAGGTGCTTCTTGGTGTTGTCAGTTTTCCTGGAGGAGCTTAAATTTTTTTAGGAGGTCTTAATTTGTCACCATGGCTTTTGTTTAAGACTTAGTTTTTCAGATAGTCCGTCTCAGTCTGTGACTTACCTTATTATTAACAAGGAGCATATAAGGCTGTAATGGAAGTTTTGAACTGTAGTCCTGATTTTGGAGGTCAACTTTTTTTTGCTGACCCTTCTTACCTACTTTACCTACTTTCATGCAGCACTGTAAGATTCACTAGACAGTTTTGAGTATTTAAAGCTTTAGAGTTTAAAAGGTCATTTTGACTCAGGATGGCAATTCTTGAAATGTTAAATGTTGTGACTTCTTGAATGAAAGGATATTTTCTTTTTTACTAGGTTTTCAAGTTCTGATGTTTTTCAAAGCCTGTGTTTCATGTTTATTCAAAACACACAGTTTTGGCTGGGAGAGTCTGAGAATGAGAGAGCTGCTTTCTTATCAGCAGCATGTACCTTACATTTACTTAAAATAGCTGCCAAACTGCAGCTTTAAATTCTGCTTGGTCTCTGACCTCTACTAACCAGATTGATGCTTCTTTTCCTGTGGCCATTCTGTCTCACTATCCTTCTAGGTCGTGTTTAGCTTCTGTTCTGCTATCTCTGTGTTTCTTCATTACTTCATGCAGCTGTTTGGGCATTTAGTGCAAAAGCTGCATTTAAAGCTATTCAGTATTTTATTTTAAACAGTTGGATTTTAAAGTGTTCCTGTGTTGGACTTCCCGTTCAAGAAGGGAGGTTTGATAGGTGGTGAAACTGCTAAGGTTATAATCATGTATTTAAAGCATTTATAGCCTTGGCAATACTTTTAGCCAAGGCTATAATTAATTTTGACAAATGAATTGTAACTAAGATAGCCACTGGCTTCAAATGAAAAATAATAAAAGAACATCTAAACAGCTCTTCCCACAAATACTACTGTATCTGCTCTTGTCTCTGTGGGGTTTTGTGGAAGAAGGATTTGTTGCATTAGTAGCAACAGATGTCTGTTGGTACTGACAGAAGAAGGGAGTAAGCAAAATACGGTACTAAGGGATGTGGTTAAATGCTTTGTCAGTAATTCCTCCTTTCCTGAAAAGGGTGTTTTTGTCACATGGTTCCGCCAATAACTGTAAAATCTAGAGCTTAGGAGTCTGAGCTGGCAAGAAAAACTTCTCTGAATCTGAATTTACAGGACTTTCTCAAGTCAGATGTTTCAGCCAGAAAGAGCAACGGCTCACAGCCTCTATTGCCCTTGATTTATTATCATTAAAATAAGATTGTTCTTGTGAACTTTCTAAATTTGATCTAATGAAAATAAATGATTTGCCTATTTGGAAAAGTTCAGTAGGAGGGCTGGCTGAGTCTGGAAATGCCTGATGTATAAAGAACATCTTGGTACCATCTTTTCTTTAGAGTGCTACGTACTGGCTCGTGAATTGCAAATACACCTGGTGCTGCTGATGGGCTGTAAAGAGATGGCCAAAAGGTTACTGTCACACTTTGGTTACAGGCAATATGCATGCATTTCACAATTATAATTTAGACCTAAAATTTGAAAACTGAAGACTTCAAACTGAAGTACTCTTCAAAGAATGGCTACCAAGTCCCCGTGCGCCTCATGTATGTTGAATTAGTTCATGTCACAGAATTGCATGTCTTTTAAGTAGCTTGTGACTGTCCTCTGCCAGTATAGGCATAAAAGAATAAGAAGTTGTGGAAGCCATAGCTGAAATTGCTGTCTTCTGGAAAAAACTGAAAAGGATTCAGTAGATGCAGCTGGGAATCTCTACTTTGAAGCCTTGAATGTAGTTAATTGCTTAATCTGGTCCTATAAGAACCTTAATGGGGATAGAATTTTGATTTCTCACTATTTTTTGGGCTGAGTGACAAGTGTCCTTCTACCTATTTGCCACATTTCACTTGGAATGCATTTATCTTCCTAAGTGTCGGTCCTGTAAATTCATTCAGAAATATGAAAGTCAACATGTATGCTTTTATGGTAGAGTCAGAATGCTTTAAATAGGATTAAAACCTGACCTACAGATGTTTGAAAAGAAGGGCACAACTTTGCCCTGAAGATAAAGCTTAGTTAATGTTCTGATAGCTCTAGCTGTAATGGCTAAACTCAACTCTGATGGGTAAATCACCTGGCTGAGAATGTACGTCAGTCTGTTGTCTTTCAACTCTTTCACGTCCTTGAGCAGAGCTGCCAGCTTAGCTGGCTGCTATAGGGAGGAGGTACTGAGTGCTGTGACCTGGCTAAGGCTCCTTGATGAATTCAGTGTAATACATGAATACTTCTGCTTTGGGAATAATATTCCAATGACAGAGTAATGGCAATGCTATATAAAATATGAAAACTTTGTAACTTGAACTTCACTGCTAAGAGAGTACTCTGCAGTGAATGTTTTTTGTGGCCACCCTAGATCTTCGTGAAAAACTTGTGAAGAACATGGAAAGGGCACTAAATGCTTATTTGTGAATCTCAGGTTGGCTCCATTTAATTCCATGACATAATGTTCAAAAAGCTCCTATGTTCAAAAAGCTTTTTAAGATAAAAGTAACTTACAGGTATTAAGCGTTTGTAGAATTACTTGTGTCTGTTCTCCTTCAGTGGTGTCACTGCTATTTAAAAAACATGTTTTTGTCACAAGTGTAAAGAAAAGTAGGGAAATGTGGTGATATTTTTCTTTATTTTACAGGGTAACTTACAGCTGCTGCAGAGCTGCCTGGCAGTGTTAAATGGTGACACATAAGCTATGCTCCATCCTCCCACTAACAAGGGCTGCCCTCCTCTGGATTTTGTTTTCATGACTTTAAATAGGAGACATTTATAGTTCTCTGGAGAAAACATTTGACAAAGTGCACATAAGCAAGCTCCTTCTTTCAAAAGAGTTAAAACAAACACCTGGAAGTAGCTCCAGACTATACGAAGCAACAGCATACTTGTTATACATACATACTCATGTTTATTTAATCATTATATGCTTTCATTGTTCAGAAACCAAATGCTCTGTTTTTGTGAAAATAGCCAATATAATTATGTTCATGTTACGAATACTATGATACGGCTGCCAATCTTATTTACCTTTGTAAGTAATTTCTGAAGTTCACCATTTGAAGCACATTGTTCAAATGGTCTAAATATTACCATTAGATATTTGAATATTGTTACTATAATGGCATTGTATACACTGTCTTAGGTTTTTTTTTTTCATGTACTGATATCAAGAAACTTAATCTTTTTTTTTTTCAATTGTGAACATTTCTTAGAAATTTTGGAGAACTTTGTGTAATCTTTATAACTATGATTTAAAAAGAAAAGCAAATGCATTAGTATGTTTGCCTTAACTTGTAGACTAATCCAATTATTGTAAAATAAACCATGAAATCGATGATTTTTCTAAAATTATGCAGACATTGTATCATCTGTAAGCCTAATATTTTCTAGTAAATCAGATTAATTTAATTAGCTTTTTCTCTATTCATCCTGTAAAACCACTGAGTCAGTATTGGATTGGTCTGACACTACTCACCCAGTCATTTCTCACTTGCATTCTCAGGTTTATCTGTTTGCCTGTCCCTTTGTCTGTGACTTTCCTGTCCAGTGTACTTAAACTGTTGTGAGCTTGGTTGGCTGACTCTGCAATTTCTTTGGCAGAAGTGCTTTTCAGAGAACTTCTGGGGTTTCTTTCCAGAATGGGGAAAAACAAGTAGCAGGAGGGAGTTCAGAAAATGCACAAAATACCAATGAAAGATAATATCCCCCCACTTTGGTACAGGTAAGAAGCTTTGCTTCAGAAAGTAGGAAGCAAAACTATCCCCAATAAAGGAGTGCCTGAAGAGGGTCTCATTCTGCCAACTGGCCTCAGAGCCATGAATCCAGTTGTACTTGTATTTCTTTGTCTCTCTTACTTGAACCATGAAACTTTTCCAAGAGGTGCTGTTCTGTCGTGTCATTTCACGTGTCATAAAATTAGGCATTATTTGATGAATTGCTCTTGGCGGTGGGACTGCTGCTTTCCAGGGGTTTGTAGACCGTCGGTGGAGCAGCAACGTTTGACTGCGGGATGTTTGGAGGCACAGCTGGATGTTAAATCCTTCTCTGTGTGATGGCAGCCTCCTGCCCTGCCCCACCAAGGTTTGTGGTACGTTCTGGCCTTGTCTCCCCCACACACTTTTTTTTTTCCTCCCTCTCCTTTCCCCCCCCCCTTTTTTTTTTTTTCCTTGCCCCCCCTTTTTTTTTTCCTTTCCCCTCTCTCTTCTTTTCTTTCTCTGGAATGGGGTGAATCGCATAGTGTCCCCCATCCTGCCTTGAGTTGCTTTCACCCAGCCTCAGACCTTGGTCACTGGTGCCTGGCGGCCCTTGGCCCCTGGTCTACAGAAATAATACTGTCCATAAATAATAATAATAATAATACATAATACTGTGCTGTTCATCTTCCAGATACAAACAGGTATAATTCCTAAGGAACTCGTCTATAAATAGACTACAAGGGACGAAGATTACAATGTACATACAGCTAACGAAATTGTAAATATTTTAAGTAGGCTGTGGGAACAGTTTTTAGCTTAGTCCTCGTTGTTCGGTGTTACTGGCTCATTAAATCTTTTTCCAAGCCTCTGGGTATCGGCTCTGTCTCTTCCAGCTCCGACCCCCTGTAAAACCGGCGGGGGAAAATATTTAAATATTTTATTTATATTAAAGAGGGACAAAGGAAGGGGGGAGGCGAGGGAGGGACAAGCAGGGCGTGCCCTGTAGCGGCGCGACCGATGGCCGGGCGGGGAGGGCGGGCCTCGGCAGCCGGAAGTTGTCGGGGGCGGCCGGAAGTGGCGGGTCCCGGGCCGGCGGCGGGCGGGCCGTGCGGCGCCATGAGCCGCCTGCGGGAGGAGGACGACCCGTACCTGGTGGAGGAGCCCAGCGACGAGGAGCGAGCGCTCAGCAGGTGCTGCAGGGACCCCTCCGCTCCCCGCTCCGCTCTCTCCTGGCCGGGGTGCGGGGAGGCCGCCGCGGCGGGCGGGGCCCCCCGCGTTGTGCGGCGCAGCTGCCTCAGGGCCCCGGCGCTGGGCAGGGCCGGGGGTGGCGGGAGGATCCCCTCGCTGCTCCCGCCGAGACTTTCTCCCTGAGAGCGGAGCATTGACGTTTGTGACCCTGCAAATGCCCGTGTGTAACCGCATCCCCGGCCCTGCAGGGAGGGAGAGGGCGGCATAGGCCGCAGCCCGGCAGCTAGAGCTCCTTTGCATTGAAATCAGAGTCTCAGCACCAACAAGCTAATAAAGCATTTTAATAAACACATTTCCCACAAACGCGTCAATAAGGGCTTCCCAGTGCACCCACGCAATTCAGATGCTTGCTCCCCAAACGACTTGGTCAGTGTATCGGGCTGGTTGTAATAACGGGGTGCGTAACGCTTGGCTGTTTGTAGCTCGGAGGACGAGGTGGACGTGCTTCTGCACGGCACTCCCGACCAGAAGCGGAAGCTGATACGGGAATGCCTGACTGGGGAGAGCGAGTCCTCCAGTGACGATGAGTTCCAAAAGGAGATGGAAGCGGAGCTGGACACCACCATGAGGACTATGGAAGGCAAATGGAAATCACCAGAAATGGGTAAATCACACTTAACAGCTGCTTGCATAGGAAATAGTAAAGTGATGTCCAGTTAAGCTGTGAAGTTATTATTCTCATGGCTAGAGGTGTGTTGTGACAGTGGAGTGCTGTTTGAAGCATACAGAAAATCTTGAAATAGCTGATTGCTTCTGCAGAAATGGTCACCAGGTGCCACTTCAGTGAGTGCCTCTGTTTTGGCTTTTCTAAAACTTTGATTTTGGTGTTTTTGAGCTTGTGATTTTGTGCTTTAATATGATACTTCTTGGTTGGATCAGGCCCCTTTTATCCAGTATCTCTATAACTCTTGTTTTAAGTTGTTCTGTTGCATGTTTTTAGGAGTTTCTTGAGCAGCTTGTGGTCTCTTGTACTTTGTCTAGTGGCTCCAGATGCCATCAATGTTTGGAGCTCGTTCTTGAAGAAAGGAGTAGCATATGGTAGATAGAGATCCCAAATGGGTTGGGGGAAAAACTCAGGAAAAATATTAATCTCTTTCTCCCTTACCTGCTTATAATTACATGTTACATCAAACAGTAAAACTGTGCTAAAGATCGATGTGTTTTGGTGTTTGTGTACTATGGGTGCAAGAGATGGATTGCTTTGGCATTTGAAGAGCATATGTCGTTTTTACCTATTACAAAACACCTGGTGAAGTGTTCTTAATTTTTTGGAGAATCAACGTTATATTCACTTTAATGCAGGGACTTGACTCTCTATTCAGCAAGTTTAATAGTTTTATCTGTGTTAGTGGGCAAATCTGATCTGCAGGTTTCACTTGTGCAATTAAGAAGATGTAGCAATAGTTACACCAGCACATTTGGTGCAGACTGGCCATGACAGATGTGCTTGGCAATTCGTCTAGGTCTTTTTTGAACTACTGTGGCTCGAAGCTTTTTGGGGACTTTTTTAGTCAATTTTATTGTAATTAAAGTTTGTGACATATATTTCTTTCACGTGACTGAAGATCTGTGGAGTGTCTGAGGTTGTGTGGGTTATATAGGGCAGAGGCAGGCATATTTGGTGTGGTGTCCTCTTTTGCCTAAAGGGAATGTATCCTGGGAGAAACTTTGCTTTGAACTGTACCTGAGGTTCATCTCAGGGGGAGCAAGCAGCTTTGCTCTGAGGGAGCACATGTAAATGAAATAACACAAGTGATGTGGATGACCAGGAAGTGGGAATAAATTGGGAGATCTGTTACTTAACATACCCAGATAAAGCAGAGCACTTCCGGATAGAGTAACTTGAAAACGAAGGTTTGCTCTGGGCTCTGTACTTGCTGTCCTTTTGGCGGGGCGTTCTTACCACTTCTCTTTCTGATCTCACACATAGGTACTTCCTCAAGTACTGGGCAGACTGGACCTTCTACCACTTCAAAATACTATGATGACATTTACTTTGATTCTGATTCAGAGGATGAAGATAAAATAGGTAAATGGCTGGGGAGAGGAGAGAGGAGGATGTGGTTACAGTAGCGCTCTCTCAGATCCTGTATGAACTTCTTGCGAGGTCAAGGGGCTGTTCCTGAAGGCAGCCTTTTGGGGGGAATTACCAACCTATATCATCTTAATGTAGTTCCCGTAACTTTATGATGTATCCCGATGTATGTAAGATGCGTTAGTGCTTTGGGGTGGTGCATGTGCAGGAGAGATGAGCTAGACCTTTTATGTTTTGGCTTAGATTTATTGCAAGTATAGAAAAGGAAAACTGGAAAACCGATATTTTGATTTTTCAGTAGAGGATCGTTGTGTGTCTGATGGATCTCACATGTGCTTGCACAACTCTTTCCAGTTACACAGGACGCCCGGAAAAAGAGAAAACATCAGCAACGTCAGATTCTTTCCAATGATGAACTGCTGTATGACCCAGAAGAAGACAATAGAGACCAAGCGTGGGTAGACTCACAGAGGAGGGGGTAAGAGACCATAACTATTTGAATTGTAGGATGCTTAACATAAACTGAAAGATTTAAATGAAAATGGTGAATACAGAGAAAAAGCCTCTGTTGTCAGGTCCATGCAACGAAAATATATGTTATTAAGAATTCACAGCATATGAAACTCAAAAGCCTGTACATTTTTTTATGTGTATGTAATGGAATCTGAGTTTTCAAAATTACACAGTTCTAAAACCTGGAATTTTTTAAAATCAAGATTTGCTAGTTCTGTAAGCCAGTTTTGTCTGTAGTCAATTGGTCATCTAAATAACTATGCTGTGGATGAAAAGGTTGTCAGATGTTTTGATTGCTAAGTTATTATCTGTTCCTGCTAAATATTTTGTTTCTGGTTCTGGAAAACTTTGACTTTAGCAAGCCATAAAACGCTCAGATAAAAAAGTACAGAGCTGCTTTACTGAGTGTTTTTTGAAGGGTAAAACAGCAAAATGTTTGTTGTAGCCGAAGAAAAATTCTCCATGTTGAAAAGGATAATATTAATGTATGTTGTCTGTAAAGATTGCACTTGAGATAGCTACCTGAGAGGGTTATTAGGCACAAGTTCTCATGCCAGATGTATTTGTCTCACCAAATGAAAATTCTCTGTACAAAGTTAATGAAAAGATACTCGTATGCATTTATGTGCTTTGAGTTACTGAAAAGGATGTTCAGAAGGAACCAAATATTAATTGGTGTAGTTTAATATAAAAAAAAAGTTTGACAGTTGAATTGATATCCTTGACAGCGAGGGCATGTAATTTCACTTTTTGCCTCTTCTTCCTCCTTTCTGGAACGGGTAGGTACCGTAATCAGAGAAGAATTCCGCAGCAGCAGCAGACAAAACCTTCCGCTGTTCCAAACAGTGATGCTGTTTTGAATTGCCCTGCCTGCATGACAACGTTATGCCTGGACTGCCAGAGGTAATTAGTGAACAATACTGGGTCTTTTTGTAATGTCTTTTTTTTGGTCAATAGTATTTTTAGTGCATTCAATTCGATTGATTGGTTTGATCAATTCTGTCTTGGAAGGTGGCACTCATAAAGAGAAGGCAGGTGTGTATATGGGAGTCAGATTTAGGGGGTGAATGCTTGTTTGTAAGAATGATGATCAGTTTAACCTGCAACATAAAGTTGAGGAAGAACAGGGTAGAACTTAAGCATAGTGGAGGACGTAAAGTATTTTTAAAAATAGTAATTCATGGAGACTAAACAGGCAGTTCAGGCTGATTTTTTCATATTTATTTTTTAAATGTGTTGGTTTGATGTTTAGAGGCATAAAATTCTGGGTTATTTTTGTGTAAAAGTGCCCTGTTTAGGGGAGGATCAAGCAAAATCAAGATAGCATATTCTTACTTGGTTTGAGTCCTAGCAGTTGTGGTTTTGAGTATAACTACGTTTAAAAGTGCCTGGAAAGCTTTTAGGTGAGAATCCATAGTGTGTTTTGCAGCTCCAGTGCAAACCAGTGACTGTACTGCAAACCCAGTTAGTACTGCTAACCCCTGCTAAGGAGAGGACTCAGGAACTAGGAGTAAAGGAGAAGGAAATCTTGTGAAATGGGGAATAAATTGCCTCTCATTTATTGAGTATTTTTGGTGATTGAGGATGAAATACTGTAGCAGCCTAATACCATCTAAGTACTGGGTGCTGTTTCTCACCTTCTTCCTTTGCTGGCTCTGGTACTCCTTGACTTTGCTCTATAGTTAAGTATTTCAGTTTGCTAAGGTGGCAGAAAACCATCCATTTTTATTGACAGACAGGTCTTTTGTGGGTTTAGTCAATGGAAAGAGCTCAGCACAGCGTAATACAAGCAGTAAAACCAGCAGAAGTCAAGATGGGACTTCCACAGCCACCAGTTACGCTGGTTTAGGCTGCTGTAAAACTGCAGCCCGAGGGACATTGTATTGAACTGAATTGAACTGCAGGCCTGAGTTTTGCTATATACTCCAGTTATACAGTTGTTATACTGATGGCAGCTGAAAATAAATTTTATATTTCATTCTAGACACATTTTTTTAAAGTGTCAGTGCTTGTTATTTATAAATAAGGAACTTCAGGCTTGCAGGATATTTTATGATACGTCAGTAGTTGAGTTGGTTGCACTCACAACCTAATGATCTTTTGCTCATCATCAGCTCTACGGAGCAGAGCATAGTTCTGTAGTACTGATACCATGCTACTCCGGGCTGTTTAGTTCAGCAAGAACCAGTGTGTTTTAAAAATGCCTTAAAAACAAGACAGATGGCTACAGTTCTAGTTTTTTTTATTAATTTTGTAGTTGTGACCTGTTTATAAAACTTCACATGTATTTGGCTTTCAGCCCTTTGGCATGGTAATTCCTATCTTTAATCCCACTTCCAGTGAGGGTAATGGATTTCTTGGAAGCAGAGTTTTACCAGTGGTATGACTTGCATTTTCTTTCCTTCTCCATAGACATGAATCTTACAAAACACAATATAGAGCAATGTTTGTGATGAACTGTGTTGTTAACAAGGAGGAAATTCTGAAATATAGAAAAAAGCTAAAGAAAAGAAGTAAGAAAATGAAGCAGAGCAAAGAACCCACCTCTACAGAGTCAAATCAAGAAGAGGAAGAAGTGTATCATCCAGTGTTATGTACTGAGTGCTCAACTGAAGTGGCAGTAATGGATAAAGATGAAGTTTTTCACTTCTTCAATGTTCTAGCCAGCCATTCCTAATGCGCAAAAGCACTGTTTTAAGAATGTGTGAAGTATCAGAAGTGCAGACACGTTAGCTTTTTTTAAATACAGTCTTTTAAATGTACATTTCCATCAGAAAACTTCATAATGGTTGTATTTTTGCAAAGCTTCTGAAGGGAATACAGTTAACTGCATTTGAGAGCAATATTCTTTCACACTGTCAGGTGGTTGCATCAGTGGGGATTTAAAATTTTGTAAATATAATGTAAGATCTGTGTATTATGATCATTCCCTGTATATATACCATCCATTTTTTCAATGTGTATCAGAACTGTTGCTTAGAATAAATACTGTGTAGTAACGGGTTCTCCAGAGCTGCACTGGTTGTTTCTGTGGCACATGGTAAAGAACTCGCAGTTGGGACGTTGGGCTTCTTTAGGCTGGTATTCTTGGTAGAATTGCACACAGGTAGGTTTAATAAGAAAGGAATTGTTATATTTGGATTTTTGGCCCTTTAAGATCTCAAAAATAGAAACTTTTATTTATACAGAGTGGAAGATTGGTTTATATCGAGTTTGCTGGCATGGATCATTTAAATCAGCATATTAATGCTTAGTAATACAGTTAAGAGTTTTAAATGTAAATATGTATATGAAGAAAATGCTGACTTTTTTTTTTTCTATTGTCCTTTTTCCTTCCAATGACACATTTTAAGAAGAAATTTAGGGTTAGATCTATGCCCATAGAGATAGTTTGTATACTTTTTGTTTCTGTAGTACATTTACAGCTTCATGGAAGCATAAAGAGCTTCTGCTACTTGATGTTTAGATTTCTTGGTTAGTCTATGATATCACTGTAGTGTTAACAATGGATCCTTCCCTCTCTTCCTCCAGGCAGGCTCCCAAAAGGTGAAATCCTGTGACAGGACAAGAGGAAATGGGCACAAACTTGAGCATAGGAAGTTCCATCTAAACATGAGGAGGAACTTCTTTCCTGTGAGGGTGGCAGAGCACTGGAACAGGCTGCCCAGAGAGGTGGTGGAGTCTCTGTCTCTGGAGACATTCAAAACCCACCTGGACATGTTCCTGTGCAACCTGCTCTGGGTGGACCTGCTTTGGCAGGGAGGTTGGACTAGATGATCTCCAGAGGTCCCTTCCAACTCCTGTGTCAAAGCGGGTGGTAGCAGGAGGAACAATAGGTGATGGCAGTCCCTAAGGTGGGGTAGAATGGAGCTGCCGAAGGAGGGGAAACTGTACAGAGGAATGTTGTCAGTTTTCTTAAGGGCTAACTAGCAGCAAAACTGTCTCATGAGTATGCACCATACTGAAAGGGGCCTGGGCACCACCTGGTGGGTTAAGGCAGATGATGTGGGAGATGTGGAAGCTGGCATGCCTCAAGACACTACCTTTCCTCTCATTCCAGGTAGCTGCTTGCTGCTGCTTAGTGCTTGCCTTCTACTTGAATGGCAGAGCTCCTCGTTAGGAAGCACAGGAGCAGGCAGGGCTGGGACACGTTTGCCCCATATTGATAATGCTCCTGGAGCTCTGAATGGCAGTGATGCTTCAGTTGTGCTGAACAACCCACCTGCTCGTGAACTTTGTAGGGGTTTATATAGAAGGGAGGCTTTCACCATTCCCACCGCTTTATCAAGCAGCAACCCCAACACAGGCCTCCTCCAGCTGCAACTGCAACAAGCAGCAGTGGGCTTGGACGGGGGCAACAGCTACTGTAGCCAGTTGTGTGGGAGTATTCATTGTGAGAGTGCTCTCATTTCTTGTGCTGAAATAAATCTGCATAGATAAAGCGTGTCTGAATGTCCTCTGGTTTAATTAAATCCCTTTTCAGATTCTGCCACACAAAGCAGTCTGCGGTTGTCTCCACCACCTGGTTTTACTTTGCACCTGTGTAAGTAATTCCGTTTGTGCATCCTCCTGTGACTGTGTTTCCTCATCGTTCACCTGGCGCGGGTGAAGGTAGGGGTGGGTGGCTGCGAGGACAGAATCCCACCGCTCGGTGACGTAATCGCAACCCCCATTTACCGAGCCGGGCGGGTACAGCGGGTCAATACCAGTTTCTAATCTATGCTGTGTGCATTCAGCATGCCTGGTCCTGGCTGGTGGCCTGGGCTGGTGGGTTGCACCTCATGCTCTGCTTAGTCACGGTGCCCGATGATTCCGTAAGTCCCTTCCAGCTGGCTTTCAGCTGGGAAAAACTCGGAACTCACTTGACAGTTTCAGCTGCCAACAGCCTTTCTAATGGTGCAGGCTCAGGCCGGTCTGTGGGAACTTCTCCTTGCCTGAGGCCAGTTAGCATCAGGGCAGGGGTGTCCCGCACCCTCTGTTTTCCAAAGTTACAGTAAACAGTGATCTATCACCCCTTTTATTTTCCCAGTGTGTATGGGATTAACCCAGTCAGAGTTGGCTGCTGTTAATTTCTTCTTTATCTGAGCCGTGTTTTCGGGTGGGCTTCACCCTCTGACACCTGCAGGCGCCCACTGGAGGCTCCTGCAGCGCATTTTCACCCCCCTTCCCGTGGGTCGGTCTGCGGGCCTTCGGTAATTCCCAGAACGTCCATTTAGGTGGCAGAGGATGAGAGAAAATAGGCTGCAGCACCATCTCCTAGGTGTGACTCTGTTACAGCTTGAGTAACCCACACCGATGTGGTGGTGGTGGTGTTTAGACAATTATTCTCTCACCCGATGACCCCCTCCCCACCCAGGAAGAGGAAGGAATTGGGTAAAAAACAAGAAAACCCGAGGGTGGAAATACTAGCAGATTTAATAGATTAAGACCAGACAATAACCCTGATAACACTAAAGAACCAATATTGATCCTAATATAAAATATACGAGGGTTCTGCTCAGCCAATTCCACCAGCAGGAAGCCACATGCTCCCAGCAGCGGAGAGCAAATGTGGGACACTGAGTGCTGTGGCTTTGGGAGGGAGGGAGGGAAGGGCTCAGGGGTCCCGCAAGGACTTCTCTGGGTCTCAGGCACCAAGGGAGAGAGAGAGAGGACTCCTCAGCAAACTGCCTGATTTAAATTGCCATGTGAAATGGCGTGTTCGTGGTGCGAAATAACCCAGTGGGTAGCTTGGGCCAAGGGCCCGCTCCTCCTCTTCCCTCCCCCTGGTGAGGCTGGAAACGCCCAGACCCCGGGACCCGCGCACCGCAGCTGGCCACGAAGGCAACACTTTCACACATTCGGCCAGCAGAGCCTTCTAAAAGCGCAGTTTCCCCAGCCGCTAGAAGATAGATCGGTCCTGTTGTCACTCACACCCGGGTTGCTGCGGGCGGGCGGGCGACCAGCCGCACACGCTGGCGGTGAGCCTTCCGCGGGGGGCGGGACGGGCCGGTGTCCCGGTGCGCGCCCCCGCCCTGCCCGGGCAACCCAGAGCCGGACTGCGCGCCCGCTGCGCCCGAAGAAGCGCCCCGCTCACGCTCCAGCCCCGCAGGCCTCGGCGCCCGCACCCCCTGGGGGCCGGAACGCCCACCGCGGGGCGGTGCCGCTGCCGGCGGCGGGAGGGCGGGCCGCGGGCTGCCCCCGCCCCCGTCTCCGCTCGGCCTGGGCCCGGCGCAGGGCGGCTGGCGGGCGGGGAGAGCGCGCCATGGCGCTGGGCTCGGCCTGGAAGCGGATGTCGTGGCTGTACTACCAGTACCTGCTGGTCACCGCGCTCTACATGCTGGAGCCCTGGGAGCGCACCGTCTTCAGTATCCTTCTGCCGGCCGGGGGTGTGCGCGGCCCCGGGGGGCTGCCCTCCCTCCGCTGGGGGGTTCCTCCGGGGCTGCCCCGAGGCCGCCGGGCGGGTGTGGCGGCCGCGCCGGGCGGGTGCGGCGGCGAGCGAGCCGGTGCCGGGGAGGCGGGTGGGCCCGGGCCGTGCTGAGGGCGGCGGAGCCCCGGCGGGGTGAGGGGCGGAGGGGAGCGGGGCCGGGCCGCGGCGGGGGGCAGTTGGCCTGAGGCAGCGAGCGGTGCCCGCGGGGGAGCGGCGGCCTCCGGCCGGGACCGGGACCGGGACCGGGGCCGGGGCCGGTCCCCTCCGCGCAGGCAGGGGCTGAAGCTCCTCGTCCTCACGGAGCGACATTCGCCCGAGTCGGGGAATAATCCCCACCCCGGTGTCCCGCATCCACGGGGCGTCCGGCGAGCTAGTCCGCCTCTCCGCCGGGTTAAGTTCCTACCTAGACGTTACCTCTCCTTCCACTCTGTAGGGTGGCGGCGGTTCTTTCGCGTGGCTCTTACGCTGAAATCTCGAGCTTTCTGTTAAGCACAGGTGTCTTTCATGAATTCTTTTTATTTTTGCCTAGTGGAAAGTAAACGTGCACGCAGCAAAACCTTGCGAGCGTATCTTCGCACGGTGCTCTGTCACCGGGGTTTTATTAGATGAGTGTTTAATCCTCGAGCTGGTAAGTTTGCTGTTTTGGAGTGAAAGAACTCGCTAGATGCTTATGTTAAGGCATCTGTATAAAGACTGTTTATAGGTTTGCTTCTTTACTCGGCCCTGCCATACAGGCAGTTTATTGTCTCAAGTGTTGTTATGGAATCACAAGCATTTTTCTCTTGAGTGTGGCTGTTTTGATCTTGACTTATAGTGGTTTCTCATATGAATGACCCTGAGCCATCTCCATTAATGTTGGGAGGCAGAGAGAGAAATTAACCAAAGCGTTAACCAAAGAGAAAGGTGTAAGTAGTAGTGAGAAGCTGCTTTTATTGAGATACTGGTTGGTTGTGTAAAAGAACTCAACGTTTTTTATATAAAAGTGGTTGCCCAAGTTACAGCTTTTCCTGTGTAAAGTCAGCAGTAGTGGAGAAAACAATGTTATTTTTTGCTAGCATTTGTAGACTTACAGCGCAGAGTTGTTTGAGTAGGGGTATTGCCTTCAAAATGTCATCTTCCTTGCTGACATACCTTCCTCTTTTTGTGCCATGTCCGTATCGCTAAAGAAAATTAATCTTTGCTTTCCCTGCAGTTATATTGGTCACGAGTACTTTTTTTTGTGTGCGTAAACCATGCAGCTTTTTAACTTCTGCAGAATAGTTAAGTAAATGGAAGTGCGTGTGCACACCTACTTTTGTAAAATGCTCCAGTGAAATAATTGCCACTTGTCGTGGGCAGCACCAGTGTCGCTTGCGGCTGCGGGTCAGCAAAGCTGTGTTTTGTCCCCGAGCTGGACGCTCTGCAGTAGGTGGGCCAGGTCTGCCAGGAGCTGTTGGGACGCTGTGCAGAGGCAGGGGCTAATGCTGCGTGGCTCTGCCACCCCTCTGGCTGCTGCTCCTGCTCCAGAATCAGAAGTGAGTGCTGATACGGAAACGTGGATTTATGAGTTGACCTTCATTTTAGTTATCTCTTGCTGTATAATCTTCTGGGACTAAAAATACACCGAGCAGCTAGTATGCTCTAATAAGCGCAGCTAATACCTCTGCTCTGCCACAGGGAAGTCGGTCACAGAGCATCTGTAACACACGTGCTGTGGTGACTGGATCTCTTGAAGACGCAGAGCGTGTGCAGCTCCTCTGGTTTCACCTGTGGAAACCCAGCGCTGCTCTCCAGGGTTATCGTGCTTGTTAATCTCCAGTGCTTTTTATAGTGTTCCTGTCTAAGTTTACTGAAATCTCCGTGGGTAATTGGATGAAATCAACAGGTTGCTATGGATTTCTAGTACTTCTGAAGTTCTGAAATCTTAAACATTGAATGGCATAATATTTCAGTAATTTGATGCCATAATTTCTGTAGATAAAGGTGTAGATAAAGAGCTCTAGAGCTTGACAGAGGTCCTCTTGTATATATGCATTATAAGCTGTCATCTCACTTCTCTATGTAAGCTTTACAAAAGGTCCCTGTTAGGAGCTCAACTAATAAAATGGTCATCTTAAGTTTTTTTAGCAGACAGCTTCATGTGATGTTTGTTTTTGCAGTGTGGCCTGCTACAGTAAGGTACTAACAAGTGTCTAAGTACACAGCTTGACTTGAAGCCATGTTGATGCTCTGAGGCTTTGATGTTACTCATACTTTTCCACCTGTGGTTGTTTGGCAGTAGTTAGGAGAAAGGAACACATAAATTGAGCTGCCTGCCTGTGATGGAGAAAAGAACCAAATAATGTAGTGACTTAGAGCCTACAGGACACTGGCAGGTAGAAATGGATTTCAGGTTTCCTGACTTTATTATGCCAACAGTGCAACTTTCATACCAGATGTGTTTTGTGCATCATAAATTAAATTTATTAGGTCATTCTATTCCAAGAAGTTGAGGTCAGCGTCTAATGCTGTCTGCTTAAAAATGAGTAGGTCATCCACAAATAAGAGTTCCTGCTCAGTGCAGCTACTGATGTTACTGTATTTTTGTTTTGTTTTGTTTTTTGTGATGTTTGACTTATTTTCTGCTTGGCTGAATGGAGCTGGCTTCTACAAGACTTGCAGAAGACCTAGGAAGATGCATGTAAGAACTTGTATATGCTGAGTGCCTGTTTTCTGTTTCCCCATCGCATTTCTCATGCTCTGGCCTGTCCTCTTGTGCCCATACAAGGCAGTGGATAACTTGCAGGGGATCCTTCTGTAATTCACCTGATCGCTTCTACTGGTGTTCTGCTTTTTGGTGTTCAGTTGGTTCTCCCCGTAGCTGTAATTGCTGTCTACAGTTGACCCCGTCTGATTTAAAAATGTAATGTTATAAGATAGTTACCAGGGAAGTTTTAATGCTGCAGTTACGGGATGGCTAATGCACTATTTCAAATGCTTTTTTCCTCAACTGCAATTCAGATTCCATGCTAGTTTCCATTGTTGGAATGGCACTCTACACGGGCTACGTGTTCATGCCGCAGCACATCATGGCAATACTGCACTACTTCGAAATTGTGCAGTGATGAAGAACGTATTTTCAAGAAGTAATCGGGCTTTGAAATCTGGTCTGCAAGAAGAATGAACCTCTTAGTTTTAACAAGACTTCTACCAATGTTGGAAAGACACAATTATGACTCTGAAGACTAGGAAATGAAATATGTAGAGCAGGGACGTGAGAGTCCCCTATGTTGTGTTCATTCCTTTTAATTTTACAAGATATGCCCTTGTATAGTAGTTTTGTCTACTTTAACATTGTGATTGTACTTTGATATCAGTATTTTCTTAACTTTGTGACAGTTTCAATATTGCACTGTGAAAGCTTTTCTTAATTGTAATTTTGAGTAAATCTTAATTGCCTTCTATTTTTAATCGGAAAGTCATCTTATTAAATGGGGCTTAAAGCTTTTGCTATTGTATGGTATGTATTTGCCTGGATATTTCTATTAATGCGTTTTGTAAGAAAATACATCTAGATTCATATTAGAGACATGGATTTATTTGTCTGACGCTATTTACAAAAGTTAGTTTGTACGACTGAACTCAGGTGTACTGTTTGCTGTCCAAACTTTGTTCAACAGTATATTTGTGCATATCGCCTGAATTTGGAATTAGCAATTATTTCAAGTTTCTGTATTCCACCTGATGGAGGAGGGTGGTGGAGATGAGGCATTGAGGCAGAGTGAAGATGGCATTTGTGGTGTTGGGAGTAGTGCTGTGGTTCTGGGCTTTATCTAGTGGAAAAGGAACTTTTCTTTACAGATACAGGCCCGCGTAAGGCTTTGGGATAGCACTTTAAATCAACTCTGTTTTTCTAGCTACCAATTAAATTGTACTTTTACAGGATGCTTTATTATGTTCTGATGGTTATGGTTTCTGCTAATTTTCACTCAACAGTGTAACTATGTCTTGGTTTTAAAGGGGTTTTCTATTGCTGCTAGTGTTCCAAACATTCTCGCTACAAATGACCAAAACATAGGGGTTTAAATGGACTTGAGTTACATCTACAGCAATAAGTAGCTGAATACTTGGCTGAAATCCTGTCTTTTTTTTTTTTTATAGGGATTTTTTTCAGTTTTGTATTCTAAACTGTAAGATGGTGACAACTTAACTTTCCTAAGTGGAGGATTTTTTGTTGTTGTTGTTTAAAAAATAAAAGTTTAAAAGCAGAGCTTTGATGCAAAACTTTCTTTGAGAAGTCAGCGTGTTTCTGAATGCTGCTTACTTTTCTCAGAACTTTCCAAAAGGGGGAAAAATGATGCTTGACCAAAGATTTGTGATTTTTAATGGCCTAGTAATAATAGGTACTGTTTTATCATTTATGCAACTTTCACTGAAATCAGGAATTACCCCTAAGCTGTGTAACTAAATTGTTCTGTAAAGATACTGTCTTTTAGGTTTATTTAATTTTCTCAAGTGCATGCTTATGAGCATAGAGTGTTGTTTTTCATCCCCTGTATTTAAGAACTTCATATGTATTTGATTAAAAACTCTGTTGTCGTCTTGGGAGCTATAAACAGTTCTTAGGTGAACCCTAACTTCACTGAACTTGGTAGGAGTCTCCCACTAATTTAGTGCCTTTGCTTATTAATAACTGGCTGCCTAAACATAGGTGGGATTTTGGGGTGGTGGGCTTTTTTTTTTGAACGTATCTGGAGTGGTATGTATTTTAAGTATATAAGGAGATAATGATAAATTAATGTACTCTTTTTGAAGTAATGTAGCATAAATTCCTGCTGGCCATGGATTAAATTGGTACTCTGATGTTTCTTGGTGAACTACTATGCTAATTTATACACGACTCCTGCAGAGAAAGGAGTTTAGTTATATGGGGATGGGGGGGAAGCCCTTCTGTGTGGTGCTTTTAGGGATGTTAAGCATAATTTTTAATCGTGAAAGGTTTTATAAAAGGGCTTTGATATACCAACTTTTATTAGCTGCTTATTCAGGAACAAAAGAGTAACCATAATCTTCAATCACTTGTGTTATGTTGGAGTGGGCTTGATCAATATCGTACTCAAATTCAATTTGCCAATTTGAGTACAGTCTTTCAGCATTTCTTTTTAATTATAAATCAATAATTTCATAGTCTTAGACTGTTCTTTCAGATGTCCAGATGCTTTGTTAAAAATGGAATAATTTCATTAATAAAATACTGTTATGTTACTAGAGTTTGAATTTCTAGAAGAAAGTTTCTGCAACGTGTACTTCTCATAAAAGTTAATCCAGTGAAGAGATTGTTCAAGGGGTGATAGTTATGAAGGGGAGTAAGTTTTCTTTTTTTAAAGTAAGAGTATTGGTAGAGATTTAATTAGTCATTGCATTTGAATAATAAATGATTCATAAGGCTTCCAAGTTGTTTTCCCACTGCAGTCTGTTTTATTGTCATGTGGGTTGGGGGGTTTTGTCCTCCTTGTGAGAAAACTAAGCATTTTCTGTGCAAGCTGCAGGTCGAAGGCAGTTTGAATACCATTTGGAGGCAGATGGTCCATTACGCTTTTGTTTAAACAGCGTGATAATAATTGAGCCATCAGTAGTTTAGGTCAAGGGAAAAAGTAATTGTGAGAACAGAGAGAGAAAAATCTGAGAACCCTGCAAGTGGCTTTACGTTAGCCCTTTAATAGTAATAGCTCTTGGGGTTTAGATTGAGTCATAAGCGTTTAAAAATGCATTAGCTCTGTTCCAGCAGAACCCATGGTACCAGCTCCGTTGGCCCCGGCCCGAGGCTGGCAGAAGGTGTGGCTGAGCCATCCCGCCCGGCTGGGATGCCTTGCTCTGCTGGTCCCCTCCGCAGGAGCCCACGTAGCCTGTGGCCCCGGCAGCTTCCAGAGCTGGCTCTGCACAGGCACCTTGGCTGACAGGAGGGCTGGGTGCTGTAGAAATGATCATTAGAAACCTTTGCAATAGGAGCTGGCATAACCAAAACTGGAAACCAAGGCACGGTATTGCAGAAAGTCCATCTGGAGATCTGGAGCCAGAAACGGATCCGGGATGTGTGTATGTGTGTCCTGGATCAGTTAGAGATATATATATGTGTGTGTGTATCGCTACACACACATATATAAACTGTTTATTTATTTTCAGAAATTATTACATACCAATTAATTTAGAGACGGAGGATGTGTGGTGGTTTTTTTCCTGGTTTCTCAACTACTCTGTAAAGGAAAACACCAGAGAATCCTAAAGTGAGATTTGCTTGGCAAAATTTACCAAGAAAACCTTTTGTGCATTTGTGTAAATACTCAGCATTGGGAAGGAATAGGTGTGGAAGGAGTGTGGCACTGTAAAGGTGAATCTGGTGTGATGGATGTGCATTGTGGTACCGCAAATTGGTACAACTGGTGTGATGTGAAGCCTTGCCCTGTTCTATTCAGATGCAGTAATAAAGTGTGCATTATAAATACTGAAGAGGGGGTACTTGCTGTTGGCTAGCAAATAAAGGTTATATCGTGGTGAAGAGGTCTGATATGATGGGATTAGTGGGCCACGCACAAAGCTGTTGAGAGAGCAGCCATCCTCTGCAGTATCAGGGCAGCATACTCTGGAGCTGCAACCCCAGGAAAGGTTTTCAGTGCCAGAACTTCCTTTCACCTGCTAATTTGCCCATGTTTTCTACAACTGCTATTGTGGGAAAACAGTTTCTTCCCCTCTTGCTGACATATTATCTTGACATCAGTGGGGTTTTTCTCTTTTTTTTTCTTTTTTTTTTTTTTTAAAGACAAAAGCATGAAGCTTTCCCTGTAGTTTCCATTGTTTCTCTGTTTGATCTGCTGGGTCAGGCTTAAACAGCAGTCATCAATGAGCCCAATGGCTGCTGTCTTTTCTGCCTTTTGTTTGTGTAATGATGGTTAAGGAGAAAATCTGGTGTCACAGTCCAGAGCTGGATCCAGCTCCCACTCTGTGTAATGGGGAGGGATGAAATTCTAGATATCATCCGGATCCCTCTGCTTTTTGTAACCTTCAGTATATCATCACAAAATCCTCAATCCATGTAAACTGTAATTGAAGACTAAGAAATTGTGAGTGTCCACTCTCCCCGAGAGTTTAGCTGGAGAAGACAGGCCTTAATGTAAACCTGACTCAAAGGCTGATCCAGTTCCTAAAGTATCCGTTTAGACTGGACATTAGGAAAAAATTCTTCACAGAAAGAGTGGTTGGGCATTGGAATAGGCTGCCCAGGGAGGTGGTTGAGTCACCATCCCTGGACGTGTTTAAGAGTCATCATTTAGATGTGGTGTTGGGGGATATGCTGTAGGAAAGAACTTTGTAGAGCAGGTTAGATGGTTGGACTCGATGACCCCAAGGGTCTTTTCCAACCTGAATGATTCTATGATTCAAGTTGAGCTTTTTTATCACAGTAAGTTTGCAAACAGCAGCAGGGGTCCCTCTCAAATGTTACAAGTACTTACAGCTAAATAAAATGGGGAATTATGTTAACGCACTTATCGCTGAATGTTTAACACAATATATGAAAGCTGGGAGCTGGCTTTGGCCGAAAGTCAGACTGTTACAAGGTGGTGCTGCACCTCTTTACAGTGCTCTGTGGATTCACTGAGCCATCCAGCATCTATGCTAAACAGAATTACGATGGTTCCCTATGTTTTGCTGCTGCTACGATTCGTGGTCCCAGAAGCATATAACTCCTTGGCGTTTTGGAGTCTGTTAGAGATTCCACTTCCCTGTGTGGAGAAGACCCTCTGTTAATGGCATCTGTCGTTCTGGATAAAATTTGATATCAGTTACAGTGATTCTAATCTAAACATGGTTCATTATGTAAAATCGCAGGGAAGGTGTGTACAGTGCGATTGATGCCAAACAAGAGAGACTGGAAAGGAAAATGTTGTTTGTCTTAGACAAGCAGCAGGATGAATTGAGGGATGAAAATTCTTTTACAAAGCTTCTGGTTTCTCTGAAACTAAAACTTTTATGAAATAGGGTTTTTTTAATGTTTTGGAAAATGTAGGAATTATTTCCTAAACAGAAAGAGTAGCCTTGTTTTCAAATCAGAAGTTGATACCTGTGCGAAACCCCAAAACTTACTAGGCAAACGAAAGTATTTCATGTAAATGTAACAGTTCCCAAAGTAGGAGCCTTACATTCCAGAAGAGTTGATTTAAGGGGTGAGAGTACCACACTGGTAATACAACTGCATATTTAGACTGTGTGGTTGGAATGTGTGGACTCGTGGTTTCACCTGGGTTAGAGATCCTTCGTGCCATAAAGGCACCTGCTGGCACTTATTAGGATGTCACAGGGATTTATTTATTTATTTATTTAGTGATTTGGAGTGACGCTGTTTGAGATTAGAGACTGAATAATCATCCTAAAGGCTTTACTGTTATATCTTGTGTTACGTAAACGGATGTTTTGATGAAATAAACCCATGGAAAACCCTGCGGCCTCGACACCTGTCTTAAGCCAGACAGATAATCGGGGAGAAGTAATCACTAAATTGGATATAGGACATGCCAGTTGCAGACAGATAATCACGGAGCAGTAATCACTAAATTGGATATAGGGCATGCCAGTTGCAACTGCAAACCAAATATAAGAATGTCAGAAAAGAGGAGGGAACAGCCATCCTCCGTGTTGGTGAACATGGCGGTGATTCTCTGTCACAGCCTGTTACTGGCCGAAACGCAATTTTATAAGTTAACAAAAGACTTTTTTTTTGTTCTTTTGGTGCTCTTTCTTAGTCTTGAAAGGTGTGGGCCGTGTACAATATCCATCTTGTGGCAGCAATAAATCTCATTAGGCTGGATTACGTTGAGGGTGTTTTAACGGTGAAAAGTTGACTGATTTCACAGGTGGCACTTCTAGTCTTTCTTGCTTAGTTTTTGGAAAGGAAGCATATGAATAATAAAAAGCTTACTACTTCCCAGAAAAAGATGAATCATAGCATTTCTTTTATTTAATCCTCTTAAAGCAATCCATTGAGGAGAGAAGGCTCTGAGGATACTTTATAGTGGTCTTCCAGTACTTAAAGGGGGCCTACAGGAAGGGTGGAGAGGAGCTCCTCATCAGGGAGTGAAGGAATAGGACAAGGAATAATAGTTTTAAACCGAAAGTGGGTAGATTTAGATTAGATATTAGAAAGAAATTCTTTATTGTGAGGGTGGTGAGACATCCAGAGACTGCCCAGAGAAGCTGTGGATGCCCTATCCCTGGAGGTGTTTGAGGCCAGGTTGGATGGGGCTTTGAGCAACCTGGTCTAGTGGGAGGTGTCCCTGCTCATGGACCTAGATGATCTTTAAGGTCCCTTCCAACCCAAGTGATTGTATGATTCTATGGTATTGCCTCAAAATGAAAAGATTATCTAGGTAATGTTTGAGGAAGAAGCCCAAGATTCAATTTATATAAGCAGTCAATTGCTTTCTCAATAAAACTGACAGGTCTTGGAAGTGAATCTTCATAAACCTGAATGTTCCTGTACAAGATCCATGCTCAAAGATCTAAGTTGGAACTAACACAGGAGCAGCAACTCATGCGGTTACAACGTCATGTCTGATGCATCTGGTTTTTATTCATGCCCATAACTGCAGGTGGAATTGTCTTGGCATATCTTTCATTTTGTGCTCCCTGCAATTTGAGAGGGACAGTGTATCTCAGGCCTGTATTTCATGATGACAAGAAGATGTACTATCTACACCCCAAAAGAATTTTTTTTTTTGAAAAAAAAGTTGTCTTGGCAATGATTGATTTTTATCTGTCTTTTCTGTGAAGTTTGTTTGCTTTTTGGGGGTGTCTACCTATGGAGAAAAACTACGTATTTATGATTACATAAGAATTTAAACCAAAAATCCTCTGGCCAAGGTTTGTGTTCACCTCCTGCTTCTGTAATAATTATGTCCTCTCTTCCATTTGGATTGTTTTTCCTTCAAGCTGTTCTTGCTTTGTATCCTTCAAAAAGCAAAAAATTGATGCCTCAGAATACGTCTTCAGTGTTCAGTGTTGCTATTTAATACGCAGTGGTAAGGTTACGAAATTCTAGAAGACATCTTTGTGTAATATTTTTGCTGGTATAATAGGGTTGGGTGATCAGATCATCTGAGGAGTTATCCAAAGGCATGCTTGGTCTGAATTTGAGTATTTAGTTAGAGGTATCAGACTCATGACAGCTTATTCTTTTACTTTTGTTATGTTACTGGCTTAGAACTAACTATTGTAAAGAAAACCCCCTGTATTGCATCCCAGTACCCGAGAAATTAATGTGCTTGGTTAATACTTGCTGAATTTTAATCAGAATTACCAGATAATTCCCAAACTCAGGACTGAATTACTGGGTGATTATACAAAATTACTTCTTGGTCATTAGCCTTGTTTCAAAAAAGTATCTTCAACACAAATGCCCCCGCCTCCTGTGTGGTTTTAGAGTATTCCAGTGGGCTGGACACAAAAATCGTGCTCAGGTCAGAATGACTGAGGATAAAACATGCAGTCTGTCTGTCTTAGGCCACAGAAACAGAGATGGTGTTTAGATGGACTGCTGAACTCCTGGTATCTAATAAAATGGAAAGGTGGGCTCCACAGGAAAGTGATGGAGGGTCTATCTATACCCAGAGAACAGGAGACACCTTCTGTGGACATAGGGCTTTCCGGGCCACAGCTCCAGCATGTGCCCACACAATGCAGTGCCAGGATCCATAAGTACCCTGCAGGGGGTCTCACGCAGCTTCCCTGCCTTTCCTCGGAAAGAGAATTATATTAAGCCGTGCTTAGACTGAAAAGGTTGAAAGCGTTTGAGGGGAATCCTGAACAAGCTGAAGCACAGAGAGATGCTGGCTCTGGTGGTGCTGCATGGTGTGAGGTGGACAGCCCTCCGACATCTGCATGGCACCTTGGTTTTCCGTGCTGTTTCTGCTGAATGTGATGCGCACGTGTGAGTGCAAATGTTCTGTCTTGTGCCTTTTGAAGATCATAAGGCTTGTTTAGATGAGCGGCAGCCCTAGTTCAAGCCTTTCATTCCTTCTTCTTTGGGTGGTGACTGCAATCTGGGGAGCAGAGGCTACACTGGTTGGTGGTCTCTAAGTTGACTGATGATGGCAATATTAATTCCTTTTAAAGCTAACTTATATGCATCCCATGATATACCAGTGTCTTGGATGTCTTTACCTGCTTTCCCTGTTGGGAAAACCTCTTTTGCCTGATATTTGAACTTTCCATACAGCTACTGCCTCTTGCATTAGAGTGGTTCAGCCACTGTAGGTTTTCTTAAACAGCTTCAGGCCTAGATTAGAAGGATGCTAGATATAAGAGGGGACGTGGAGAGGATGAAAAGAAATTTATCTGTGTCCGTTTTGTTTCATCTGCTGAATTACCACGCGTGTTTTGTCAGCTGGAGACTGGAATTACCAAGGGTGAAGCACTGAGTTACAGCAACAAAGGAAAACAGGAGGCAGAAAGTAACACTGATGATGCTGTGGTGAGGGCCTGCTGGCACCTCCTGCCTATGAGGGTAATTTTTTTTTTTTTTTTTTTGCAAAAGGCTTACTTAATATAAGTGAGGTGCTTGTTAGTGAATTAGAAGGTCAAAAAAAGAACTCACAAGAAGTGGAAAGAAGTAAGGCCAGGCTATGAAGGAGATAGATAAAAGCATTGCTTACAAAACCAGATGGCCTTATATGATTAAATGACTTGTTATGTAGGTGAGGGCAGTGGTGGATGTTTTCGTACCTTGACTTTAGAATGGCTTTGGACAGTCTCCCATCTGGAGCATTTTCATCTGGACCACAGGAAGTATGAGTAAAGTAAATGGAGTGTTTGGTGGTTTCGCTGGATCACTGGACTCAAATCAGTTGCTCAATGTCCATCTGTAAGGTGGCCAGAAGTGGACTGCTCAGTAAGATGAGACTGGGGCTGGTGTTCAGTGTCTTCATAGATGACTCTGATAGTGTTCCTCTATGAGGGAGGGAGTTAATATGCTGAAAAGTAGAGCCTGGGTTCAGGGTATGGCTGACAGAAACCTCATGCAGTTTGATAGGAGAAGTGAAAAATTCTCAGCTTTGCTGAGAGAGATCCTGTGAGTTACAGTGGCACGTGCTGAACATGAACCAACAGTGAGTTCACAATATGGTATCTGTATGCTAGGCTACGGGAGGAGAACATGGCCACCAGATCGAGGGAAATGGGTATCCTTTTTATGCTGTTGAGGCTTCAGCTGCAATACTGTGTCTGGTCTTGGGCTCTTTGGTTCCAGAAGGATGGTGAGAAACTATGCAGAAAGGCTGCAAAGATGGTTAGGAGTTAGAAAAAGGCTTCCTAAAGTGGTTGTGAAACCTCTGTTCTTGAAGGTTTTCAAGACTTGGCTGGATAAGGCTGTGACTAACCTTACTAGAACTTCTGCTGGCAATAGTCCTGCTTTCAGTGGGAAGCTGGACTAGATTATCTCTGAAGTCCCTTCGGACTAGCTTTTCCATTGTTCTTTAAAGACTAAGGAAAAAGTCAGGTGAAGGAGTGATACCAAAAAATTCACATGGATCATAATACCATCTGAAGCAGATCATAATAGCAACTGAAGGCATTAGGAGAGTTATACAGAACCCAAAATGTTAGAATCTCATAGGATGACAGACTGAAAGTACAGGGAAGGCACTGAGATGACAGTGGTGATGTGATCCCAAGATGATCTTTACAGCAACATTGCATTTCCCTCTATGCTATTATTAGTCAATAAACAGTTATAGTTAATAAGTCTGAAAACAACAGAACAGTAAGCATTATTTTCTGAGCTTGAAATGAGAAAAGATTTTGGAGAGGCATGTCCTACAATATTTTGGAAGTCTCTTTCCTATAAAACTGAATATCTTTTGAGCTGAGCAGAATTATTTACCTTCTCATAAGCTCTGTTTTCGGAATAGGTGTCTCATGGACTTGTACTGTATTTTGTTGTTATTGGTACATTAAAGTGGCTGGGGTTTTTTGCCTTGGAATGTGTGTCCTGAGTTGTCTTCTTGCCTTAAAGGTTGATTCAACTTTATCCACATCCAGGGACTTTTGTACTTGCAACTTAATATGTCATAGTTGGGGATGACTCCGCTGTTTAGAAATCAAAATGTCTCATCTCCATTTTCTGTGAAGTATTGTTTCTGGAAGAGAACAGAAAGAAGAATCCAATTTCCACTAATTCAGTTTGAGGCTGTTCCCTGTGGAAATTGAAAATAGGTTTGTTTTTTTTTTATGGGAGCTGGTTGTCCTCATGAAAGGCCTGTAACTAGCAAACAAGCCTGTTCTTGCAGTATTTATGGAGTAATTTTTTCTTTCCTTTTGATTATTATAGAATTACAGAATTGTTGTCAATGTTCTGTGAATTCCTGAACGATGTGTGGTTAAGACGAATTATTAAAAAAGAATGCTTTGTTGTCTCACAGTCCTGGATCCTCATCAACAAGAAAAAAAAACAAACCACTTTGTAGAGAACTCTTTTTTTTGTAGGTTTCAGAACACTTTAAAAAGTGCCACTCAGGTGCCTTCAGTCAGAGACTACACCTTTATTTTTTGTCCTTTTGCAGTAGTTGAATTTCTCGTCTCACTGTGTCCAGTTTAATGGGTGAAGGATGTGGTTACCCGTGCTAGCTGAAGTTAGCACCAGTTTACTTACATAGTTAAAATGTAGTAGTATGGTCACTTACCTGGAGAAACCCAGTTGCCAGTCCTTGTTTTCATATCCAAATGAATTTAGGAGAGTACCAGGGAGACGTTAGCATCCTTATTAGCACGTGTCCAGACTAGGTATCCCTCGATCCATACTGTGTTTGGCCCCACGTGCATTAGCTTCTAGCTTTTCTTTATGTCTTACTGAAAATTTCACTCTGGGAATTAGACAGATTTCCCACAGACAACTCAATTGGTATGTCTAATATCAATATGTCTACACTTAATTCCTGCAACCCCCTGGCAACAACACTAAAGGCAGTGACTTCTTTTGAGTAACAGCACTCAAGGAATTGGAGCTCACCTTTATGGTATGGGCGAAGCTTGTGGAAATTGTCCTGGCTCCCATTTAATTAGCCTGTTTGTCATACCTGCTTGATGTACTGGTATAACAATCCAGAATGTCAAGTGGATTACAAACATCAAACAACAACTGCTGTGCTTTTAAATGAGCTGTAAGTTAAGGTTTCTAGTCAAATCAACCTTCTCACAAAGCCATCAACCAGTGACAACCCCCAATAATTACCTTTTAATGAGGATGCTGTCAGGGAGAGGGGGAGTTTGCACTAGTGAAAAGAAAACAGCATCTGTCTGTCTGGAAGTGTCAGATTCCCCAGCTGTTCCCAGCTGTGTGCTTTTGTGGAGCTCTGTTCCAATTAGAGGCTCATTTTGGGGAGCACAGCAAAAAGCACTGCGTGGTTTTGAAAAGAAGGGAGTCCATTTTTGTGATCCATTGGGAACCAAAAGGTCTTCTGTTTGTTCTTGTCCTTATGTGTCTTTTCAAGTTGTTTTTTGTATGCATCATACGCTTGTACAAATAAAGGAGCAGACCAGTTAATGTGTTGTGGGGTATCTACCCTTCCAATCATGAAGCTTTTCTTCCTTTCTAACCGTAATTCTGCTGCCATCTAAGCCTCTTGCTACCTGTCCTGTCCACCAGGTGCAAAGATCAGTGATTGTTCCTTTTCTCTTTGCACCTGGTGTTTATACGCTTGAAGGCTGGAGGGATGAGGCAGGGAATTAGAAATCTTCTATAAGCTAAATTGCCTCAAATCTTTTCTGAAACTGCACGTTTTCTCATCTGAAACCCTACCAGTGCCAATTAAAGTAGAAAAAAATGTATCCTGAAAGACACATGAAATAATCCTGTTCATACATCCCTGTCTGATGTTTGCCTTTTCACAGTGGCATTATGTTGACTTGCCTTCTGCGTGGTATCTCTTGCCTTCCCATCCTCTCAAAAGCTGTTACCTCACCAGCTGTTTCCTGTCCCAAAGTCATTCATTTGGGTGTTACTGTGAAAATGCAGTGCTTGACATAGGTTCCCGCTCAGTTTGTCTCCTTTTCCCAACTGCTTCTTCAGTTTGTTTATTTTGAATTCTTTTTGCCATCCAGTATACTCGCAGTTCTCCCTACTTTCTCATGTGCAGGTTTAGTAAGATTGTTTATTCCATTGTCCAAATTATTATTGAAAGCACTGAATGAAGTTGGAAGTGGTGCAGTTATCCATAAAATAGCCGTCTCAATGCATCTTTCCTTTTTGACAGGGAACCGTGGATAATTACCCCTTAGGAATAGTGTCTGATGACTTTTGCAGACATCTTATGGAGGTTTGATCTAATCTTTGCTTCTACAGCTTACTTATGAGATTGTCATATTAGGTAACATCAAAGGTCTTTACTGAAATCGAGTTTTGACATCGATTGCTTCTTCCCTGTCCACAAGGCTTGTTGGTCTGTTGTGGAAGGAAATTGGATTGGTTTGGTATGATTTGTTCCCTACCATTCATCTGCTTTAGTACCTTTGGTGGGTTTACAGATGGTATGATTTATTCTAGTAGTTTTCTGGTAATTTAATGAGACATGATTTTAATTTCCAGCTCCTCTTTTTCCTCTCCTTGTGATCCCAGGTGATGGGAGGAGTACAAGGTGGGGAAGAGTTGCATATCAGTTATTAAGGAATGGACGACGTGTCATAAGGCCACTAAATATGTAGCAAATAGATCCTGTGGCCTAATCAATTGTCCCACCCCAGGGTGCTACTTGGGCATCTTGCCCCATCCTTGGGAATGTTCAAGGTCACATTGGATGGGGCTTTGAGCAACCTGGTCTAGTGGGAGGTGTCCCTGCCTGTGGCAGAGGGGTTGGAACTAGGTGATCTTTAAGGTCCCTTCCAACCCAAACCATTCGATGATCTTAGCGAACACCTTATATGCGATGTCTGAAGAAAAATAAAGCAACTTAAAATTTTTGCAACTCATATCCAGAGCTGGTAAAGTGTCTGCAGGATGACAGGAGCACTGAATTAAGATGGCACTTTTCAAAATGGAAGTTTGAATGACTATGAAGTAAGTTTGGGAAAAGATAATAAGACATGCCTCTCCCCCCTCCAAGCCAAGGCTGAGATCTCCAGAGGTTGGTCATTTTCTTTGTGGAGCAGAGAAAAACTGGAGATGGATGGTGGTGGGAGAAGATGAGGGCTGGCTGCAGGGAGGGCAGCATGGAGTGCTGATGAGAAACCGTGAGCTAAACATTTTCTCTGCAGGGCTCATCTCACCCTGAATAAATGAGGCAGCTCAGCGTTACTTAAAGTAACGCAAAGGTACCTGTCCAAGGCTACCCGATACTGGTAACGAAGCTGAAGGGAGATGAGGGGCACAGAATATTGACAGGGCTGGTCTCTGAAGCGGAGAGCAGAGCTTTACACACTCAGGCTGGGAAAAGGCTGTCAGATGATTGTCATCAAAATTTGCAAAGACAAAAAATTTCACAGAAACTGTTCTGATGCTCGCTGGTGAAAGCCCCCTTTTGGTAACTAAAAGGAAATTGAGTAGGGAGAGTAAAAAGTAGTGTAGGACGTTCGGATTATAGCAGCAGGTAATAATTTTGTGAAACTTCTTTTTCTGTAGAAGATTTTATTCAGAGTCTCACTGGGGAAAACACATTTCGAAACTTTGCTGAGGTTGGCAGGGGTACAGCCCATCACTTTGGGTGCTTCTAAGGAGGGGTGAAGCCTGTTGCCTCGCCCCAGCTCCTTTCTCTTTCTGCTTGGTGGGCATGTGCAGCAGGTCCAGTGCCTTGGCTGCAGGCTCAGCTGTGCTGCCATGGGGAGGCCCCCATGGTTTTGGGCCTCCTGAGCCCCACACCTTAATGGTGAAGGCTCAGCAACAAGCTGCGAGTAGAGGACAGGTCTCTGCTTGTCTGGAGCCAGTGCTCTTATTTTCTTCTTGATTTCCTAGTTGTCTTCAGATAGTGCAGGGATTAGGTAACTCTGGTGTTAGGGGGCTGGTGTTACTGATGTGACAGGACTTCACCTTGGTGAGATAGTGCAGGGATTAGGTAACTCTGGTGTTAGGGGGCTGGTGTTACTGATGTGACAGGACTTCACCTCGGTGAGATAGTGCAGGGATTAGGTAACTCTGGTGTTAGGGGGTTGGTGTTACTGATGTGACAGGATTTCACCTTGGCGCCTCTGAACTGTTTGCAGAGATGATGCTACCTGGCTGTATTGTCTGTTGAGTGCAATATATTCACCACTTATTTATTCTCCCTCCTGTAAGTGGTACTTAAAATTCAAACCTTAAGCCAACTAAACCCACTGAAGTGGAGCAGAATATTTGTGAAAAACAAGTAAAAGTCTCTTCTCAAAGCATAAACACTTGTATGTTCTTTGCACTCAGTGTAAATACTTCTGTAAAGTGAACTGAGCGCTGATGAATTGTGCCCATTTGAAGGCTCTGAAGCTGGAAGCCTCTACCTGCAAGGCAAATCAACAGGGAACTGCTGATGCAAAATCCTTGGCTGAGCCGTTCAGCTCTGCACCGAGCTGAGAGCTGCAGATCGCCTGAGCCCACTACAGCACGGGATGTAGTTTAGTCTGTGGCAGCACAGAGCAGTTCCACGTGAGGTATTTTTACCTTGGTTCTTATTGAGGGCAGTTAGGTATATTGAAATTAAATGAAGAATAAAGTTAAAATCTGTTTTCCGATGAAAGTCCATTTGCTGTACTTCGTAATGAGTGTATCTCTGGTGAACTGCCCAGGAAGCTTCTCCCAGTTTAGACTGCACTTTGGGCAGAGCTTAGGGAGTTGGGTGCAAAAGGCTCGTTGCCTTCTCTCTTGAGATGTTCAAGTAGGACTTACTTCCATTAGCTTTGTGATATTATTGCAGACCTCTCAAAGCCATACGAAATTCCAGCTCGTCTTTATTCAGCTTGGGCATTTATTGAACTACCAGCTCCGTGCTCCACCAGTGGTGATGGTGCTACCCCACCAGCATCATGCAGTGCAACCAGAATGTGATGGGTGAGACCGGGGTGTGCCCTAGAAAATTAGGGAGAAAGGTTTCCGCTGTTTACATCTTCTTCCCACTAATTTTACTGGGGAGCCTGGCAACAGAGGTGGAGCTAAGTGGGGATGCCTTGTACCCACAAATACATTCAGCTTTCCAGAAGGAGTACGCTCGCCGTGTTTGCTTCATGTGATGCACAGAGAGCAGGCAGGTTATTATTGTTTTCTGGCCTGTGGGTTTAATGAAAGCTTTGAAAATCTGGTCTTGCTTATCCCTACTCAAAGCTGACTTTCAGATACTTTTTGGTTTGAAAAGCTTATCTAGGTTGAAAAACCTATCTGTCTGCTGTTACAGTGGCACAAACCCATACTTTGGGTGGTTTATCTTTCAAGTCAAACCTGAACATAGCTGAAGGGAAGTTAAACACGGTATTCCTTCCCATCTCTCTCCTCTTCTTGAGCTGCCATAGCTCTTGCAGTCAAAAAATAAGCACAGGGGTGACCGTGCCTAGACATAGCACAGAAGAAAATACTCTGAACTCATGACCATCTCCATTTTGCAAATACATACAAAGCACAGCAGTGACAAACTCCTATTTATTCCATTTCCAATTCCCCTTAGACACATGTTACATGCCAAAGTTTATCTGGATTCTCCAATGCCTCATTTTAAGTCCAAACAGACATTAGAGGCATTAAGCTCTCCACTGCTCCTAGGCTTTTCATGTATCACAGCTGGAGTTTGTTTATATTGCAACTCAGTGCCAAGCAAGGCACACCCAAGCGCAGGCTCTGCACACAGTCAAAATCTTTAATAAACAAAATGAGGTTAAGCCCATTCTTTAAACAAAAAAAAGCAAAACAACACCACCAAAAAAGGGTAGGGAAGCTTTTCAGTCTTGAAATCCTGCATTTTTTTATTTTCTGTTTTGTTTTTAATTTAATGCTATTTTGGATCCAGAATCCTTATTTTTAGGAAGATGAAAGTTGACAAGACTGCTCTTTTCTGTTGTCCTCCTGCTTTTGTTCTGCTCTTTCACTCCTTTGCTCGCTCTTTTCCCTTTCAGTTCCTATACCATTTTAAATTTAGGCCCTTTCTGGTTGTCCTGGAAGTCTGTTTCCCAGTTCATCCTATTTTCTATGCCTTTGGTTATTCTCTTCCTTGTTTTAAGGCTTTTGAGGCAAGAACATCCATATTTTAGGTTATGGATAATGTTTTCCATACTTATTACCCTACTGTGTTTGGTCTGATTTTTAACATACCCTATAGAACAACAACTTTTCCTGTTTGTTTACCCAGCTCTCTTTGAGCTTTCTCAACATCTAGATTTATGCTTGGATTGTACTTATTTGCTGAGGTTGTTTTTATACAGCAGCTGTAGATATTTTGGTTTGGAAAGAAGTGTGAAGTGCTAGTTACAGATTACCTAGGAGCTCTGCTGATGAGCCAGAGTCCAGTATGTTGTTCTGGCTTGGTCTGCCATAAAATTACTCCTGATTATTACTTGCTGCCTACTCCAGCCCACAGCTTTTGGATCCTAATGGGGGTTTCCCATCGTTGTCAGGGAAGGCTTGTACAACCAGATTGCTGACTCTTGTTATCAGAAGTGTTTAGTATGGGGAAGGAATGAATACCTGCTTTTGTAGATTTCAAAAGCCCATATAAATCTTAGCTCTGTGGTGAAACCTGGAAGAAGTATGTGTTTTCACTATATCAGATATACTTGTTTGCCATCAACAGTCTCTGGTAGGTTCAGCTTTTGCTGTCGTAGCCAGTATGCAGGGTACGATGACAGCACTGCCCAGGTAACACTGTGCGACTATCTGGCTTTTTCTTTTGTCTTCTAAGCCCAGCTGTGCAGAGATCTTGGCTTCTCTGGGGCCATCATGAAGCTGAGTTTTGCCAGCTGGGCCTTGCTGATCCTTTGGGATTATTGTGAACTGCTGGCTTGGCTGGTATTGCAAAACCGTTGCTGTTGATGTTTTACAGAGCTTCCAGCTGGGGCCGATGGCAGCGTTGCCTTCCCGGGTCGGGGTGTCCAGGACCAGCAGCTCCCAGCAGCTCTGCTTCTGTCCCAGGAGGTGATGAAGCCTATGTTGACTGCTCTGATGGAGGACCCTGCTTGATGGGCGATTTGAAGCAACCTGGGTCAGCGGGTTTTACAGAGTGACCGGTTGCAAGCCCAGAGGAAGGTACAGTTATAGAATCATAGAATCATACAATGGTTAGAGTTGGAAGGGACCTTAAAGATTATCTTGTTCCAACCCCCCTGCCATGGGCAGGTACACCTCCCACTAGAGCAGGTTGCTCAGAGCCCGATCCAGCCTGGCCTCAAATACCTCCAGGGATGGGGCATCCACAACTTCTCTGGGCACCCTTACCACCCTCACAGTAAAAAATTTCTTTCTAGTATCTAAACTAAATCTCCCCTCTTTCAATTTAAAACCATTACCCCTCATCCTGTTGCTACAGTCCGTGATAAAGTGGGGAAGCTAAACGACACTGGGGGAAAAAGTGTTGGGGCTTCCTCCAGCTTTGTGTCAGGTTACTTATCCTGACAGTGACAAACAGGTGGGTTTAGCTGATGCTAAAACCACAGGGACATGCAGGTGTTTTATGTGTATGCTTGGCCCACGGCCCATGCTGAGTCTGTGCTGTCACCTCACTGCTCTTCCCAAGATAGCTCCACCAGCGCAAGTCTGGCCCAGGTATGCTCCTACCACACCTCTAATTGCACTGTGGTTGTATGTCTAATCTAGGAGGTATTTTACCTGACTGCTTGATCTTAAAGTGTTCCAGCTACTCTTGGGCAATATGTCCACATATTTGAACAGAGGGGACTGGTATGTGATACTGTTCCACCTTGTGGTGAGTGGTTTCGATGGTGAGGTGATCTTGAGCAGACTGGCCAGTGCAATGCCCCCTTCCTGTTTCCCTCTGCAAAAAAGGGTGACAGTTTGCTGATGTTTTCCAAGGCAGTGTAATGATCAGCATGCTAATGGCTAAAAACCAGTTGGACTGCAGTAAGGGGGAGGCAGCTCAAGCTTGTCTACACATTTATGGGTTTTTAAGTCAACAAGATGTATATTTTGCTGAATAGGAAAAAAAAAAGATTGAAGGCAATGTTAGGATAGCAAAATCTGAGATCCATAGATAAAATGAGGCTGGACATTGCGTTACTCATATCCCACCCAAGGCCCGGACCAACTGTTCAGGTCAGCATCATCTGCTGTGCTGGGCTAGACAGATGTCTGTCTAACCTGAGAGGTAAGTGATGGTGATTTTGTAGCATCCGTGTGCAGTCTATTCCCCTGCTTAGGGGCATGTGTGTACTTTAAATTAATGAGTGGATAAATGCACTTCAGTGACTCTGCTGTCACCTCTTCTTGGATTGTGTGATGGCCATGGAGCAGGGAAGCAGATGTGGGTGATACCGTGCCTGGACAGTGCCTACCTCTCTTGGATCCATTCTGTGATCCCCAGGGATGGGTACGGTGGGTGGCCTTGGCTGCGATGCTCACATCGTACTCTGTATAGAGTTAGCTCTCAGCACTGCAAAGAGTAGGGTGACTCTGCAATGGCCAGATTTTAGATGTTTACTGCTTTCTGAATTTACTGTTGTGGGACTGTCTGCTCAGTAATGGTGAACCTCGCAGCCGATCATAAAGCTCTCTGGAGGCAGAGAGACAACACGTGCAAACTTGTTCCTTGTCAGCATAATAACAATAATGAGGTTACAATGTTAGCAGTGTTAATGGAAATTACAACAAAGCCAGGTATATAAAATACAGTGTGATAATCTACAGCCAATTAAGCTTCATTATAAAGTGAAAATGAACTTAGAGGCAAATGATTATGTGACGGTGAGATTAGTTTGTTTATATTAGTACATTACTGTGTTTATCAGGCTGGCATGAATGCACCAGTTTTGTCTGAAAAAACAGGCAGTGGTTTCTTAGATTTGGCTTTGGTTATTCATTTGTACCTCTTACAATGGGACCCACCATTTTTAATGATGTTGAAAACCTATTTATAATCTTTTTGACAATTTCTCGCACAGTGCTTGCCACCTAATTTTTACTTTCATAACATGGTTTATATTCAGAGTAATCTCCATCCCTAGGTTGTACTGGACATATAAAGTAAGCCAAACTTTAAATGAGATTTATCTCATATAACTCTTGAGATTTAAGATATACTGCTTAGGTGAGATGCTGAGTTTCTGACAGTTCTTGCTCTTTCCTGTATATATAAATTGTCTCCTTTCTGGTCCAGGTGCTAATTCAGTCACCTGAAATAGGACTACAAGACAGACCCATCTAAATGATGGTGGGAACACTTAATTCCAGTGTTTCAAGGTTAACATCATCGTGCTTCTGTCCCAATCCCACAAACGGTCAATAAGGATTCAAACCTTTTAAAATGGAGGATGACAGCTGTGACTCATGGCTAGTGCATCTTGGCACTATGATGAGGAGATTTTTGTGACTCATTTGAGAACAGGCTGAGTTGCCTCATGTGCAATTGCTGCACCTCTGAGAGCAAGCCTTTTCTTTCTCAAAATAGGTTCCTATACAAATTGTTCCTGCACAAAGTCACTCAGCACTTGGGTGACTCAAACAATGAAAATAGCAATGGGGTACCAAGCCCACTCAACCAAGTGCCATAAAGACTGAACTCTGTCCTGATGTTCTGCCTCGTACTATTGCTAGGAAAGAGCTCCCTTGATAAAACTCCAGGAGACACCAAAACTATTACTTCTCAAAAATACATGAGAGGCAGCTGCTCATCAATAGATTTGTCTAGACCGCAATACTTGTCATTTCTCTAGAGTATTGACACATTACAGCAAGCAAAATAAGAACAAACTCATCTTTCCCGCTTTATGCCAGGAACAGAAGAGGTTGTCCTTAAACAAGCACCTCTTAGGTGGCAGGTCAGCCTCATGTGCTTAGTCATTTGAGGCGAAAGAGAGCCCTTCCTTGTGTTGACACAGGCCACTTTTTGTCACTACAGCAAAACGGAACCCATTATGGAGAAGCAGTGTTGGTGCTAGGCAGTTGTTCAGGTTGAGTGGTCATTACAACTGTCTAATGCTGTTTTCCCTTTGTTCAAATCCTGCAGTTCTTTATTTTCCCCCTCCTTCCTGAAAAGTAAAAGTATTTGATCTGACCACGACTCTGCTCATTACAGGCTCCCAGGCTTCTGTCTCTTTGCTTATGAATCAAACTCCATCAGAAATATCTGCAGTTTAAATGCTATGGTGGTAGCACTCTTGGCATGTTGTTATAGCAACAGTGCATACTGTATATCTCAGAATATCCCACATTATATCACTGAAATACTATGTGTCCTGTCAGGTACACAGTATCTATGTTATCTTAAAGGGTATATAGAATCACCCATCTCCTTTCTTGGATAACAGCCCCGTTTCATTGTGCTTGCTCTATACTTGCTGGCTGTCTGATCATCCGTAACATTGGCCCCAGAAGTGCTCCCAGTGCTGATACGTCCCTTCTGTAATGGAGCGAGGAGAACAGTCTGTACTTCTCCGGTAAAGAGTGAACAATTGATTTACACAGTGGTAGCGAAGGATCTACTCCCTCCTGGAATAAATGTGTGTAGCAAAATAATGTTGAGAATTGAAACTGGGCAAGACCAAAGGAGAGGTAAGCTCGTTTTGGGGGAAGATGGCTGAGAGTTCCCATTGTACCATGAGTTACCGGGATGGAGCAGAAGTGATGGCAGGACCGCGGGAAGTTGAGGAAGTCATACTGGTCCTTCCTGACTTTTCCTCATCTGACAGTGACCCGGGGATTTGTTTCTGCTTGGAGCCTGTGGTTTTTACAGCAGCTGAGTATGTCTCCTGGCAGTCAGTCCTGGCTCTGCTAAGCCCAACACAGCCCTCTGCTGTGTGTGAGTGAGAAGTCGTGCAGCCTGGCCTCAGCACATCTGCACAAGCCCATTTTTCAGACACAGTTTGTACCAATGTTGCCCACCTACTCTCCTTTTTTACCTCAGAGTGGTACAGTGTTTGCATCTCAGCTTAACATTACAAAATGTTTTGCTTGGCTTGAAAATAAAAAAAAAAGAATCCATCAATCCTCTCCAAAATTTCACAGATGAGCACTCTCCCTTCTTCGCCCCGCCGAGCACATCTGCAAAGGAGAACCTCAGCCCACGCTTGTGTGAGCAGATGTAAAGGACATCTCTTACGTGGGGGCTGTTTTCACAGGCTGCATCAGAGTACCTCAGGGGAAGGAGTTGGAGCTGCAAATGGTCTATTTCCATTTATGGATAAAGCTACCTCAAGTGTGGCAGTTTCTGGGAGATGACAGCTAGTGGAAGTATGACCTTCTCAACAGTTTTACCACTGACAATAGACTGTGCTAATAGATATCTGAATTTACAAAGGCTTCCTTTGTGTCTGCCTCTGCATGTTTCCTGTCAAGGGGTAATCCCCACCTTGCATTTCTGGGCATTTTCTGCCATGGCCTGTTCCCTGTTTCTCATAGTGCCGTACAAGGACACTTTTTTTTTTTTTTTTGTCTGGTGGAAAAAATAAAAAAGGACAATGTATGGAAAAATTAATAGGATTGAAAGGCTTTTGAATCCTTTGAAAAGTGCATGGGTGAATGCCTCCTGCCCGTGTTCTGCTTTTGCATGCTTGTAACACAGAGATTAGAGATCTGCAGAAAAGCAGGGGGTGGACTAGATGACCTGCAAAGGGTCCCTGTCAACCTCAGCATCTCTTTGATTAAGAGGCATCATGCTAAAATCGATTTAAGGCAATAGAGGGCGAAAAAAAATCTTACATGCACACACAAGTCTGTGGGAGAAGAGGAAGGCAAAACCAAAAAAGGAGTGAAAGTTCCCTTTTTTGTTTGTTACTTACACTGGTGTTATCAAACAAAGCAATGTATACTCCTTGCAGAATTGTGCACAGAATGGGAGACCCCGTTGTTAAGAGAGAAATGAAGGGCTGGTTTCCAGCAAGGCACATATATAAAAGCGCTTTCCTCTTTCCTGAACAACACATACAGCTGTGCTTTCTTCCTAGTGCCTGTGTGAGGCATACTGAACTCTTCTGTAAATCGCTTCAACTCTAACATCTTTGAAAGGTCACGTCAACAGCAGGCAGTTGTATGAAACTGGCAGTTTTTGCATAGGATCAGCAGGAGTATTTCAGGCTGGGCTGAAGAAGTGTTTGTAGGAATCTGCTTACAAGTTTGTGTGGAGTCTGTTTGTGTCACTCCAGTGCCAGTATTTTTACTTTTGCAAGCAATTTAAAGAAAATAGGATATGTTAAAAAAAAAAGAAAAAGAAAAAGAAAAAGACTGACAACACAAGCCTCCTCAAAACAGGGGAAATCAAAACCTCAAATAATTTACTACCTGGCTAGTAAGTATGAGTAACTATTTACTTGTACTTTGTACATCATGGGCTTTGTAACATAAAAAGCTTTAATAGCAGTGCCTTCTCTCTGAATTATGCCTGGCAGTGTGGTCTGAGCGGCAGTCTATAGACTGCGTGGGGTCCACAACACTTCTGCCTGTTCTGCTGCTCAAACACTGCCCAGAAAGCCAGATTCCTCCTCTGGGACACACGCAGGCCAGAGGTGGATCTGACATCTCTCCCTATATATGTAGACAGGAGGCAGGTTCTTCCAGGTCATCTGCAAACCTGCTGTTGCTGCCTTTCCTGATGGTGGGGTGAACGCTGGAGCATCTCAGCAGGTGCTGTGCAGGCTGCGTCTGAGGGAGGGAGAAGTGTTTAGGGGGTGCTGGTGGCTGTAGGTGTGCCCGAATCAGGAGGATGTCTGTGTGTGTCTGAGGAAGGAGGTGTGGTTACAAGACCTTGGCAGGGAGAGCCTGGAGCCACCTCTGCAATGAGAAGAACCCAGCAGAGGTAGGCTCCCAAGTGCTCCAGCAGGGCAGCAGAGCTCTCGGACTAGGAACACTTGGGTACTTACAGAGCTGCAAAGACAGTGACAAGTAAGCCATCAAACTTAAGGTTCCCTGGGATCAGTTGATTAGTGCTAACACGTGCCTGGTGGCATCTTTGAATTTACATTACAGGCAGGTGCTGGATTTAAGTCTTGCTATGTGCTTTTTTTAAGTCCCTTTTCCTTTCCAGCCTGACCCCAGCCTGTGCCTCGTGTTGCCTGCAAGGGTTCAAGGGCCCTGTAAGGTCCTCAGGAATGCTCACTCAGTGGCAATGTATACTTGTACTCTAGATGCCATTGGAGTGACTCAGAAACAGACTGTGCTGACCCTTGAGCTTGTGAGTTAATCTTACCTCCAGCCAAAGATGGGCCCAAATTAGAACTTGAGCTCTCAGTCCCTCCAAATTTGGGGGAAGTTTGAATTTGGGCCTGAACCCTGGTGATACGGTCTTATTTCCAATCCCATTACTTAGTAGGATGGGAATCCTAATTCTGTATCTCTCAAAATACTAATTTTCTGTTGTGTGCATGTCACACAGCAGTCAGATTATCACTAGATCCCTTTGTTTCTCAGTCATTCAAGGTAGCCAGTAATCGATGCTTTGGCTGAGATACAAGAAGCTCTGCAATGGAATAACTGGCTGAGGCTCTTTTTGATCTTTGTTTTAAAATTTTGGATGTGGAGACCACGTAGCTTCCCTGCATGATTTTCCCTACACAGCCCTTCCTGCTTGATGTTTTCTTCATTGGATTCAGTGCAAGCTCGAAGGGACAGTGGCTCTGCTTGCTGAGCATTCCATTCCCAGGCTGTGCTCTGCTTGTTCTATGCCTAAATTATTTCTGTATCCTGCTGTTAAACATCTAGTGTCAGTTTGCTTCAGCAATGATACAGAAAAAACGTCTGAGAGGGAGTTTAGAGAGAATGAATCTCAGGCATTGTTGCTTTTATAGCGCATCTCTGTTCTGCTCATGACTTTCAGCATCTTTGTTGGTTTGTTATGTGGAGTAAGTCTTGATGTGCCTAACGCCTGGGGCTCTTGTCCAAATAATTGGACAGCATTGTCTTCTGCATAGCAAGAAAACTAAAGAGAGCAATGATTTATTAGGTTGCCGTACTGCAAATTCATTTTATTATAATGATGATAGGTAATGTCCCGATTCTCCAAAATTAAACAAAACCTGAGAGCAGTTTTAGAATACATTGGGCTGCAGCCAACAGACATAATGGTTACTGCTTTCCCCCCCAAAAAAAGTGCAATTCAGCCTGATGTATGTTGAAATGGGACAACTTTTAACTAAATAAAGTAAGCTAACAGCTGAAGAATTTGGGAAAAGATGTAGCAAGTAAGATAAACACAAACCACTGATATTAAATCTGTGAATAACCTTATCCTAACATCAGAATGACTTATGTTGCTGCTATATTATTTCATTTAGCTGAGACCCACTTTTAATACTTTGGTTAGAGAGTATCTTGTCAGAAATTCTACTTCCTGTTAATAAATACATGAAAAGGAATAGGTTTCAACAAAAAAACAGATTAAGCCCAATTTCATGGGAAATGCTATTAACTCCTGTCAACAACTGCTGTCTGTTCATGCAAGATAATAGATACCCTCCCTGGATTGTTTTTAACTTGCTTTGGATGTACATTTTGTGAAAGAAGATGGAATTTCAGCTTGTGGCTGTAGGACGTTATTGTGGTCTTTTTCAGCTCTTGTTTGCATCAGTTATAATCACTTCTGTTGCTGGTGTTAGGAGAAGGATCACACCCCTGGTTAAAACCAGACACGTGTTCCTGAATAACCGCTCACAGCTTGAGGGGAATCTAGCAGTGGTTTTGACAAGAAAAACCATTATTCATCATGCCTCATTTAGCGGGCATCAAATTTTACATTTTCCCTCTGCCAGCTATTCACTCTCCCGCCCCTTCTCATCAGTCAAATACAATTAATATCACCTTAACTGACTGTTCACTTTGATTATCCAGTCTAGTACTATAACTAGTTTCCTTGCTTGACATTAGCAAACCACGAGTAATGATTTATAACCCAGTACAAATGGTATTGCTGGCATGTCACATACCTGAGTTTCTATTCTCTTTTTTAACCCTAAATACCTTCCAGACTAATTAAATGTTACCGCGTTGTTTCCTTATGCTTTGAATCCCTACCAGCCTTAGTATTCCTGACCATCTTTCACTATGAATTTCTTTCTGCCATCAGCTCTTCTGCACAACTGCTTATTGACCGCTTTTCAGAGAAAATCCTAGTTTTTGCAATTTATCATTGTTCCTGGTGTACCTTCCTTGGAAGTTTCTGAAGTGGTCTGTGACCTCTAAAATAACATCTTCTTTGATGTTTAGTTAACACCTTGTACTATCTTAGTTCAACAGAGTCCTTCAGCTGGTGTTCCCCACTGCTCAGAAGCACCACGGAAGGGAAACTGTCAGTCTGGAGTAGATGGTTGTTGAGATTAAATTGTCCAATTTGCTGGGCCACCTACTGGTAGCTATTGCCCTGCTTCTTCAAATACACATTTTCACTATGTGTAGCCTGGATGTTGCAAATGCTACTTGAGGTATTTGAGTAGCCGTTGGGCATGAATCCCAGCAATGATCGTCATGGCTGAAGTCCTGAAGGAGTCAGGTGGGTTTATGTTCCTTATCCTGCACCTGGAGAAGGGTTGCTCACAGTAGTGTGCTGCCTTGCTGTCTTCCTGTTGAGTTTTCAGTGTCCTGTGACACCCTCCTTTCTAGGTTTTAGAAGCTATGATTCTTGCTATAAGATGTAAACAGTCGAAATATGTATCCAAACCTTTTATTGCAAACCTAGGAAGAACATTGCAGTATCTTTGAATTAGGTTGTTAGTGCTAAAGCCTCTGCTCAGTAATTTGTCATCTTGCCTTCCTGGAAGGAATTTGTGTAGTTGTCATGGAGCAGTCAGGAACGTTGGAGCTGTGTTGATTTTTTTGGCTGATACCTTCTTAATCTGGAGTCCACTTTGTCTTCTGCCAGCTTGCTTGCTGTGGACTTGCAGGGTTTCGTTTTCCACTGTAGCACTGATGGAAGCCCAGCAGGTCGGAGTTCTCCACAGGCGGTCTCCACTGGCTCGCATCTCTCAGTCTCCCAGAACTTTTGTGGCAGACTGAGTGGCAGAAGTCACCTCACTCCATTGGGTTTTTTTTGTATTTTTTAAATTATTATTTATTTTTAATTCAGTTAATTTGCTCTATCAAGTATCTTCTTCTAATCACATACTAATGGATGAAAAAGGCAAATTTCAATTGATGTACAAATGTGGTATGTTTGATAGCTGAATGCACTGATGTACTCTTCAAACAGGAGTGGCAGTTATCTTGCCCTCAGAGAAAGGCAAGATGTTCTAGAAAGTTAAAAAGCAAGCTATATTCCTGCGTCTGGTTTGGACACAGTTTAAACTCTGTCTCTACAATGCATGTTGAGAAGAGCTTGTGTTATATGAATATTCAGTCCCTCTCTAATCAAAGTTTTACATTGTGGAACGTAAACTGTTGCAAAAGACAAAATATTTGTGGAGGTCTTGTATCTGTATTTCCTCAGCTCATCTATCCTTTGGATAGCTACCAAAATTCTTATCACAGTAGGCTATTACTTAAATAGGAAAGTAATATTTAGAAATGCTTTAATGATCTTGTAGTTGGCTTTAAACACAACAGTTAATGAATCCTTAGAATCATCTAAGTATTCATTAGATGAGGAAATTGTTCCTTTTTCGAGTTAAGGCTTTAAGGATGTAGCTGGAGTTTCTTTCCCTCTTCTGGCCCAAAGAATATTTAAGTATTCCTTGAAAAACAGAACTGCTTCAATCCAATGGTATTGACAGCATCCCGACCCTAAATACTGCTTACCTGTGAGGTGAGATGTGCAAGTTTGAACTCTTGAGGGATGTGGGGGATGCTATACTGAAATATCTCGTGCTCTAGGTGAGGATGGTGGCCATAGGTGTCCAGCAGAAAGGGCTTGGTTAGCTACTCAGGAGAGAGCTGAAGGTTGTGCATCCAGATGAGAGAGGAGTGTGTCTCAGCAGGTCTCTGGTTTAACGTGTGCATTTCTCTTTTGCATTTCCCATTGGTCACCTCAAGACTTGGAGGTCCATGTGTGCCCTGAGCAAGGCAGAAGCTGTGGAGCTGTGGAACAGCACTGCTCTGCTCGAGCAGCACCCAGGCTCAGGGCTGCCTTGTTTAGACCCCTTTTGACATTTAGTGATGGTACTGCTTGAGCCGACATAAAACAGGGCAAATCTGTGACTGCCTGCAAAGTACGTATGCTCTGGGGTCAGGTGCCTGCTCAAGCCTCTGACAGGTTTGTCATCAGACCCTAAAGTAGCCACAGATTTACCAGGGAGGTGAGGAGGTCTGCAGGATCTGATTAACACTTCTTGGCGTGTGGATTCCTGGTTGTATGGTAGCACTGGTAGCACCACCATCCGTTCTGCAGTCGCTTCTGCCCAGGACAGCTCTCCCAGCGTGCTGCTAGGGAAACTGGGCAGCTGTTGCAGGGCTCTCAGTTGTGCAAGCTGGCCAAGTACCCAATGGGTGCTGAGAAACTAAGTACTCTTGCCCAAATTATTTGGAGAGTCTAGCTTGGAGACCCTTATCATTTGATTATTTTAATTCCATGAGTTCCTAGAGGCCAGAGGGAGGATCAGGAGCTCACTGTGTTAGATACTACACAGACACGTAGAAAGTGGTTTGCCCTGGAGGTCTTTCAATTTACATACAAGAAGATTAGAGATTAGAGAAACAGAAATATCATGCAAGTACAATAATCAGATGATAAGTGGTAAATGTCGCATTAGTTCCACATTAGATTTTTTTCCCCTTGTTTTCTTGTCATATTCCTTTACTCTTACCACGACAGATAAGAGGTAAAGAAGGAAGAACTGATGCTTTCCACTCCCATTGCTATATCTCACCCATGGCAAAAGAGCAACTGGTGTTTTGTTGGTCTCTGGGTATTATAGTTTACTTTTTTTTCCTTAAAATTTATTATTATTAGAAGTATTAGCGCTAATAATGATATTTTTTACCATTATGGTGCCCAAGGACTGACAGAGATAGAGGCCATATGGAAAGACGCTCTATGCAGAGGAATAAATCCATTTCTAGTTGGTTTAGCAGCCCTTATTCTGCTACTTAAAAGAAAATGAAGATACTTTTTAGGTAAAAAAATAGTTCAATGATTAAAGTATTATCTCCTTGAGCCCCAGCCCTCTTAAGGGACAGCAGAATTTTTCTGTCAGGAGAAGTCTATGTTTTCCAACTTTATAGCTATGTAATGATTTCTGTGCATAGACGAGTCAATATGCTTCTCGGAAGATTTCACTCACTTTAGTGAAATACAGCAGTCAGCTGGCAATACTTAAGCCATGCATGAAAGGGCGTCAATTTTCTTCCTGTGTTCTGCTCTCTAATACTGCCTATAGCTCCAATAGATTTCATTATTTGGTACACCTGTGAATTGAGTGAAGTGTGGTACGTATGAGGGAGGCTTTGGGTAAGTTGTATCAGCATCTGGCACTTGCCGTAATGAGATGTAGGAAGAATGAAAGAAATCACAGTCCCATTGAAATCAGTGGTAACACTCACTGCATGCCAGTGAGGACAGGATTTCATGCCACCTGTACTGGTAAGGGCATTTCCCTGGCTTCTCTTAAGCAGTTCCACCTATAGGAACTTTCTCTTATGTTCTGCGTGGAGAGAAGACAGCCCTCCTGGCTGTCATGAAGTCACATGTTTAAAACGATCTACAGGTTCATTCTTCAGCAGGGCCCGGCTTTAGGGAACACAACTCTGCCCGGGGTAGTTTGTGAAATGCCTGTTCCTCCTCTCTGCTTCTCACAGCCGGCACTAGATGGTGCTACGTTACCGAGCTTTGCTTCAGAAAACAGCGTCAGGTTTAGCCTGCTTTTCTCTTCCAGTCACAGGAAAGAGTAGGGCTTCTCTACCCCCATTGGAAACATGAGTGCAGTAAAAAGACTGGTTTCTAACCCTAAACTCGAGCTTTTGTCAGTGCGGGTTCCAAATCTGAACATCATTCCAGCCCAGTCTGCTTGTTTCCTGTTCTTTTACAAATGGTGCTGCCATTCCTGTACTTCTTCAGTCCATGTGGAGTATGTGACACTCATTGGAGACCTGAGGTTACCGGTAATCACAATCTCTCTATCCATCTATCTCTTTAATCTCCTCTTGTAATTCCCCATTTCTCTCCCTCCTCCTTACATGCTCCTATTTCTTAACTTCTTCAAATGTTGTTTAAGAATATGATCAAAAAACCCCAACAGATGTGTTTAAAGCAATTTGCTGTATTTTTCAACAATTAAATCATGAATTAAAAAATGGAGCGGATAGGTTCAAAAGAAAACAACCAATATTTTGTACCACAAAAGGCAGCAGAGGCAGGCTTTTCAGTACAACGCATGCAGTGCTGTACAAGGGCCGTGCAGACAGGCTTTTCAAGCATCTCCCATTTTGCTGCCCAAGTAATTGAGCTTTGTCTTAAAACACTTCTGCATTTTTTTCTTCCTGAACTTCTGTGGGGCCAATTCTGCTGATCTCATCAACAAGGGTAGAGGGCTTTAATTGGATCCTGTCTACTCCCTGCCTCGCAGTATACGATTTCTGCTGGTTTGAAATACCAGGCTTCGCTGTTGTAGTGAGATGCTGTTGTAGGAGAGACACTGATTTGTGTTTGGCTTGGACCAATGCGATCACAGAAGCTTTCCTCGTGCAGGTGGATGTGGCCCTGCATCCCGCTGATGAAGCAGGAGGGGGAGGTGAAAAGTTTGTCCCGTGCTGTTGGGAGCCTTCTGCTGGGATTGTGGCTGAACCTTTCCCCATTGATGGGTGGCTCCTGGTCTGGCCATGAGGGTGGAGGCATGGGGCAGCCTGGGGAACCCATCCTCCTCCAGGAGACACCTGGAAATAGACAATGGGAACCTGTGGGGTGAGCACAGAGGCACGTATAGAAGAGAGCTTACCAGTTGGGTGGAAAGGGCTGTCTGAGGTCTGGCAGAATCTCTCCAGTAGACTTCCTGCAGTTATGGAGGAAGTAAAGGATGATGTTGCAGAATGGAGACAGGGAAGGTCTGAATCATTCTCTGATCCCATTCAGTCTGAGGATAAGGGGCTAAAAAATCCAATGTGCATAAGAATCTAAACCTGTGGATGAACAACCCTGATCTTCGGCTGTCCACTTGTGTTCTTCAAGGTTTTGTTTCTGTGTGTGCAATCCAAACCTGGATGTATCTCCAGCAAACAAGCATGCAGAATGAGATACGGGTCCCAAATGTGGAGTTTGTGTGAAGGGCTGAATCTGTCTCTGCTCTAGATGCAGAGGAAATGTGAAAGCTCAGCTGGAGATGTGAAGGGTCTCTGGGCCAGATTCATTCCTCCAAATTTTCTTTCTCCATGTAGGGTGAATCTTTGCAAAACATAGTGTAAGTGTCTGTTGCTGAAGTTACAGCAGAGATCTAAAATATCAATCAAACGAGAGCATTTTCTCATTACTGCTGACTGAGGTTCTGCACAATGTTTGTTAAAATGGGTGGAAAAAGCCATTGAAATGGTCTCAGCACAGAACTTTGGTAGAATGTATTGCAATATGCCCATTATATTAAGGAGGAGGAAAAAGATGGGAAATTTTCTGTGACAGAGGCTGTGTGTGAGCTTGAGGTGCCCTCAGAATTAAAAAATTCAGCTGAACTGTATATTTCAAAACCCAAGACAGGAGAAAGAGCCTCACATATTAGTCTCTCATCTGTAGGAAAATAGTTAAAATGACAACAAAGACAAGAAAACCTACATTTCAATTTCAATACATCTGTTTGAATTATGGCTATTTGGTACTTTTGAGAATAAATTGCATTTGAAATGGAATCTTTCTAATGACTTATCTTTCAGGCAGGTATTGTGCACACCTTTTTAATGCATTTTACATGTTTGGAGGGGGGAAGAAAAAAGATGAATTATGAAGAAGTTAAGAGGAAAATAATTTCAGGAGGTAATGGATGAGCTCTGTCTGGAAGATTAATCAAGGCAGTTGCAAGAGAGTGCCAAAAGCATAACTGAAGTAGAACTAAATATCTGATTGTAATTAAAACTTTAGCCTTCTAATGGCTCCATGAAAGATATTTTAATAAACGTGAAATGCACTTTCTAAATGGCACGCTAACTTTTAATGACTTGGGTGTTTTGTTTGATTAGTAACCTGGACTGTTAAATTAAAGCCAACTGCAAATGCATGATAAAATATTGATGGTTTCAGGCAAATGAATTGGGGGAGTTATGCTTGACAGATTTTTGGTATCATTAAGGATTTTAACTGGTGGAAAATATATATTGCTGGTGCTTAAAGATAGTTAAAGAGGATCTCGTCATTTATATGCCCTAGTTTTAATTTTACAGTAATAATGGGAAAAAAATCTGAATTATTCACAGATGGTTGGTCAAGAGAGGTCACTTAATTTAAAAAGTGTTATTTTAATTACACCTGTTTCTCATTTCCGGTATAGAAAATTAAATATTTGGTGGTATTTGGTTATTTCTTTTCTTAGAATGCCTGGAGCTGTCTTGACGCTTCTGTGTGTTTTGTGTGTGTTAAAGAAGGAAGAGTGACATGGTAGAAAGAGTTTTATTGTTTCCAGTATAAGCAGCTTTATTGGAAGTTAATTAAATTAAAAAAACATAATGGTGTCTGAGGGTTCAGAAAGAACACATGGGATTTCCAAAGGAAATGGGGATGGTCCCAGAACTCAGCCTCTTTTTAAGAGAGAGATTTATTGCATTATCAAAATTCAGCAGTCTTTCCGGTGCCTTCATATGATTGAAAAAGAGAGAGTTGAAGGACTGCAGGGAAACTGGTAAAAATGTACCTGGTTCCTATTAGTTTGCATCAGCTTAGAACTGGGTCTTACACCTAAGTTATGTTATGTTTTTTTATTATAAAACCTTTAGACAGACTCCCCTTCCTGCAAAGAACAGAGATCAAAGTAAGGCATAGCGCCCAGGGCTAATAGAGCAGTACTTCAGAGTAGTTTAAATATATGGGACTTCACCGGAGAGGAGGGGAACACTATCGTTTGCACACACGTGCCGGAGTGAGAATTGGAGTGAAATCATACTTCCCCTGAACTCAAAGGATGTCTTGTTTGGGTTTTTAATAGGACCAGGTGTTTCCTAAAGGTGCTCCACCACCATTACATCTTTCTGTCTCCTTTGCTCGTTCTGGTTTCTGTTCTCTGTGCCCAGGCAGCTGCTGGCTGTGCTCTGGCTGCACCCACAGTGGTGCTTCTCCAGCCCCAGGAACCCACCTTCTCCTCGCAGGCTCTGATGGCAGTACCTTTGCCTCATTTTCTGCCTCCTATTTTCCTTGTAGATGCAGGTGGCCAGCCTAGAGCAAAGCAGCAGGAGGTAAAAGATGAGTCCTTGGCTGGCTGAAAGCGGACCTAGGGTCAAGAAATTATTATGGGAGGAATTTGGGTAGACTTTGGCGAAAGACATATGTGAGTACTCAGAGGAGTCTCATGGAAGAACAACTGTCCTCTTGGCTTCCCAGGGGTCCCAGCCCCGGGATAGGACCAAATTCAGTCCCGGGTGAGAGGGAAACTGACAACATAGCCTGCACTGACCTCTTTTGAGGATGCCTGAGGCAAAAGTTGGGGAAGACATCCAAAGAGAAATGGTGAAAGCCAAGGAAAAAGTAGGTAGCTGCCATTTAAACCAGGATCTGCAGTCATGGGAGTATTTGAGCTAGCTTGTAATGCCACCTGGAAGTAATAGGGAAATGCCACAGCTGAGGGCTGACTTAGAAGAAGTTCCAGGGGCAAGACCAGTTTGAACCTATATAGGGGAAGCAGGAACTTGCCACAACCTTGAGGTAATTTCTAGTGGCCACATAGTCCCTGGCAGAGGGCTAGATGGCTCAGTGGGCTATGAAATGGTTTGCAGTCTTTTGGCCAATATAATTTATCCTTGGGAGGAAGGACTTGTGAGTTAGCCAGAGAAAAAAAATCATCATACACACTGAAAGAAAGTCTGAGAGACTCTGACTACCGTTGTGTATCTGATGGCAACTAGTTACCTGACGCTAGTATCCTTTGCCATTAGATGGTAGTTCCTTCTGTATTTCATGTTATGTTCCACATGCTTTGTTTCTCCATGGACATTAGACACCACCCAATCCACCAGACAGCTCAGGTTAATTTTATGCATGTCAATATTTCAGCCAGAGCATTTGCAAAATCCAACTAGCTTGATCACAAACTCTTCAGGGCCATCTTCGCATTGAGTCATGTGCAATACTGAGCACACTGCTGGTGCACAACCGATAAATTATAACTCCCCGTGGACTTCCATTTGTCAGAGAAAAATGCATCCATGTTCAATAAAAGATTCTGTCACTCTATTGCTGTCTGCAGCTCTTTCAGATTTATATATTCAGCTGATGATGAGCCATTCAGTGTGATGGGTGTGATGTGTCTTTCCAGTTGGACAGGATGACCACAAATGTTATTAAATTCTACCAGTCTGCTGATGGAAGACAAAATCTGTTCCCACACAATATGACTAGTACCAGCATAGGAGATAATGCAATATTTATTTATGTACAGGAAGCCATAGATAAATTTCCCATATTGTGAGCCTTGTGGAGTGCTGAACGCTCATAAATGATGTACCAACTTTATCCTGGCAGGACTGGCAGATATAAACACAATGATGTTCCTGACTGGCTCAGTTTTACTGTCATCCAAATGGCTTAGTATATAATGTAAAAGCACGCCTGAGTCAGTGAATGCCCATTTTTGAGTGTAGCCAGATGGATTTCTACTGTGCAGGCCCTTGTTTGATGTCTAAATTTGCCTCCCACGCACTCTCAGTATCAGCATGTTTGGAAGAAAACCTTGATTTAAGCTGTTTGTGGAGGTTCCATGCTTGCGTTCACAAATCTTCTGACGTTCAGCCAAAAGGCTGGCTTCATTCCTCACCAGGCGGAGAGAAACACACTTTTAAAATTATTTTCCTAAAAAAACACAGACTAAGTGGGAAGTGGAGTTTCTAATTGTTGGTTTCAGCTAGGATGGTGTAGGCAGTGTGGCTTTCTCTTTTTTCTTCCACTGGGCTGGTTTCTCTGGCTCTTTCCTTTGAATAGCTCATCTGGATTATTTTAAAACTGCCCATGCAACTTTTTTGTGGCTAGGTATGTACCCAGCCCCTGGCAAGAATGATGGAGACCGTTAGAGCCAGATGGGAGGAAGCTGAGCTGTTCCAGGATCCAGCAAGGATGTCATCAGACCAACCTTTGTCTGAGGAACTTTTGACACCTCTCAAGCTAAGGGAAATGAAATTCACAGGTGTGATTGTTAAACTCAGTATTTTTTTCCAAAGTGCATTATTGAAATGTCGGTAGGATTTAAAGTCTGTAATGTTGTCTACTCAATACTTCTTGCTCTGTTCTTTTAGCCATAATTTTCGTCTCCTTTCTTTTTCTAGATCCCCTTGCCCTTCCATTTAATCACATTATATTTTCTTTCTTTTTTTTCTTTGCTGAGCTTGGTCCATTTGTTCCAGATCAGAACAAGAAAACGACAAGTCCTTCAAGTCCCTGCTTATCTTCCTAACCACTGGGTTTTCCTTTCTGCTAGGGCAGCAGTATCTCTCTCTGCCATCATGTATTGTTCTCAATTTCTGGAAAAGCAAAAGGAAAGAGGCCCTAATCTAGTCATGTCATGACACATCTAAAATGGTTATAGCAAAGGGTATGACTCGTATTAATATTTTGCTTGTTGAGCTTTTCATTCAGTCTCTCACTTTGCTACATAATTTGTATGAATTATGACCTTTTATCCATTTTTCCTATCTCCACACTCGTTCCAAGCATGTGTTTCTTTTCAGCTACATTCCTCATAATTTTCAAACTGCTGAATATTTTCCCTTTTAATTCTAACTTTTTTTTTTTCCTCCTCCTTCTCAGGCTTCTGTCTTTCTCTTCCTTTTATTTCCTGTGTCCTGACCACTCTTTGCCAATGTATTTCATCAGCTTGGTTTTACTTGTTATCACACGGATGCTGCAGCTCACTCTTTCTGTTCTCCAAAGTCCTTCCACATTTAGCTTGCTGCTAAATGCCACATTTTCATCCCCTCTGCATCCTTGACATAAGAGGATTTGGTCAGGCCCTGCAGCCTTCATCTCAAAGATAAAAAGAGGGGGGATTGGGGGGGAAGTGAGGATGGATCAAAGATTCCATCTGAGCCTGGGGGAGGTTTGGGGAGTGCCAGTCTCTGTGGGCAGGGACCCACAAGGAGTGATGCCAGGATCGACTGTACCAGATATGATCTGAGGAGCTGCATCCCCTGTCTTTCTTTAGCCCTTGCTGCTTAGGGATGCCTAAGTGTGCCAAAACAGGGCATGGCTGCTGAGGTTGAATGTAATGTGAATACTGGTGATGTGACAAGCATCACATCTGGTCATTTTGTATTGCCCGGCCTAGAAATCCTGCCAAGACTTAGAGCCAGGGACCAACATCTAGGTAGTGATGGCCTCTTTGCTGTTTGTTCTTTTTAAACAACATAGTTTAGGTGTAGTAGCACAAATGGTCACTGTCCTTCCTGGGTTGTATTGATGTACTAATACACCCCAGACTAATTTCCAGGCTTATCAGTGCCCATGGTAATAAAATATCGTAGGCATTGGAAAGAAGACTTAGTGTATCTTATGTAGCACGTTTTGAAGTCTGAAGCTACTCTTTTGCTTTCATGAGTATGAAGCCTCAAATATCAGCAGTTTCTCTCCAGTCTCTGACAGAATCCTTTCCCATTACCTTAGCTAAAGGCAAATTCATAAAGCACATGAACAAAAGATGTTATATGGTGGTTATTCTCATGGCAGGTATACTCTTGAGAGAAAATATCAAGCAAATAGATGCATTTCCAAAATGGTCACCAAATTTTGACATATAACATTGGGTACAGGAAGATTTGAATTAGAGTGTGCTGGCTGGGGAGCCCTCAGTTACCTGCCTTGCACAGTGGGGCAGCCGCTTCCCTACAGAAATTGAAGTTTGCTTTTTCCAGTGAAAACATCTGGAGATGAAGCGAGAGGGCGATATCTGAGGCCTGCAAAGAGCCTATAATGACAACTAATGAAGTCAGAAAGAGACTTTGAAATGAGGCACAACTATAACCTCCTGTCACCCTAGTCGGTCCATGCTACATGACTGTAACCAGGAAATACACTTCGGTATTTTGCCAAAACTCCTCTGTAAGGCTCTGGTTGAAACTGCTTTGAAAGTCTGATCCTTAGTGAGATTTTATTTTTATTTTTTTTAAAGTAGAATGAAAAATGTTCTGTCACGTTCCAGGTTACAAACTGTAGCTGGAGTAATAAAAGGTCACTTTGCCATTCAGCATCCATTTCCTATTCCTTTGAAGTCCAGCATTTACTAGCAAGTAAACCAAGATACTTCAGAAGTTTTACAGCAGTGTGGCAAGGCAGAGACGTAAGTACATGAGTAAAATAACTGATTATCTGGTACTGCCTTTGCTGCTAAACAAAATGGGGCCCACCCTTGTTCTCCCTGAATCTGTTCTCTGTGTGCTCTTCAGAGTTGTCTCTGCTTGGCCTTCTGCGATGTATCTTTTATATGAGGGTACATCTCTTTGAAGTGTGTGGAGGGGGGAAAAAAAGCCTTTTCTTGACATCTCCTTTGTTATGCGGCTTTCTTTTCCTTGGGAGGATTAGAAAATATTTCATCCCTTATTCCCTGTCCCCTTCCTCTCTCTCTCTTTCTGTCCCCAACTTGTCATATTGTGAAAAGAGAGGAAATACCTAGAAAAAAAGATGTTTGCCATCCACAAGCAGAAGAAAAGAATATGGGAGGCTGCAGTGTTTCTTAAAAGGTAATTTCTTTTGCCAAGTTGCCCTTGTAATCAGATAGGAACATCTGGAAACAAACAAGCAAATCAGCTTTTTCTGGCTATGGCCAGGAAGGAAAATGTTATTAAAATTATCACCGAGCCTTTTCTCAGACTTGCAACTGCTCTGTTTTTATGCCATGATGTGAGAAATCAGCCCTGTGCTGGAGACGATGCGACCTTTCAGCTGCAGGGGGCAATCCAGCACAACCCAAACTGGTTTGTCAGCCCTTGAAATAATCCAACTATTTCTGACAACAAAGGCCGAAATTGTGCTCACGGTTTGGGGACTGCAAGGCTGCGTTCTAGCGCAAGGATCAGTCTCCTTTGTGCTCTGATTACGTATTGTGTGAAAAACCCTTCATCAGCCGCTGCCGTCTGTCCGCTGGATGTGATGGCGTTGCCCATTTTCTCACCAGCGGGTTGGTTTATTTGGGTGAAGAACTTGTGCTAGCCCTGAAGTGCTGCTCTAGAGACTGGCTGTCCTGCTGGGCTCCCTGCAGCTGCTCCTGTGCCGTGCCATCAGCTATAGGTGCTGGTGGAAAAAAGGACGGCTCGTGAATCTGGTGTGTTGTTTCCTCCTTTAAACGTGAGTCCTAGCACAGCCAAAATGAAAGGTGTTTGGTAAACAAACTTACAGTAAGCATGGGACCCCAAAAAAACAGTCGAAGCCTATGGGCATGGTGGGACACTGGTGCAGGGTGAGAGCTGGTGAGGAGGGGAAGGTAGGCTCTAGCTTTCTCCATTTTAACCCCTGATATATTTGGTGCAAGACAGTGGAGAAGTATCTTCACCTGTTCCAGGTTTCCCACGGGATCCTGCATGCAGGTAGGAAGGCTCTGCAGAGGGATCTGGACAGGCTGGATGGATGGGCTGAGGCCAATGGGATGAGATTCCACAAGGCCAAGTGCCGGGTCCTGCACTTGGGTCACACCAACCCCATGCAGCGTTATAGGCTTGGGGAAGAGAGGCTGGAGAGCTGCCTGGCAGAAAAGGACCTGGGGGTGTTGGTCGAACTGAACATGAGCCAGCAGTGTGCCCAGGTGGTCAAGAAGGTCAACATCATCCTGGCTTGTATCAGGAACAGTGTGGTGAGTAGGACTGGGAGGTAATCTCATGTGCTCATGAGACAGACTACTGGGAGCCCCGCTCACCACCACTCCTGCTGGTCAGCAAGACACGAGCAAGAGTGGTCAAATTCTAATGTCTATAAAAGTCCCTCTCTAGTGTCCAACATCAGTATTTCCTAACAGTATCACATGAAAAGCCCTGTGTGGGACTGGAGATCCTTTCTGATGGCAACGGAGAGGATGTTGATAAGGGCTTTTGGACCTGGACAGATCAGATGGTGAGATGAGGAGTTGGTACCTCCTGTGCGGGGCAGTAGAGTGGGACTCTCTGTAGCAGCTCTTGTGCTGTGACTTCAGTGAGCAGTGGGGTTTATTGCACTTAATTTGCTATGGATTTGCATCTTGTGGTGAGGTTATCTCTTGTCAAACAAAGAGCAAAGATTGATCAAAGCTTGTCCTGCAGTTACAGCATGTATGCAGTATACCCAGTGTAGTTTTTCTGGCATCTAGTGATAGAGTTTTGTTCCCACTAGAAACTCATTTTAGCGGAAGCTGTATACTTGTGTTAGATTTGGTTGAAACTGGGCAACAGGTGGGATATTACTGGCAGGAGGCAGAACCAGTAGATATAGACAGCATAGTCATATCAACCTAATCGCTTTAGAAAGTTGGATTAAAAATTAAATAGCTGATGTTCTTCTTAAGTCCTTTAACATGCAATGCAACCCAAAGTATTAAAAAGGATTGCATCTAATGTTTAGGAGGCTAGCAGGTTTTTGTCTGGTTATTTGCAATAATCTAGCAAAGTAGAAAAGTTAAGATTTGTAGAGCTTTTTACAGTGTAGAGCTTATCAAATGAGTAAGAAACACTTTTATCTTAAAATATGAGCAAATGGATTTATTAGTTTCTTGCCTATGGGGAAGAAAAGAAAAATTTAGAACTAGAATCACCTTGGGTTTCCCTTTGTTTTTTTTTGTAACATCCATAGGCAAGCCTGATTGCCCTGACAAAACTCATGAGGAGCATACTGCTCTGTTCTAAGCTTTTCTCAAATCTTTGGAAATGCTACAAAGGAGAAAGGATTAAATTTCCAAAGTTAGATTCAGTAACAAGACATTAATATTACTATAAACTTTCCAACTAAGAAAAAAAAACAAAACAAAGAATGGAAAAAGGATTTTTAGAAAGGTTCTGTAATTTCAAACTCCTTGTGTTGGGAAGCATTTGGGACATCTTGACCACCTAAGTCTTATCCTCACCCAACATCACTGAGTGGCTCCTTTCCCCTCCCAGGACCGAGTCCTTGGTGTGGAGGGACCCTGGGGGTTTCCCCCCGCCCCCCCCTGCTGCCCCCAACCTCTACTCCATCCCGGGAGGTGCCACTCACCCCCTCTGGCACGACTCTCCTGCATTCCTCTTGGGAAGCAGTCACTTTGCCTCCGGTGGTGGTTCTGCTTCAGGTTTTATGAATTACTGCCCTCCCTGCACAGGGCTGGCAAAGTGGAGCTTTTTGTTTGTTTAGCTGCTCCAGATACAATTTTATTATTAATCACATCAAGGGAGGCTCAGAGGTTTTGGGGCTAGAAGAGACCATTACTGTAATCTAGTTTGGAAAATTTCTTCCACAGTGTTTTTGGGTTTTGTCAAAAAGAAAAATGGTATTTGTTTTCCCTTGCCCTTAGGTCTTAAGGTGTAATTTAACTTTTTCATAAACCAAACAAAATCATAGAATAATCATCATAATAGAATTTTTTAAAAGTTTTTCATTTACTGGGTAAGTTTTTAAAAATAGTTTTTCCATATTGAAATAAAAATCTACCCTAGTTTTAAATGGGGGGGGGGACCCTGCTTCCCCCCACCTTCTAGTAAAAACCTAGACAAACTCTTTAAGTGTGCTGCCACAGGAAAGTCCAAGGATGTGGACTTGGACAGAGCACAGCAGGATCTGCCCAGTGAAGTTCATGAGAGTTTTATCTGTATCTGAATAACAAGCTGAAATGGATCATAGAGGAATTCTGCTCACATTTCTGACAGCAGCAAAACTTTTAGCTATTCTTGATGTTCAACTCTGAGGACTTGCTTAATATTCAACACTGGTTTCATCATCAAAGAAATTGAGGCAAAATTAAAAATTCTTTTCCTGGGTCTGTTATTTTCACAGCTTCTACTTCCTTTCAATTTTGATACCGCCATCCATTTTGATAAAAGAAAATGATGTGTGAGGAACAAGGCAGGCAGGAAGGAGACAGAACGAGAAGTGCTGTTCAACGCCGACTTCACCTCTGCAGAAGTTTATAATAAGGTGTCTGCAGATCACTCCCCGCTGAAAGCTCTCACAAATAACACCCCTGCTCACGGAAAGTGAATTAAACCAGTCCTGCTGCACACGGCTGCTGGCGAGCACCGCAGCACGCTCTGATCTCCGAGCAGTTGGTCTCTTTTCTAGTGCTGCACAATTTTTTTCTACTTTTTTCTGTTGAGCACATATG
>JAOTQQ010000041.1:36970988-36993532 GCA_026546715.1 Gallinago undulata | reverse complement strand
GCTCTGATCTCCGAGCAGTTGGTCTCTTTTCTAGTGCTGCACAATTTTTTTCTACTTTTTTCTGTTGAGCACATATGGTTTCTGTGTGTGTGTGTCTAGTCTCCCCACTCCCTGAAATCTTTTTATTGGAAGGAAAGGCTTCCAAAAGCTTGTTAGACTTATTGATCTGGATGGACTCCTGGGGCTGGCTCTTAGGATCCAGAAGAAAGCTCTTTTCAAGGAGACAGGTTTGCAAAAGCATCTTCTCTGCCATTTGTTCCCCAAATGAATGGGTGAAGGAGGAGTGGGCAGTGTGAAGGTGGTCTGGGGCTTTGGAAGGACCTGCTGAGGTTCTGAATTAGGGTCAGCCCTGGCTATGATACTGATTCCCAGTGTGACCTTGAGCAAGTCACTGGGGTCTGTTCCCACATGCAGTGGTCAGGAGCTGCACAAAATGTGTAATGCAACTCTACCTTAGGCTCTGACACTGTATTTGCATTTCTGTCACAGGGGAAACACCTCCATTGCACTGACCTGGCCAGGGCAAACCCTGGTAGGAACCCAGGTGCAGCACGAGAGTGCTCCGTGTGCATGGATTTCCCTTGTGGGACAAGCATGTGGTGGTGACGGCCGCACAGGCGTAGCCATTGGAAGAGGATGAATAACAGAGGTTTTCTGTGATGAAAGGAAAATTGAATGAATTCCTGCCAGTGCTCTAGACTTCAGTAGGCTGTTAAATACAAAAATCAATGTTAATGTAACATTATAGCAGAGCATTTAAACCTGCTAGTTAACCCGTGGAGCTCAGCCTGTAATCTCACTACCCCCTTTTGAACTGTACATAGGCCAGTATCTAAAAGACTACTTCCACAGAAAAATAGTGAGGTATTTTGCTTTTTCATAACTCAAAAAAAGTTTTGCAAAACAGGAGGTAAAATCTGCCTCAGAACAAATTGAATATATGGGAAATCTGACTGTAGAGACAAATTTTCAATAAGTTCCTGCTTGTTTTCCAGAATACAGAAGGAAAGCTGACTCTCATTTTTAGGTGTTCATTCGAAGATACACTAGTATTTTTCAAACCCCCTCCAGCAGAAGAAGGTAGTTCTCTGAATGTGTCTTTGGAGATGTTTTTCAGATTAAGAATGTCCTTCTGTGGTCATACACTAATTGGTATAATGGGATGCCTGTCCCTGCCAGGCCTTGAGGCATCGCTGCATTTGCTGGTGTTACTGTTGGAGTCACTCTTGTTGCTGGTAGTTAAATGTTGGTCTCATAATTGTAATGTGCATTCATATTCCATATGACTATCAGTGGTTTTTCAAATGCTGTTCTTTACATGGTGCTGCTCTTTGCATAAGAAAAAATGCTTTAATTTACATAGTCTCTGGGGGATGGCAAACAAAACCTGTAGCCTGATTGTTTTTCCTGTCATTATCTATTTTTCTGAGAACTTCTTGTGTGTCACTTTGCTGTTATAACCTGATAATTTATTGCAATTAATAGACATGAATTTACTAGCAGCAGAACATAGGGGGCATTTGCTGTTCTAGTGACCCTTGTCTTCTCTTCCCCTAATAGCTCATGCAACTCATATGGTCCCAGCTGAAGCTTTGGATCCTCCAAGGCTGCAGAGGAGATAAAAGGCTGTGCTACATGCCCTTTTATGTGATCCATTGTGGGGGTGGGCCCAGATGCACTTGCCTGTGGTTAAAGAAAGGAAATATTTTTAAAGCTGTGTAGGCATTATCATAGCTCATACGTATGGGAGGGTCAAGCTAAGCTTGTCATGGGGATTGTGAAATACTGGTGGCACTGAAGTCTGTGAGAGCTTTGACAGCCCCATTAATTGAGTTTCTGTGGTTGGTAAGCCTTCTCTCCTAGTGTTATTTTTAGTGCCACACAGAGGAATCTGAATGCAATGGAGTTCCTGGAAAGGGACTGAAATGTCGGTGCCCCTGGCCATGCACTTGGACTGTGAAGGGGTGGGCAGAGAGGGTGAAGAGGGCAGGCATTCCATCCTGGCTCTTCTCTGGTGTGGGGTGGAGGCTGCTGGCACCACTTTGACCTGCACAGTGCCATTGAGTGCTGTGCAGGAGATGGAGGTCCAGGCTGGATGTTGTGGTCCCCTTCCTCCCCTCGCTGGAATGTATAGGGATGCTGAGCCCTGGTGGGTGGAACTGGTCCTCCCTGCCCCAGTGGCTCTGTTTAGGGCACCACGGTTTGGACTTTGGTGTCTGGACAGGCTGTGCAGCCCTTGGGGTTAAGGACTGGGTTAACTGGCTGGGTACCCAAGAGGAGGCTCCAGCTCTGAAGGGGATGCTGTACAGTGGCTTCCTGTTTCTTTCTTCCTCGAATTTAAACTCCTTAAAAACAAATCCCTTCACTCCCCAAATAAGCTCTTTACTTCTGCCTTTCAACCCTAAATAGCTTAGCATATAAGTAGCTTCTTTTGGAAAAAAAAAGTCAACGCTGTCTGTGTTTCTGTGATCAGACGCTCAGAGTGAATTTCAGCCTAATCCGAGTTTTGAAATTGATTCAGCTCAATGACCTTGGGCAAGTTACTTAACCTCTCAGTGCCCCGGTTTTCCCATTTGTAAAACAGAGAACCGAATACCCTTGTGAGCTGGGTAAATATGTCCTGAAGCTTGATTCAGATATGCCTGTTTTTAGAGGGCTTTGAGCTCTGTGGCTGGAAGCATGATGGAAGAGCAAAGCAGGCTTCTTGGCAGGGAGCTTCATCGCCTGGCCCGATCTGTGGGTCTGGTGCACACCCCAGCCCAACCAGAGCCTTCCCGTAGCCATTAAACTAAACCCCAACAGGAGGTTTGTACTTGCCAGGAATGGCTCTGGAGTGGCTCGATCCCATCTCTGCTTGGAGATGCAGTGGAACAGACTCGCATTGCCCCAGCTAGGCGTTATGCTAAGGAGGAACAACGGAAGAGGAGATGTCAGCTGTACTTGACCCTCCTGATTTCCAGCCCTATTTGGTTTGAAAGACGACATGTGCAGGCTGGAGGAATTCTGGAAGCAAAGTGGAAGTGTTGGCATGCCCGTTTGCATACTAATACACCCCGAATGCCATTATTTTTCCAGCTTCCACAGCTGTGTTATGACTGTACTAGAGCTGAATTCTAACAACCAGCCAAAAGGTTTGTTTGCATGTATATATGCACCGAGGTTTTGCAAGCAAAACTGGAAAGCTTTCTAGTTGTCACAGTTGTTGTGTTGTGGTATGTGTTTTTTTTTTTAAACCCACCACACTTTTGTGTTTACATTAAAAATTATGGATCAGCTGTATTTTAACAAATGTCTCTTCCCTGAATTTATGCTGTTGATGGCCTCAGAGCTCAGTTTGAAAGGTTTCCCCCTCTGTATTGCAACTGGGATTTCTTCCATAGATTTCTTCTCTTTTTTTTTTTTTTAATAGAAATAGTGTTTTATCTTTGTATCTTTGTCTTGTATAAAAGATAAAAATCTATAGTAATTCTTTCCTATGTAGACTGCTCTATTTTTCCCGTAAAACACTCTTGCAAATAAGTCTGCAGATCTTTCAACACAATGCCTGAAGCATCAGACATGATAAATCCTTCCCTAGTCTCAGCTTTCTGTAACCTTCCCCATTCCTCACAATGACACACACTTTCTCTCATTCATCTTTTATTACAATTCAATATTGTGCTTGAATATAATTAGTTGGTATGCAGTGTTCCCTCTCCCCCCTCCTTGTGTTTTTTTTTCTTGAAAAAGGACAAACTACTTGTTCCCATGCACATTTCATCTGGAAATTGACTTCAGTGTTATAGGTTCCAATATATTTACACAACAGGTAGGGAAAGGTATTGGGAAAAGAAGAAATATTTTTAACATCGTAAACCTCTAGCAAAAATATGTATGTAATAGAATCTGGTACTGTGGTATTACACACATTACAACTGTCACTGTGACTTACAGCCTTAGTTTAGCTGAAAGAAAATCTATAACCCTAGAAATGCAACAATGTCCGAGTCACAGTTCAGAGTAATAAATGTTTTTCACAGAATACTGTAATCCATATTTCCAAAGCTGATACAACAAAGGCATTTCTACTAGAAATCTTTCAATTTCATGGGCGGAGGCTCAGAGAGGGAGAAAGAATGGTTAGGAGAAAGGATAAGCAATAAAATGCCTGTGTTCAGAAATATTAGCCCTTTGGTTAGTGCCTTTGGTTGATCGTTCTTGCCCCCAAATTATATCTTAATAAAGTACCGCCTATTTTTTGATACCAGTATGAAAAATCAACTTTTAAAGTCTGTGCTCTAATTTGAGGGTGGTGAGGGTATTGGGTTGCAGATAGCTTGGCGTTCCCCACATCACAGGCATTGTATGTGTTGTACACACGGTCCCTCTGGGGCAGATGGTGGTGTGCCGATGAGGTGAGGTATACTTTTCAGATGAAATGAGCTGTTTTGAGCTGGTGAGGGCTGTTGAACATGCTCCTCCGTGTGTCAGTGCTGGGAGCTGCCAGCCGCTGTGCCTCTTCGGGGTCCCAGTGTGCAGCCTCCCTGTGCACCCGCTGCCGAGCCCTTCGCCTCCGTGGTGGGATGAACTGAGGGCTTGATGGATGAACTGGGTGCGTTCCAGTTCTTGGATTGGGAACCTGAACTGGGAAGGCTTCTCCCAAATGTTTGTTTTTGTTTCACCTCTGTTAGATTTTCACCAGGAAGGGTGTTCTCAGGCCAAAGGGAGTGAGAGCCCTGGGGTGTCCTTGTGTCCCTGGCTTTGGTTTGACTTTGTGTATGGGGAGAGAACTTGACCATGTGCCAGCGCAGTGAGGCCATCCTGGCGGGCCTTCCTGCCGGTGACAGCAAACAAATATATCACACTACATATTTCCTTTCTCAGAAGGGTATAGTTTGAGTAGCTAAGTAGCTTGTGTTTTGGGCTCTCAAGACCTTCATTTGTCTCTGCCTTCAGACTTCCTGGCAAGCTTGCTCATGTCTATTAATTTTCTAAAATCCATGAAAGCAAAAAAAGAGCAAATTGCATTAAAGTAATCTGTAATCATTTGAGTTACAGTATGAGTGAAATACTCTCATAGCTGAGCAGTTAAAATGGAAATGCAGTGTTGGGAAGCTATATGTGCCATAGTTTATTGCCTACTATACACATTGCAGAGTATCAGGTTTGTTCCAGTCAAGGTTAGTCAGATGTCTGTGTTTGGTTTTGTGTTTGTTTTTTAAAAAAAGAAAAAATAAAAAGAAAGGAAAATGGAGACACTAGTAATGGGAAAAATGGGAAAAAACGTCTGCCTTATTAGGCCCTTCATTTGTTTCTGTTGTTTCCTGGTGGGGCTGAGCAGATACGCCGGCACCAAGAACCACTGAGCAGGGTGCATTTCCCAGCAAGCGTGCAGGTGGCATGGAAAGGCCAGTAGGTTGGTCTGTGCTGAAGAACAAAGCTTTTCATCAGAAATGCAGAAATTCAGCATATCTAGTTGTATTATTATCTTGAAGCATTGCGAGCACTTGGTATATATAGCACTAACGTTGCCCCTACTATGCTGAGACATCATGCTTGCTTTAATGCATGGTACTAAAAATTTCAACTTCACATAAATTAGCTTTATTAGCTACTTTACTTAGTCATCATTCCTATTACTGCTTCATTAGATATCTGATTCATAATCATTGACTTATGAAGAACAGATTGCAAAGAGTTTTCCCCCTCCCGTCTGCTCCTCACCTTCCCATGCTTCAGCGTGCATTCAGACTAATGCAACGGTACGACGGATAACGCCGATCTCTTTTGAATCTTGATGTGGGACAGCCTGAAATGCTCTGTCCTTGTAAGGCTGCGTTTCCCTGTCAGACCTACTGTAGGAGACTCTATCATTCTTGATTGGAGTGTCTGACTCACAAGGATGAGCTAATTTTGTTGGCAAGATCCTTTTTTCCTGAGCCAGGACAATCATATTTTTTCTGGTGCTTGGGTGGCTGTGATAGGAGTGTGAAATATTGCATGTGTGTAAAATAGTCAAGGCACAAAAATATGCTCCCAAAGTGGTGACGCTATGAACAGTTTACTTGCCCTTGGTACGCAGGAGAGCAGACATAGCGAGGGCATTTTCCCATCTCACCAATGTGAAGCAGCAGTTCATCATCTGGTTTTTGTGTCAGGAGACTACGTGGTGCTGAAACTGGTTTTTGCATCCATTTAGGCATAACTTTAAAGTTGGCCCTTCTGCTGAAATGTAGTTATCAAGCAACTGGGGTCTCAAAAAAGTCTGAGTGATGCCTGGGGTTTATCACCCCTGTCCCTTCGGGTGTTATGCTTGTTGCAGGCTTTGGGAGCACTCGAAGCATGAAGTTCGATGTTTTGTGAGGAGAAGGTAGGGATACCTTCTTGAAAGAAAACTGACCTTTCTGTAGTTGTTTTTATTTGCTGCTATCCTTTGTTTTTTGATTGTTCTAGCAGCACCGTCTTCAAGTGAAATTTCTCCAGTGACTCATAATTCAGAGGCAGTGTATGTGTCACACCAGTGGACCACGTGTTTCTTGTTTGGAAAGAGGTGGCTCTTGCCAGCGCTTCCAAGGAAAGCTGTGTTTTTCCTTCTGATTGCCCAGAAGGAATTCTTCTGTCATCAGGCTATTCTTTCACAGTGAAACGGGAAAATTTTGCTAAAAGAGTCTTAGACGTAAAGGAAAAGGATTCAGCTGCAGGGACATGTGCATGGCTAATGCTTGCAACTCATCACGCCTCAGATGAGAGGCTCTGGCCTTGGGGAAGGGCCTGCGCTGGTTTTCCTTGCTGCAACAAGGAGAATATTTGAAAATCCCCAATGCCTTGTAGAATTCCTATGACCTTTTGGTAACTTTTTAGACACATGCACTTGCTAAGCTCTAATATGCATGTGGTCACTGAACTGGCACTCTTCAAAATTAAATAGACCTAATGCAAATTACTAATAATCTGAGAAAGCTTTGTGCTAAAGAGGCTGTAGTAAAATTTCACAGGAGAATCCTCTTCTGCAGGCTATGTTAAATGGCCTTGTTAGACATTTGAGTATTGAGTGTCATTATGTAGTGATTTGAGGAGGACAGAAAAAAATCGTAAAACTGCTAGTAGGATTCTCACAGCAGATCTATTATGGCTAGTCTCACTAGTAATAATTTAGAGTTTTAATTTTCTCAAGTGTCCCACAGGTTTACTATATCCAGCCAAATGGTTCACGGAAAAGTTGGCAGAATGGAAGCTTTTTATGACCTGTCCCCACTGGTGGCTTTTTATAGCTTCACCCAGCCACCCCCACCCCTCGCGATACGTATGTGCCACACGCATGTGCCACACGTGCACGTCCACACAGACACATCAGGAGTCTGGGGGAGCTGTAGGAGCCTGTCAGCTCTCAGCTAAATTCACATGATTCAGAAACCAGCAGCATCTCCATGCAGAGCCTTTATTTTTTTTTTTTTCTTGTTGGTTTTAAATATATATGAAAAAACAGACCCAAAGGCAGATTGATTGATACAGAAGCTCAAAGAGTGATAGCAGGTTCCCAATTTGAATAGCCTTCCTGAAAAACTGCACCTCTGTCTCTGGGTTTTACTCATCAATCAATATCCATCTGTTTGAAAAGTGAAGCACCTGCTGAGAAGCTGGTAAGACCCCTGGCACGGAGTGTAAATACCCTGAACCTTGGGATTTATATCAGCAGGCAGGGGGAAAAATATATTTTCTATCTAATCGGCACAATGCAGACAAAGTTATCCATGCTGGGAGCCAGGCTCACGATTCAGAGCCACCTGGTACTGATGAATGGGGATGAGAGGGTATGTGCCTTGGTGTCTCTGCCCCTAAGACGTGGCTAGCTGGCGCTCCTTGGGGTGTGTGGGGATGCTGGGGCTTTCCTCACCCCTGCTGGCCACCTCCCGTGGGCAGAGCTGGCCACAGGTGCAGTGGGTTGGGACACCTGAGCTGGGGATTTTGAACAGAAGCGCTGAAATTAGTTTCAACATCTGCAAAAACTCTTTGACAGAGCTTCTTGCAGCAAAGTCCCCAGAACATGAATTTTGACAAGGAAAGAGCCCATTATTATCAGTGATGTTTCAACCATTATTTTATGAATATATTCAATGACAAGAACTAGCTTGTTTCCAAGACAACAAAATTCAAACCCCGTCCATGATTGCTCTAAAGGAGGCCTCCTGTCATTTCGTTCCTTTGAAGAAACTCACAATTTGATGGGCAAAATGCCAGAAATAATTAGACAGAATAGCACCATAAACCCCAACGGAAGCAAAATATCTGCTGTAAGAATTTCCCACCAGAAATCCTGAAAATCAAATCAAAGTCTAGATAAAATCTTTTCTGTTGAGTATATGAACAAAAAAATAAAAAAGAAAAAAAAAGTGGGTGGGAGAAGACTATCTAGTTTTCTACCTCATCAAAGAGAATACTAAAAATTGTCTTTGTGACTTGCTTGTGTCTTCTTGTGAAATAATAAGTGGGCAGGGCAATCAAATTTAAAGCCGTATTCCCCAAAGCAAGGTCAAAACTGCTAGAAATGTTCATTTCATTTTTATTTGCTTTTCCTGCGAGGTACCCACTGTGGCTATAATCTCCCATTCTTTATGGGGAGATCAAAAGATTTGTGCTGTGCAGTGTAGGAATCAATTCAGTCATCCTGGCAGCACGCCAATCTTTATTACGTTATTTGTTAACCCGAGTTATTGCAGAATAGAATAACTGTTCCGTGGGATAAATGAGGGAGTTTTTCTTGCTTCCTTGACCTTGATTTCCACGCTCCTGCCTTGTCCTCTCAGCACCCACATGCAGATAATGATTGTCTGTGTTAGAGTGAATGAAATATCACTGCGGATCCCGTGCCGAAGCAAATCCTTGATTTGGTGGCGTGTAAGCTAACCAGCAGCCTGCATTGTTTGCCTTTGCACTGTGCAGCACAGAGAGTCTCGGGTATTTCTTACGATGGGTGAGCCTCCTCTTTTTACTGGACGTAAAATCAGCCCTGGTGACAAGACCTGTATTTGCTGTTTTCTTCCTATGAGGCCATTTGTGTAACTCTTAAAAGCTAACTAAGTCACTCCAGTGATTGGAATAGTTGTAGGGTTTTTTAAAGGAATAATTTTCGTTAAGTTTGTGAACGGTGATATATTTTGGTAGTTTTAGGGATGTGCATTAGGGTTAAGTTGAAACCGACTTGGAGTTTTGCCTAAGTAAGCATTACAGTTTCAAGTCTACCAGCTCCTCATTGGGAATTTTTCACTTAAATTTTCTCAACAGGAAAATGCAGCTTTTGCACAGTCATATATCTCATAGAGAAGCCGGAGGCTCGGTTCTGTTTTGCATTGAGCTGATCTAATTCAAAATACCTTTGATGCCAATCACGTCCGGTAGCTTTGGGGTCAAATCAGCTGTTCCTGCATCCCAAGGAACAGCTGCAATGACCTCTGCTAGTGGAAATTTGTGGGCATCTTGCCCCGCTGCTGCTCTGAACCTAGAGTCTGTGGCCAGGTGCATTCCCCACACCACACAGAGCTCTCTGATTGAAAGAGCTATGCTGGAAGTCATTGCCACAGGTTTTTGTGGTCATGCTGGGGATGGAGTGTGGGAGGGGAGAAGGGACAGCCCACAGTGAGATGTTTAGGAGTCTAAGACAGACCTAAGGCTTAATTTCACCGAGATAGTAGTAGCAGTATGTTGACACATAGCCTGCACTGTGAAATGTCAGACTGAGTTGAAGCCATTCCCAGCTAATTTAATTCAGTATAACAAAATTAGAGGTTTTGGTAAAGGAGAGAGAAGAGGAACAAAACTTGCAGATTCTTCAAAATGCTTTCCACTGCTAAAAAGCAGATTTTTAAACCCTTTTTTGAAGTAGAAACTATTGTCAAAATCTCAGGATTTTTCATGGGACAAGTATCCTTCATGAGAACAAATCCCAGTCACTAAGTGGCAGACCAAAGTTAATGCCATTAGTTGATACCAAAAAAGTGCAAAATCTCCCAAAAAAGGAGAGTGTAGAGAGTACCAGGGTCTGGGGAGTTGGTACATGCTCGGGAACAGAGAAGAGGAAATAGCTGCCTTTTTTTTGTTTCTCCCATAAGAGCCCCACAGTGGCAGGGCAGCCCAGGAGCCAGACGAAAGGACAGGCTGAAGGCTGGGCTGCTGCCAGTGCTGCGGGTCTGGGCAGGGGAGGGCGAATGCTGCAGCAGGGAGGGAGAGAAGAGCCAGGGCAGGGCTCTAGGGTCCTGGCTGGTTTTCTCCTTTTGAGTAGGACCAGAACTCAGCTGTGGCTTCCCCTCATGGCAGCCCCAGTCCCTTGATGAGGCTCAGCTTGGGCTGTCCCCCCCCCCACTGCGCCCAGTGGGGCCTCTAGAAAACAGTATGCAGCCAGGCTTTGTGGTGGGCAGGGCAGAAAAAGATCCTCTGCCTTCACCAAAAGGCCCAGTAAAGAGTCCTAAATGCTGTTTTTCGGAGTGGTTTTCCTATTCTGCTCTTCCGTAGTCTGATGCTATAATCTGAAAATACCTCTGCCTCGCAGTAGGTTGAGACAAAGATGTTTACAAAAGCACGAAGCCTGAGAATCCAGCCACCCAGTATCAAAATGGGAAACTTAAATTCATAAGCTCCCTTCTTTAAACTGATGGAAATGGATCCAAACAAAACAAAGCAAAACAAAAGCAGTAGGTAAACATGTTGGAATGTACAATAGATAATGGATATTGAGGGATGATCTAGTCATGCATGCTAAACAGATACATTTATGAGTATAAATTTAATTAGCATCTGGAAATTAACAAGGCTAGAAAGAAGGGCAATGTGTTTTTAAGTGAAGGCGATGAATAGGTACTGTTTGGTGCATATAGATAAATGAGGATTTAATTTGTAAGACATAATGAGCCAGGTGCCTATAAAATAATTTGTGGGGGTTTTTTTCTGCTGGATATCACAGAAGATAATGGTGTAACACTTCAAGGTCAGTCTGTTTCTACCTGTTCATCTCTTTTTGGGGAAAATATTTTTTAAAATAACTAATTAAAATTAATTTCCTTTGTAGTAAACTGCTGGGTGGGTTTTTGGGTTTTCTTGATGGTTTGTTTTTTTTTAATCGAGGAAATTATATGTCTTTGCTAATTCTACAGCTAGCCTTTGTCAAAGAGGGATTTAACTGCTGCTCTGATTTTCACCCTTCAATCTGTATGTTGACTGAGGGAGTTCCTGTGGAGAAATGCTAGTCCAAGACTATGTCCCTTACGTGTGCCCATGTGGGAGTGGGGATGCATTTCCAGAGGAACTGATATTTCATAATGCTTGAATCTGCAAACATTGATTTAAAAACAGAGCATTGCTTCAAACCCAAAGCATTTGTTTAGAAACAGACTGGGTTTCTTTAAAAACAATAGTTAAACTGAGTACTGTATGCTGCTATGAATTGCTTTTTTCCTGTCACCTATAGGACTTTCATCCATCTTCTTAAGCATTTCAGCAGAGACTACTACCACTTGGACTGAAAAATTAATGGTAGTAGGAGATCCTGTTATCCCAGTGATGGATAGGACTGTAAAGGTTACACGTTGGGTCTTGGTGATGTTCAGTGGAGTGAAGGGAGTTTAGGTTTTTTTTCTGTTTTCCCATATTTCTGGGAGTGCTTCCACTGTCTCTGGGTGTTGGGATGTAAGCAGCACAGACCTTATAGAGCCAGCCTCTTTGTCTCCACACTGCTTTTCCCAAGTGGAAAAACTGTCCCAAGTGCTGCAGCAGCTTCTTGGATTTCCAGCAAAAATGGAGATGCTTTTTTGTCTGTTTATATAGGCATTTTCTTGTAGAGCTGCTGTTCTTCAGAAAAATGGAAGCCAGAGAAGAGAGGTTTCTCTTTTCAGCTGCTAGCCAAGCAAAGCACAAGTGAAATTTTATGAGAGAAAGTAAAGGCATTTTTCTCCAAACCAAATGTCACAGGCCTTCTGTGAGTGATAGTTGCATGCAAATTTATTCAGGAAGAAAGATTTCTCTCTGTCTCGTTCCCTCTCTCTCTCTTTTATAAGGAAAGGGTTTAAGTATCCTACTTAGGTATTGCTCCCAGTGCCTCATGCAATCAGTAACTAACTTTACCTTGGACAAGAATAAAAGGGATTCTTGCACTGGGAGTGCAAGTGACTTGAGGAGGATGAGTATTTTGATCAATTTTTGAGTGTATAGTTTTGGATTAACACACCAGTGATGCACATATCTGCTTTAAATGGCCTTGTGGTGGGGGGGGAATACCCAGCACCCTCTTACTGACAGTTCTTTGCGCTGTGATAAATTTAACATGGCAGTATAGAAGAGTTTACGTTTGTACAAATGTCTTTTACAAACAATAGTTTCCTTCCATTTAATAATGACCCCACTTTTCTCATGAGAATAACACCATTACCAATCTGTTGGTATGGTTTCTGCAGTGCAAGACGGCACTTCCCATGGTATTTAATTGTCTCGCCCATCTGCGGAGCGCGAGGAAGACACCTGTTTTCTCAAATGGTGTTTTTAAGGATCAGATCCATTGTGGTTGATTGCACGAGGCCAGTTACGTTGATTGTGTTTAGGAGAAAGATGGGTAAAAGCCAGGCTTCCTACTCGGCATGTGACTTAGCAAAAACAGCCTCTAATTAAAAAACCAAAAGGCGCGCGCAGAAAGCCCACATGCAAACATCTCTCTCTTTGCATAAAGTATTAAAGTTCAATAAAGGATTTGTCATAAATTGAAGCTAATGGTTAATTTAATATTGCTTCATGCTCTTTTGGATATGGAGAGCCTTGCCTAGATTTGCTAGGGTTAACATGGGCTGGGAGGGATTGAGACGTTGCCTGTGGTTTAGTCCATTAAAGCTTTTGCTTAATTTCAACTTTTATTTCTTTATTTATTTATTTTCCAGGAATTTGCCAGATTTTCAAGATGGACTCGGGACTGTCAGGACAGGCTTGAAGTTTGGAAGCGTTTCATGGCTTAAGCTCTGCCAAATTATTGTCGCTTGGCCAGATCCTGTGAATTGGGGACGCCCGTACCTGCCTCCTCCCGTGGCCAGCCAGCCCTGTTGGCACTCCTGGACTGTGTGAAGGCACCACAGAACTGCTAGCAGCCCTCGACATGCCGCAATGTCTCTGTCCTTGCATCTCCTGGCACATGGTATTTGCAAGGCCACCTAACTCCATCTCATGGCTAATGAGCTACTTACTGCTTTAGCGTAAGATTGACTCCAAGGAAATGCTGAGGATAGAGACTGCCAGACGGGCAGTTTCATAGGCTGGGCTGCCTATGAAAAAATCTGGTTATAGGTAAAGCGAAGAGTGCAACAAGCCCTAGGGTACTTTGTGCTTTCTAGGTAAGGCAGTGACAGCCAATTTGTTCAAAGGCCTGACCCAGGAAAAGGGTTTGTGGCCAAGAATTGTGAAATGGGAGGATCCTTGTCCTGGCGTGCAGCATCACAGCAGCTACACCATCAGAGGTGAGCTGCAGACCCTGCTGGCGGAGCCCAGGGACCAAGTCATGGGAGCGAGGCACCTGGAGAAAGCATTTTGTTAAGGGCTGCATCAGCTGCATTGCTTTCCTGAATCTGTGATTTATTTCCTTATATCTTACAGAGCAGTAGAGGACTGGTTAGGTACCAATGTCTACTTTGCACTTCCCTTACCCTCCTGAAAAGTGTGTTTTAAAGCTAGAACTTTGTAAATTACCTCTTGTTTGGTTTCCCCTTTCACTGGCTTTACCTCTGAACATCTGGCTGGCCAGACAGAGGTCTTGCGCTCTCCCTCTGCCATGGGGAATGGAAACACTCCAGACTCCCCTTTGCAAATAAATGTTGTAGAAAAGGTTTTTTACTCAGCAGTTAGGCCATCCTTGCTGCCCAGTGCTTGCCTCCCTTGCCCCTAGTCCTGTCCCCCATCATCCCTGCTGCCTTCTAAAAAAACACTTTTAACTACAAGGTGTAGCTTACGTGATTACATGTGTGAGTTGGTATATATGTTCCTTAACATTTTTGTCCACTTCTGAACCTTAGGTCTGGCAGAAATAGGACCCTAGAAATCCAAGAAGTCTTGCCATATAATATAGGATTTTAAACCTAATTACACAGACCTTGGAGATTTAGATAAACTTTGGTTGAAAATGCCAATATGTATTTATCTATTCCTGAGCTTTGGAACTGTAAGCCACTGATTTAAATAGGACTGCCACACAAGTGGAGGTAGAGTGATAGTGGATTGGTGTTGTGTGAGAGGGATGTGGAGGCTGTACCCATTTGTGTAAATGGTAAAAGTTTATGTTGACTAGAGCAAGGTGGGGATCAGGGTAACAGTCACCAGAAATCACTAATAACATTATAGTTGTTGAAACTTTCTTTTAGTGAAAAAGTAACTTCTTGCTGCTCAGAATGAAAGTTTTACTGGGCTGTGCAAAAACAGAGTGGAAGGCTAAAAGGAAAACACAGAAGTTTGTTGAGTTGGTTGTTGAGTTAATGGATTTTCTATTCACTTTCTGTTGCCTCAGATTCCTGACAAAGCCTCAGGAACAGCGATGAATACTCTCTGTAACATCAGCTCCTGAAGCAATGATTTCACCATGGAAGGCAGGGTAGAAGCAGGCTGGAGGCACTGCTCCTCTGGCAGACCTGTCCCCACTGAGGTCCCCAGAAAGGCTGTAACAAGATAAATGAATTCATAAATGAGCCACGTGTGCAAGTGTCTGGTTAGTTATGCTGAAGGAAAGTTAAGGGCTGACTTGCTCACAGTCTGCAAGACAAAACTGAAGTTATCCAAATTCAAATCAAATTCATATAGGTTGTAGTGGATTTCCCATCAGTGGAAATTCTTAAAACTTAGAGTGTATATTTCTAAAAAGCTAATATTTAGTTCAAATGGAATCCTGAGAAAACCTATGAGAAACCTGTGTTATTTTGGGAGATCGCATCTAAATTTTAGCATCTGTGATCTTAGATGAGTTGGTTCCTGGCTTGTCTTTGGCAAGCGGGAGGGATAGGATCATGCCAGGTTTTGTCACTGTAGGAGGATACTGAATGAGTTACAGTATTTAATAGTTCTGTAGGGAGGCACAAGGGTGTAAATGGACACAAAGGAAACTAACGTTATCTTAGTCTATGAAAGAAGCACTACAGTAATAGGAAACAATAGGCTGGTAAATTTGACTTCAGTTGCAGGCAAGTTCCTGGAGATTTTAAGAGCTGAGATCACAAAATATATGGGGAAGCGTGCTCTGATAAAAGTTACCAATGTGCCTTCAGAGGGAACATGCTTTATATGGCAAGACTATTTATTTTGTTATTTTGTGAAGCTCATTGAGAGGAAAAAATGTGAAGGAAAGGAAACAAATGTAAAACAGTTGGATTTTGCTTTAGGTAAAAAAACAGTGGGTAGAATTGAGAAGAGACCCATTTCTGAAGATATGAGACCCGTGTGATGACCACAGATAAGAAGAAGAAGAAGAGTGGGTGAAGAAGGTATCAAAGAAAATAGAAGCATGATCCTTAAAGAAGTAATTTTCCACTTAGTGTGATAAGGGTGGATTCAGAAGTGCTTGTTGCTAGTTTACCCTCTCCACACTGATGGCAAGTGAAAGTTCATTTTTAAAGGAAATGCTGCCAGATCAACACTGAGCACCTTCGGAAATTCTGTAAATTTGGATCCTTTGAACTGAAAATATACCTCACTTTGCAAAAAACTTGACTATAACCTAGGAAAATGACAAGTGAAGAGGATTTAGACTAGCCTCCCTCTACAGACATATGGAATTTGCAGCAGGTGCAACTGTACCTTAAACAAAAATAATCCATTGCTCCTCCCACACCCCACAAAAAAGAACCCCTCCTCAAACAGAACTATGGAGCAAGAAGTAATGGGTAGGAGAAAATGTAGTGAAATTATGGCTTTATGAGACATTTATCAGATGCCTGATGGAACAAATTCAAGACTCTTGCTTTCTGCTCAAGATTTACAAATAAACAGTAAAAATTATGACTGGATAATATTATACTAAAGATAGAGCAGTGTCTTTTGTGACCTACATTAGAGATGATCCATGGAAAGCAACAGAACTCACGTGAATTCCCGTCCAAAATGTTGTGTCCTCCTAAATCCATCAGGTTGATTCCAATGATTTTCTAGTTTTCCAAACCAGATCAGAAACTGTTTAAATCTAGGTGTAGTACTGCAGCCATTAATGACAACAATTACAAGCTGAATCAAATTACTGATAGACTTTAGACCTTATTTTTACCCATTCTGTTTCTTTGTTTGTGTCTCTATCCACAGATCATGTTCATAATTTTTAATCAACAAAATAAAACTAAGGCACAAAAAGTAACTCTGCCATGTGTTTTTATTTAATCTAGTGCTTTTTCCATGTAAAGAACCAAAATGAATACGAAACGCATTATTCTAATAGTGAGATTAGTTTTTGGTGCCAGTTTCTCATCCTAGTGAGACTTATTATGCAGCTGAACCACTAAAACCCATTAGAAAGCATTGCAGAGGGAACTAGAGGGGGTCTGGAGACAAGAGACTGACCTGTAAATTAATTGCAGTTCTGGATTGTGCATGTTTAGAAGTAGACAGATTAATTGCATGTTGCCTGCAAACAACCCACCTACAACTCTTCATGTTCTCTTTCCTACCAGGGCATTGCTGCAGAGAGGGGAAACCTCCTACCTCACTGGTAGCCAGCAGCTACCGATCTCTCCCTGGCTCCTCGAGGCCGTTGATAGACATTTTATCTTGGGTCTGGCAGCATGATCAATGAAGGAGTGGTGGTAGGAAGACATTAATTCAAACCAAATCACCGCTCTGATTTAGTACACTGAAATGGTTGTATACTGCACAAGCTCCCTGGAGCAATTATTCAGGATCCTCGTCATCTGCAGTGAGTATGTTAAACCTTTCTGAATTTTATTTGGGCCGTGTTTTACCCCGTGGAAGCTGTCCATCACCGCTTTGATTGCCCGTGCCTTACAGTGGCCATGAATTGCGCGTCAGTCAGCTGCGCTCCGTGAAACCACGGTGGTGCTTTCAAAGCACGCTTGTACTCTGCCTGCATGTCTGCGAGCAAGAGACCTGTGTGAAGTATTATCCACCTTACCGAGTCACTAAAAAGAAATAAGTACAGTCTCAGCCATGACATAAAACAGCTGACCAGAAAAGAGAGGATTAGTGGTGACATAGCAGCTATTATGGCTCTGCGACCAAATGAATGGTATCAGAGCACCGTGTATATGACTCCCTCTGTTGTGACTCTCAATCTGTGGAGCAACATCCAACACAAGCATAGCTGAAACCCAGCAGACTATAATGCTTGGCATAAGCTACCCAGCTGGGGAAAACTAATGAGTAATACAGACTCTGTATTGGCATAAACACCACTGCCTCTGTTTCAAAATTAAACAATATTTTGACCTTCTCATCACAGAGGCTTCACTTTCTGATTTCCGTTTTAGCTTTTTCTCTTATTTTCATTACTTGAGTTAGACCTGTTGTGGGAAGATCAGAGCAGTACTCATGATAATGATTTGAACTGAAAATTAAAAAGTTTTGACTGACAAACATTTAAGTTAAATATGTAAATGGATTTTGCAAGCTGGGACATTCATATCCCTGCTGGTTCTTCAGGAGATCAGAAAGCCAGTGTAATTTCATAGTTATATTTATGGCTATGTAATGGGTTACACACTTTCCCAATATTTCTAAAACATCATTACAAAAGTCAACATTTCTGTAGAGTTGAGAAACATGAATGAGGAAGGAAATGTTTGTGTAATTCAGGCTATGTGTTTATATTGGGCTTTTTGATAGTTGCTAAGAGCTTATGGAGCTGTGTGAAGCCAATGGGAGATGAAAGTGCACAGCAGTGCTGTACCTTCGTTTGAGTAACCTGTGAACTTTTCAGGCAGGAAGTAAAAGAAAATTTCTGTTTTGTACAGGTCCTAATTGAGTTGTGGAGTATTTTATTTTAACCTGGGTGGAGACCAAGAGTTTAAATGGGCTCAAAAAAGGATTAGACACTCTTGTGGAGGGGTACATCAATTGGTGGTTGTCAAGAACAGTGAGACTAACGCAGCTTCTCAGTGAAAAAGTTCCTAACGACCCCTTCCCAGGAGCAGAGATGGTGGTTGGGGAGCCGGCAGCTGCCTGCCCCTGGCCCATCAGAGGTCTCCCTGCTTGAGGACCTGTTGTGGGTGGTGGTGGTGCCTGTCCGCATGCTTCCTCCGCTGCTGTGCTGAGCAGGCCACGCGTCACAGGGACAAGGAGTAGCTATCTGTCCCCATCAGTCGTAATGGATTTCACGTGTAAAGGGCAGAGCTCAGCCAAGAGGCAAAAGCAGGGTGTTTCAGGTTATTTGTTTATACACTGTTGGAATAAATGCTGCAAACGGCTGGGAAGCTGGGTTCTGCTGCTTGACCCAATGTTAACTTTGCCAAAAAATACTGTTGCTCAGTTCTCTTGTACTTGGTAATTAGTTCCCACAAATGCTTTTTAAAAAGAACTTTATAATGAAATAGCTATGGATGTATGGTGGAAATTTACCTGAGAATTCTGTTGAGGGGGGAACAAAAGGAAAGAAAAATGCTGGGCGAATCAGAATGTCTATGGTTAGGCACAGGTGCTGCAAGTATAGAAAAATTAAACCTTGGCCTTTATCATTATCAGGGTTTTAAAATCTTTATGAAGGCTTTAACTGAAGGGCATTTCTTTCTAGACAAGTGATTGCCCCTCAAGTTCAGCCTACAGAATAGGAAAAAAAAAAGATTTTGGGGGAATTACAAATTTTTGTGTCATTTCTATAAAATTCTCTACGGCTGTCTTCTTTTTAGGTTTTTATTGACTTGTGACTTGATGTGATATAAAACCTCAAAATGGAAGATACTTTCTAGATTTTGGTGTCTGAGGTGAGTTTATAGTGAATATTGGATAAGCATCTCCATTGACACACAGTAGCTTTGATAATATGTACATGCCCACGCTTCATAGTCTCCAAATGGTTTTGAATGCTGCCTACCAAAGTGCACGCCCAGTCCACCAAACACTTGCTCCTTGGTACAGAAAAGTGGGATTTCAGTGGCACCTGACGTGGTTTTAAGCCTGCTGGTTAGTTTACACAGACACAGGGTTCGAGGAACCCAGCTGCCCTGATTTTAAAAGGCTGTGAAGCTGCGACAGAGTGTGCAGAACCAGGGACAGCCCTACTCCAAAGGAGTCAAGTTTATGGTGGGACAATTTTGTCTCAGTCGTCTCCTGCTTGCACATGGCAGCCTCCGAGAGCACATTCCCGTCCTCTGAAAGACACAGCTTACTCACACGTGCGCGGCCTCCATGGTGCGTTTTTATCTAGGTTTCTGTCTCCAGCTTTACCTCCTCTGTTCGTAAGTCCACGGGCTTCAGAAACCAACCAACTGGTTGCTTCAGAAACCGGCTGACCCTTTTCTTGTAGCAGCAAGCTCTGCTCCCTCTCCTGGGAACTCTTTTGGCTGCAAACTCAACCAATTTGAGTCTGCCTTACAGCAGGGATGCTTTCTAACTCTATGGGGGCTTGTTTGTCTTTAGCTTTTTGCTTTCTCCAGCATTCAGAAATAATTAGCAAGTAATGAACAGAAAATAAAAGGTCCTTCAACAGCACAGCAGACAGGGTAGGCTAGAGCACTGCTGTTCCTGGTTCTTCCTTTATTTTGAGATCATGGGGGAGTTGTGCTGCCTCTTTCTCTCCCAGCCATTATTTACTGTATTTGTTGAGACATTGAATACCCCATGTTAGGACCTGTCTCTGGTGTATCTCTACAGTGCCCAGATCAAATGAGCTCCAATTTTTAATGTAGATTCCAGGCTCTGCTCTTGAATACACTGGATTCACATGGTGTACCTGTGCTATCCTGAAAGAGGTGGTTTGGTGGAAGATGATCTTGGCAGAAGCTGGCTGAGCTGATGGGCATGTTTCTGGTACGCTGGCTGATGCAGAGGAGATGTCTGGCTTTCTGGCTTGCTTAGTAGCTGACTTACTATACCCCTCTGAAAATTAATTGATGACCAAAAGCCAAACACTGGTGTCTTTCTATGGATCTTCTTGTTCAGCTGAAAGTAACTAATGTGGGATACTGTTAAAGATGGATGATCAACTGGTTGATAACAGGAGTGCATCTATCTAAAAGCTACTGATATTGCTAAGAACATCCTGAAAGGATGTTCAAATACAGAGTTTTACTATTTTTGTAGCAGAGTGAGCTGATGGGTGTCACAATGAGCGTTAAATGTGCAACAAGTGAAGCTTGTTTTAGTCTCACTTAGCTTTATTCAGAAGGCAAGGCAAAAGCAATTGTCTTAATGGTATTTGTCAACACAAATGGAATCACCTGTCACTCCGCCCTCCTTTGCTTGAACTCCTATCTAGAGGGCTTAATTCTGCAACCCTTCCTAATATGGACAACTTCCTTTCCTGCTGTGGGATTATCACATGCAGAGGATTTGCAGCACTGTGAGGACTCCAGACTTTTGATACCACTGGTGACAAGTCGCCTTTGCTTCACCTGTCGTCACGTATGAGATAGGCTAAAATACTTTGTTCCACAGGTGCAGCACTTCCATAGCATATGGGCTTTCTCCTTACCATACTTAATTTTTTTCCACATTCTCTCTCTTCGTTAATCTGATCTGGCTGTTTCAGTCTCTTACCATCCACTGGAAAGATTTCTCCCTTATGGTTTATTGGCATCTACAGGTATAAGACTTTCTCTTGAGCTGCGTGCAATTCATTTTTAATAAGGAGTAACATATCCTGAAAGCACTTACAAATTTTCCAAGCCTGTGATTCTTAATTGTGCTCTGTGTATTTTGTGAAATACTGCTATCCCTCACACCTTTTTTGCTTGCAGACTTACCGTGTGTGATGTAGTAGCAATAAATGTTAAATAACCTGCCCGCCACCCAGCCCCACTTTGTGGCGCTTGTATAATTACAGAGGCTTTCGGAAATCGCATTGCGAGGCTCTGATTTGATGGCAACGTGTGAACGTTTCACTGTAAACACTCTTTCATTACATGAGATTTCATTATCAGAGGTTTCTGCTCTAATATCCTCTTTCCTTTGAGGATCAGGGCCAACATTACAGTAACCACATTGTTAGCAAGAGCAACATGAGATTAAGAATGTGGACTCCATTGATCTGAGAGCTTCTGAGTAAGGGTGCTAAATATTCCTTAATAAGTGGGAGCTCAACTTGGCTCCGTGCATAATGACTGCACAGAAGCGTTTGAATTATGTTGCCTTGAGCATGGTGAAAAAAAAACAAACAAAACAGAGCAGAGTAAGATTGATATCAGATTCTTCACCATTTATTTATCCCTGTTATACGTGGGTAAGATGCTAATCTCAGGTGGGTGTCTTCCCCGCAGAGGCGGTGTGTGCCACCTGCCATTCTCTATGGCCATGGGGCTGTGACTCCCCAGCACCTCAGCAGGCTGTTTAACTCTCACTGCCAACACTCTTTATGGCTTGAAAGATGCCAATCTATGTCAAAGACGAGGCGTGCGACTGCTGAGTGAGTGAGAAGCCATGGGCCCCTCTGTCTCCCCGCGCACCACGGGCAGTTTTGCCAGCTGTGCGATGTAGAAAGCGCTGGTGCCAACATCGGATCTGCATGGGTTTTAGCAAAAAGGTGTTTGCACCAACCCAGCGTTGGGACTGCTGGGCTCTGGCTTTTTTACAAAGCTACCAAAAATGGTTCTCTTGTCTCCTAATAAAAGTCTATTAACATCCTTGTTACTCCATCATGTGCACCTTTGTAATTAACAGCTCACAGATGCTCTATTTTCTTCCTTGATGTCTCCCTCCCCTCTATTTTTGTCTTGTTTCCTTTTGTGAGTTGGTGAGGCAGTGCTGAGCTTGGTACTAGCTTCCCTTGACAGTAAGCATTAAGCTGTTGCAAGCGTCTCCCTCAGACTGTTAATTATCTTGGAATAATTCATTAGTGAATGCACTTGCTTTATGCCAGCTACATTTCATTGGTGAAGCCCAGGCTGAGCTTGTGCCCTGCCTTCCAGCCATGGCGCCAACCTTCCCATTCGGCGGAAGAAGTTGTTTTCCAGTTCATGTGTTGTAGAAAGACTCAATGGTGTTGGTGCAGGGCGGGGAGGGCTGCTGTCACCCCGAGCGGTGGGCACTGAGCTGGTGCCGGCTGGTGTGTCCTTTCAGAGGTAAGCTGGGAAGCACTCATTGGGTTTCTCTGTGGTCCTGCATCCCAGGCCTGCCAGGTGTTGCAAGTCACGTAGCTGCTGTGTGTTAATTTCTGTGCTTCATCTGATTTAGTAAGTTCATTTATTTGGCTTGTCAATATTTAATGCGACAGATTTTTGAATAGGGTCAACGGAAAGTTACTGCTAACTCCGGCTCAAGTCAGGCTGGAGTGCACGTTCTTCTGAGCCCACATCCCACTTTTGGGGCCTAGGTTTTGATAAACAGCATCATCTATAGTCTTTACACCCATTCAGTAGTTTTCCACCTTTCCCTCCCCTTCCTGCCCCCCCTTAGCCCTCACA
>JAOTQQ010000041.1:36959605-36970978 GCA_026546715.1 Gallinago undulata | reverse complement strand
CCCCCCCCCCCCCCCCCCCGGCTTGTGGACCTGATTCCAAGTCTCTAGAATCTACTATGCTGGCACTGCCTGGAGTTAATTTCAGGTGTGTCCCATGGGAGCCACTCTGGGGACTTGCTTGAGTCACCTAGAGCAGGAAAAGCTGCGGCAGGTGGCCTTGGATAAAAAGATTGGGTCAAAAAGTCAGGAGAGGTCTGAGATTGTGACTCAGGTTCCACAGACAGCCCCACACAGAGCTTTGCAGTCACTGCTTCTTTGGAAACATATTTTGATTGTGGAAGGCTGTGGGGTGCAGCCTGGTTTCTGCAGCAGAGCTGCTTTCCTGGAATTCAGAGGTGGGCACACGATCTATTTCACTGATGCCATATTGGCTTTTAAGGGAGCCTCCTTCTTTATTGAACTCCTTGCAATGAGATGGGGTAGGTTCAACAGCCCTTTGTGATGCACTGGGACCTCTCCCCTTCCTTCACCTGAGAGCCAGCCCCTCTTTCTACAGCCTCATCTCAGACTGCTGCATTACAAAGAAGAGAAGAGGGTGGGATGCATTGTGCATACAACAATCGCAGCTCAGCTTTTATCCTAAGTATGTGTATATTGTTTTCAAGACTGTGTGAATGAGGAAGTTCTTGAGAAACCTAAAAATATGGGTAGTGTTGACCTTCAGGAGATGTTTCCTATCCCAGCAGCTCAACTCAGTTCTTCAGCTGATGCTGCTTTTCCTGGCTGCAGACACAGAGAGAGGCTGAAATGAGCAATCAGCTTGTTTATGGCAGAGTTTAGTGCTTCACTAGTATAATAAAAGACACTTTTGCAGAAGGGACTTGGTGCTCATGTACTTCAGTGTTTTCTGCTCCGTTTTGCTCCATAAAACCCAGGCTCTTGTTTACAAGAATTAGCAGCTTCCCAAGGTTTCTGCTGATTTTGAGGAATCAACCCCTTGCAGCTATGTGACACCACCACGCAGCTCCCACTCCACCGGTGCTTGCAGAATGACTGTTCCCTACGTGCGTTTGAGCACTTGGATTAAACACCTGCACAAAACAATTGGCGCAGCCCAAAGGGCTCCATATCCTGTTTGGGAATCACTTCAAGTGAAATTAATTATTCTTCTCCGCATGCAGACTTTTTAAAAAGAAATCTGTTTTTATATGTGCAAAGTATCCGAAGCGGTTGGTGTGTACTCTATACTGTTACACATCAGTAAGACAGCAACTTTATGGCTTTTAAGTCTATAGGGTGTCTAGCATTTAAGACAACGTCATTTAAGACAACAGAATCCTCACGTAGGTGGTAACTGTGATACATACCTATCCCCCTGTCCGCTTACCCTTTTTCCATTGTGGAATGAGAGGGAGAATGTCTTATTTGAAAGGCATTTAGGTATGTGGTCCCTGCATTACATAGATATTGTATAGAACAAAATTATTTTCATGTCGGAGATTCAAATAAAGACAATTTCCAGTAGACTTTGTGTGCTGATTCACACAGTGCTGCCAGCACTTGTGATATTATCACAAGCCTTGTGATATTTAATACTCTGGCTTAAAGCTCCAGGCTCTCTCATCATGTGTTTGTTTGAATATCAACTCTCCTTTAAAAAATAAAAGGGCACATCTCTCTGCTAGCTGCAGAGGACAGCTTGAAATAACATTTCACCTCCTAAGAGCCAAAACATCAGGAGGTAGGTAAAATTTTCCCAAAGACATATGTTTTTTCAGTCTCTGGATTTTTTGAACCCCATTTAACTCTTAGTTGTTTGGAGCTTGATTCTGGATTTTTGGCACTGTCAGGAATGACCAACCTACACTGTGTTTGTGGCTTGATGCTTCAGATGAAGGCAGAATCACTTTATTACAGCAGGTAAATTTTGCATGGAGCGATGCTATTTTAATACAATTAAGTGCTATCCTGTAGGTTACTTCACCACAGCCCTCTTCACACTGAACCGGTACTTATCCCAGGATCTTCTAAATGCATAGGAGCAGCTAAGTTTCTTTTGTTCTGGCAAGTAATTTAGCAAATAGTCTCCAGACGGAGATGACCCAGGTTTTGTGCTGTAGAGAGTTCTCATATGTGTGTCAAACAGCTAAGGGTAAGTATAGTGAATCCTGATGGATCAGCTATTCCTACCACTTCTGCATATGTTGTCCAACATGACAGTTCTATTTTAACCCTATACTACAGCAGTGAAAATCTATTATTGTTTTTAGCTGAAATCTAATTTATGCATTTTTACTCTTCTCTCTTGCAGTTCTGGTGCAACTGTGCTAAGCTTCTTGTGAAGAAGCAAACCTGTCTGTCATCTGTTACCAAACTATTTTCTCAGCCTAGTCTAAAGGCATTTTGCTGGCCTGTGCAGTCTGTCACTGCACTAGACATGCCGCTGAAGACACAATATATTTATATACAGACAGTGGAACAACCTGTCTGATGCGAGTTTTAAATCAGAAAAGGCCTGTAGATGGTGCTGTAATCTAACTGGAAAAATTAAATTTACCATGAGGCCGGATGGAGTTTTCTTAGTCCTTCTCAGAAGTTGAACTCAGATCTATTTTGCCAAATTTTATGCTGGCAGGATTTTGCGCTTTAAGTAGCCATGGCAAACTCAGAGCACTGGAGATGAGTAGGTGCAGAAATCTGCAGATGGACTTGGGTGCCCTGGCACACCACCGTCACCATCCTCTCTGTACTTTGAGCTTGAGCCTCACTTCACCAGAGTGGCATCACCAAGATGTCAGAGAAAATTGTGCCATTGACTCATCTACATACTTCAGTCTCAGAAAGGGCTGAATACCCTAAAAATTCAGGGCTCTTGTGTAAGGATAGCTTTTCTCCAGGAGGAGAAAATGAGCAAAAGAACACAAGCAAATGGGTAAAAGAATGCAAACAAAATTATTTGGGTTTTCCACCAGCTTCATTTTTCACCAACTCAGCACTCCCAGGGACCCTCCCAACCTGTGGCTTACATCGCAGCAGGCTCAGCTGGGGGTGTCCTGCCTGCAGGAGCTGTGGGGTGCCAACCAGTTCAGCAGATTTTAGGAGAAATAATTTTGCCAAAGAGTTGACTCTGTCTAATTATGAGTCTCCCTCAGTAACTGCAGGCTCGGTGTCTCCCTCCCCAACTGTGAGTTATTATTGGATTCTTTACTCTCTTTCATAAACTGCTGATTGGTGGCAGATTGTTTAGCAGCTGCCACCTGCTATACTGCTTGTTGAATAAATTTCCCTTTTTAGCGCTAGAATAGCCTTGGTCTGCTAACAGCTCTGGAGGCATTTAAGGGGGAAAGGGACAGAGATAATGTTTTTTTTGGCAGGGTTCAGTAGTGGTCCAGTGCAATTCTTCTGTCAGTCTTGGGCCCCAAAACAGTAAAGCATGTAAATATGCTTTTTAAGCATGAATAATCTCCTCTCTGTTCACGGAAGATTTAGACATGTGCCTAAGTTCTAACCATTTATTTTTCCAAGATGTACATGCTCTCCTGACCTGCAGCTTTTGGTCATCTGGAGCCAGGCTTGACTGCTTCACTGAAATAGGGCTTTTGTGAATCCTAAATGGCCATTAGAGGTTGTTCTGTGATTGAGATGATACTTAAATCCCAGAGAGTCTATGTAATGCCTTGTAATTTAAGGAGAAACTATAGAGAGAGCACTTCTATTTTCAGGATATTTATTTTGAGATATTAAAGTTGTGGAAGATGCTGATGCTGGAGAACACTGCTCTGCAGCCTCATCTCAGCACAGGGGGCATTCCTGTGAGTGCTGGTCCTCATGCTAACAGAGCTAGTTACCATCTGTATCTGCAAAATCCCTTCCTCAGGAAAGATCCTGGTGACTTGGAGTGCAAAGGGAAATGGTGGAGATGTAGCAGCACACTTAAAAATGCTGTGTACAGGAGGGTGGTGGGGAGTAAGGGATGTCTGAGGAGACACACGTTTTTTCCCTGTGTATTTCAACATGTCTTGACTGACAGGATGAATCCTCCCAGCAGGTTCACCCCACTCGAATCGGCTCTGAACCCACTTCTTCCAGGAAAAAGTAAAGCATCTGTTTGTGTAGGAAACTTGATTATTTTTTTTTTTCCAGCAGAAAATCCAAGAGGAAGAAGAAAATTAGCATGCAGCTTTCCACATGTAGGTGACTGGCCAGTGTATTTCTTTTGGCTGGCTGGCTGTGGTAGGAACTGAGGCTGTGTAAATCAAATAGGTAGGTAGTGTGAGCAGCTGATGGATTCCTCTCTTGTAACAGCTGCCATTGCTTTTGTTGGGGAACTTTTTTAAAAACAAGAATAGGAGGGGTACTGCCTGTTGTTCTGGCCAGAATCCAATTTGGATAATTGCATTCTGCTTACCTAGAATTGTAATGGCATGTTTATGCTTCCCATCTCTGTAATGCCTGAGGATCCTTTGCTTGAAACTTGCTGTTTAAATATGAAGTTATTAGTCGAGTCATCAATGTTAATTTTATTATTTCGATCAACAAACAATGGTTCTTATTCAGGTAGTGCAGGCCCTTCATAATAATATTATTTTAGTGGATCCACACTAATAATATATTTCAATATGCTATTAATATAATTTCAATGAGAATATCTCTTATGGCTTGACTTTCAGAGATATGAACTGATTTAACTTGCAGCTTTTACTGCATAGCAATCTGAAAATCAAGCCATTCACATCTAGTAGTTCAAAACCATCAAGAGCTATCTTGGATTAGTGTGTTATAACTGCCCCACATCAGTGGTTAACCTGCTTCTTAAACCACATATATTTCAATTTACTGAGGAAGTAGCATTTAAACAAAGATCTAAATGGAATTTAATCAGTTATTTAATGTCATAATCAAGACTGTTGATTTTAACTGTCTCTGTACTTCCAGGAAGGTGTATGGAGCCAAGTTCAGACTCACAGATTTGTTAGTTTGTATCTGATTAGGAAAAAAAAAATATTCGTTTTGGTGTGGGTATACAGACAGAAACGCAAATGCAGATCTGGAGTTTATAGGTAGGTTTAATACTGGTTTAAAACTTAGATCCAAAATTACAGACCAGCATATGGATCTTAGTTTTAACGTGTGTCTCCAATGCATCCCAGCAGGGGACTCATATCAAGCAGGCTTAGACTCATCTTCAGGGAATAGGCTCAGGTTGTGAACCTCAATAAAATGCACTCTTCTAAAGAGCTTCTGTTGGAAGACCATTCTCACACCCACTGAGATCGCCACTAATTTGGGAAGTCTCTGCTTCAGACCTATCTCAAAAGGCCTGGCAGACTTTGTGCTGGGCAGTGACCGTGCTCCTTCAGGTGAAGCTTGGCTGGTGCGTGTCATAGCCCCTCTCTTGCTGCCCAGAGAGACTCTCCTCTCGTGTCTCTAGCCCCGTGGGGTTGGTACTATGCAGAGGCAGAGGTTTGCAACCCTCTCTGAGAGTGGGTGAGTTGCAGGGTGGGCACAGCTCTTCCCACTCCCTTTGCAGACTTTCAGCCTCCTCACGCTGGCTGAGATTCAGGCAGTTGGAAAAGCAATCTGCATAAAAGAGCGAGAAAGCCTTTTTAAACCTGTCATCCTCATTCATCGATCAAAGATTATGATCCTACTTTCTCATTGTTTTATGGAGAGCATTTGTTTGTTTACTACTTTGGCAGCTATCGGTACATAAGCAATGCGTATCCTATAAATATACCCATTATCCGAAGGCCCAGATCTGCAAGGACTGCCAGGCACAGCGCTTGCTGCCATGAAGTTGATAAAAGTACTCCAAACAATAAGCACTGGGCTCCCCAGGATATTCATATTTCCATCTTTCTTCGGCATGAAACACAAAAAGATGAAATCTGTCCTATCTGGACACCTAAGAGAGGGGCCAGTCATCCACTGCTGAAACGTGTTGGTGAAAGACCAGTGGGTGGGAAGCAGCATCAAGCAAGGGCATGGAGATGCAGCTCGGGTGCGGGCATTGATGCAGTGTGGTGGGTGGCATAGGAAGGGGCCAGGGGAGAAGTCAGTGCCCTGCATCAGAAAATGGATTATGAGGAGGATGCAAAAGATGCAAACAGCTGAAGCAAAGCACAGAAAGGAGGCAAGGAAGACAGAAAAGAGACTGTGGGGGAGATGCCTGCAGAGTCAGGTGAAACAGGGTGTTAGTGCTTGGCCGAAGGAGGGAGGAATCATGATGAGGGAGAGAGAAGGTGATGGGAGAAGGACATGAACGTCCAGTTCTTTTGCTTTTGCAGGGCCGTGTCCCGTGCTGGGGAGTGTGGAGTCAGGCGTCCTTGCTAAGTGGTGGGCACAGTGGTGATGTGGTCCCCCTCAACTGCCAAGGCCAGTGCTGAATTGTTTGAAACCATTAAACAGCTAAGAAAAAACTTAGTTCTTTTTCACGCTTTGTGTACTTTGTCAGAGGGATTTTTCAAATGGAGATTTTGTTGTTGCATGAAGGAATAAAACCACGCATCATGGCCACAAAGATTAGTAGTTAGACCTGTTTATGCACACAGCCATCCAACCACTGTTATTTGCATCCATATAAACAGAAGCTATGCTAAGGTCTGGCTGAAAATCAAACCCATTGTGAGCTGCCTAGAAGGCTTCAGCAGATGGGAGCCATATAAATAAAATGTGGTGTTGTTATTAACTGGCCCAGCAGTTCAGTGCACTTCTAACAATGATTATTTGGAATGACATGATGACTGTCCTATCTTGAAGGATAAGTTTGTCTTATCTACTGGACTGAGACATTTAAAAGCAAAATGCACAGTCCTTCCTCTTCAGGGGCAATGATGCTTTGAACCCCATTGTTCCTGCAATGTATGAAAAAGGGAACTGCTGCACAGCCTGGATTAATTTCAGTGCCAATTACATTAGCAAATTCATGTTACAACTCTGTAAAGCTGCTTTAATTTACCTCTATCCCAGTTCAGCACCTACTTTCTCACTCCTAGACCCAATAACGATAGACTGTGCTTTGCTATTTTGAGATGAAGATAGAGCTAATTTCAAACACAGGGAACTGTAGTTGACAGGGATGTGTCTGACTCTTACGGCAATCCTATGTCCTACATCAGAATAAAATAAAGACTGGTACACACAATGCGCCAGTATTTATTTGTGGAAAAAACGGGCTGCTCGTATATACGTGAACCCAGTGAGCAGAGATAAATAATTCAGTTTCCTCAGCGTGGTCCATGTTTCCTGGTCAGCTCTTAAATATCCACTTAGGAAATACCTCACAGGCTCTTCCCGGAGAGGTGACCAGCCCTTTAAATTGGGGAGAGACAACTACCCATGCCTCCCAAATGGCTGTTTTCAGTTCTCTCATGTATGGCAACTACCTCTCCTTCAGTTCAGCCCTTATGTATTTTCCCCAGGCTTTCTCTTTCTTATTCATGAGGTGGTTGTTGCTCTTCACATTCCTCTCTCCATCCCACTAGCAGGAATGAAAGCAGTTCTCTAGGTTTTTAACCTGTTTTATTGCCTGGGCATGGTTGCTCTCTGCACTCTGTTTCAATTTTTTCCCAAAGGCGATGTTTCCCAATGCTGATGAGATCCTCTTGGTGCCAGGTGGCTGCCGCCCAGCTCTACCATTTCAGCAGCTGTATTGCCTTTGTGGAAGATTTCACAGTTCACTTTTGTTGAGAGAATCACTTTGTCAAAATACAGATTGAGAAAGTGAGATATAAAGTCTAATGGCAATGGCAGGCTGCAGAGGGACACCAGTGTTGGACCTGAGTTACTCTTCCCCTGGTGGTGCTGTTCCTCACAGGTGGCTGTTGCTATGGCTGGAAGTGTGGTTCTTCTACATTTACAGATGCCTCATTTTGACGGGTAAAGTTAGACAACAGCTGAGTAATACAGGTGTGTTCCCATGCGATGACTATTAAGTAAAAGATGACAACACATGAGTTCAGGGAGAAGACACTGCCGGAGGTGGGCAAGGAAAGCATCGCCTCCAGGAAAGCCACTTTGGGCTCTGCTCTTCCTGTGTCTTCTTCCAGAGTCAATATCAGATGGATGGAAAAATCCTGCCAGCTCTTGAACCACTGCCCTATCGGCCCAGTGCTGAACTTCATAAAGTCATCTTTGTATACTTTCCTTATATTTACATATGCCTTTCTCATGGACCTTAATGTAAAGAGATCAGAAGCTGGGGGAGTTGGTATGTAGGGACTGCAGAGCAGGACCCAGCCTTGGCTAAGGCTGTATATTGCTTAAATTCTCATATCCTTTACCTGCAGCTTGATTGGGTTTTATCTTTTTTCCAACAGTACGTCAGAAATATAACCAAAAAGACTAGTGCTTCACTGCTAATAAGAAAGCGGAGATGGCTCACTACTACTAAAGGTGAGTTATATGGAGTAATTAGATTTTACTGGATCTGTTTATGAGTTACTTTCCCAGACACAGAGATATTAAAGCTCATCCTCACAGCCCTGCCTGCCATCTCCTCCAAGGCTGCAGAAGCCCAGCCTGTCACACGGTTAGCATTGCCACTGGTCTTGGCACATGCCTAGCATCCCCTGCGTGGGCACACACAAGCACAGACACGCACGGACTACAAAGGTGAAGAATATTTTTATGACATTATTTTTATGATTATCTGTTTCAATGGTTAATTTAGTTTAGGGCACTGATTTATAACAAGTTTATAGATCTTTTTTACTATTCTTTGTTGAATTATAGAGGTGGCATGTGTGAAATGGAAGTACTTGGCCTATTGTTCTGCTTCTCACGCAACCAGTATAGTTGAGACAATAAAAAGATCTATAAAATTAATATATACAGAGAGAAAGGGACAGAGACAGAGAGAATATGTAATGCTCTGGAGTCTGATATCACATTTATCTCTCCCGGAGAGGTTAAGACTCAGAATTTACATTTGGAAATACCAAAAAGATCTTACCCTCTTGTCTGGAGAGAAATGACTTCTAAGCATCTGGGCTATCATCGCCTTTATTTATAAAACCAATTTTCATGGTGTTATTTTTTTGTATTTTTTTAGGCTAGAACCGTATCACTTTGCTAACAGCTTGGAACTAGGCCATCTATCGCTGAGAGCTCGCTGGCCTGGAATTTTTAGGCAGGCTTTTATAGAAACATAACTGCACTAAGATTTCAACTCCCAATTTTTTTTTTTTATGAAAGTACATTATATCATATTTAAATATACCTGCATATGAACACACACACATTGTAATAGACAAATATTTATACATCTCTCAACAAACCCATTATATGCTCACACATATTAAATGTGGTAATAGCATTTTTATCTTACCCGTGCTAAACAGTGTTGTGTATGCTAACTACATAGATGAATTCAGCTCCCTATTCTACCTCTACTGAGGCTTTTTCAGACCATCGAGAAGTGTTGTATTTAAGGTCTGGTATCTCAGGCTATTTTAAGACTTACTGATTTTCCCTTCATACTTATAATAAAGCAGTATTTGCTAGTAGCCTTTCTTCTATCTGTAACTGTGTGACTAGGGAATAGGGGAGTTCTTACGTAATATTTCATTAGAATTTTCTTTATTTATTAACCTGCATGAGATTCTAAGAAGATGAAAATGGGTATAAAACACACACAAAGCAGTACAATTTCTGTGTTTTGTATCATTAATGCAGTTCTTTTGAATGACTTGGTTTGCTCTTGTACTAACAGCAATAGCAGTGCTCGTTTACTCCTTTGGATAGGGTTATACTGAGATAATTCTTAATTAAAGGTTTAACAAAACCTTGCGATGAAGTATGAGCAAGGCAATTAATCCATATTAAAATGGCAGAGTCACTTCAGAGGCATGGTATCTTGTCCAAGATGTACAAATATCTCAGCTCTCCAATGATGCATTTGCAAACTGCTGCTATTTTAAACTCTTCTCTTTCCCCAATCTCTCCTCTCTGATTAGTTCTCTGTATGTTAAATTGGGTAAACAAATAGGTAGAGGGTAGATAATTGTGAAGCTGGTTGATGCCTTATTGTCTCTTATGCTTAAAGGACAACAACCTTCTTTAATAAACCTATTCATGTAGCATCATTTCTTGTGCAGAGTATAAATATATGGTAATATGAGGTCTGTCTTCTTGTCACAACACGTCACCACTTCCATTTGCACAAAACAGAATAAAAATACCAAATGTAATATTGAAGTCAAATGGAAAGAAAATTTCTGGTTTCTACTGTCAGACAGAAAAGGCAGAACAATGACTTGAATAGAATTGCAGTTTATCTCATTAGGTGTTAAAGAAAACCAATTTATTTTATAAACTGCAAGTCATTTAAAGGTTTCAACAGTTTTAACGAAGTTTAACAATTCTGTGTTAGATGTTTTCTTCATTTGGTGTATCCATCATCCTGTGCAACAAAAACCAGGGTTGTCCACACAGTGGGAGTAGTCCAGGTGGAAGATTACAGACACTGACAAATGCTCAATGGCACGACAAAAAATTTCTTGCTAATAAACAATCACCTGGAGTTTTTTTGTCTACAGAAACATGAATAATAATCCTGCAAGATCTGGCAAAGCCAAACAGTTGGAGAGAAAGACCAAATAACAGAATCTGGCTTAGTGCCCAGCAAATTATTGAAGAAGATTGTTTAGTAATAAAAAAGGAAATACACTTGAGCTCCACATCATAAAAAGATACAGATCAGAACAGCCAAGTATGGTTTTTGGGAGGGGGTTGTTTTTTTAACTAACAGCTCTGTAAAGATATTCACCAGAGTGAGTACCAATGCAAACAACTAGAGCTAATGGTGGTATGTCACAATTTCCTAATGCTTTTTTAGTCCATCAGACATTGACTTTCAGATATTTCTAGCAGTACCACCATAGACTCCAGACAGAAGTAAGGCGATATTCAGGCACACAAAGCTTTGTCAGAGGGTAGTTGCCTGCGGGTAGCATCATATGGGGACAAAAAGGCTTAGATTGGCTTTCCCTGAATTATTTCATTTTATTTGCAAACATATGCCAACAGAACAATTGTGGCTTGCTTTCTGAACATGTTGTGTCCCATCCATTTAAGAAAAAGGTTTTTTTGTTTTTATTTCATGGAATCACGGAATTGTCAGAGTTGGAAGGGACCTCTAGAGATCATCTAGTCCAACTCCCTTGCTAAAGCAGGAACACCTAGAGCACATTACTCAGGACTGCATCCAGGTGGGTCTTGAAGATCTCCAGAGGAGGGGACTCCACGACCTCCCTGGGCAGCCTGTTCCAGAGCTCTGTCACCCTCACCATAAATAAGTTTTTCCTCGTATTTGAGTGGAAATTCCTATGTTCCAGCCCATTGCCCCTTGTCCTACTGCTGGAAACCACTGAAAAGAGTCCGGCTCCAACATCCTTCAACCCACCCTTTAGATACTTATAAACATAAATAAGG
>JAOTQQ010000041.1:36912337-36959505 GCA_026546715.1 Gallinago undulata | reverse complement strand
GAACTGGATGCAGTATTCCAGTTGTGGCCTCACCAGTGTAGAGTAGAGAGGGAGAATGACCTCCCTCGACCTACTGGTCACATTCTTTCCTATGCAGCCCAGGATCCCGTTGGCCCTCTTGGCAACAAGGGCACATTGCTGCTGCATGGAAAGCGTGCTATCTACCAGGACTCACAGATCCTTCTCCTCAGTAGTGCTTCCCAGAAGATCCATGCCTAACCTGTATTGGTGCCTGGGGTTCTTTCTCCCCAGGTGCAGGACCCTACATTTGTCCTTGTTGAACCTCCTTAGGCTCTTCTCTGCCCAGCTCTCTAGCCTGTTCAGGTTGCGCTGGATGGTGACGCAGCCCTCTGGAGTGTCAGTCAGCCCTCCTAATTTGGTATCATCAGCAAACTTGCTGAGGATACACTCTGTCCCCTTGCCCAGATCATTTATGAATATGTTGAACAGGACTGGCCTGAGTATTGACCCCTGAGGGGCACCACTGGTCACAGGCCTCCCAACTTGACCCCGCTCCATTAATTAGAACCCTCTGAGTCTTGTCACACAACCAGGACTCAATCCACCTTGCTGCCCCCCATCTATCCCACACTTCCTTAATTTTCTAATGAGGATGTTATGGGAGACAGTGTCAAAAGCCTTACTGAAGTCAAAGTGGATGAGATCTGCTGCTCTCCCTTTATCTAACCAGTTACAACATCATAGAAGGCTATCAGATTGGTCAAGCATTATTTACCCTTGGTAAATCTATGTTAACCAATACTGATAACTTATTTGAGAAGCTGCGATTTGTTGGGGTGCAAAGAAAAAGAGCTGCACACACATCACTTAAAGATATAGTTTCTCCTGTATTTTGTTGGCAATTGCTTTATACCCAGCTCCTATCAAGCAACACCCTCTGGTAAGGCTCTTAATGCCTGCCAGATGATAGCCAGAAATTAACTAATTGGTTCCATATTCTTTAAATGCCCCATCCAATGATTAGGTTTGTTGACCTTGTGTCAGAGCATTATAGGGGTGCAAATGGCTGGAAGCTGGGCAGGATCACTCAATTGTCAGGAGGCTGGAGAGTTTACCTGCCCCAGGGCCTATAGTAAGTAACATAAGGGCCTTCTGCTCAGAGAAAAGACAGAGTCCAAGCCTTCTGTGTCCCTGCTGAAGATGAGGTCCTACAAGTTTGTGAAGTGTTAATATAAGCAAAACTTTCAAGAGTGCTGTAGCCTTAACATGCGTGCTGCCAGTTGCAGTGAGGATCTGCAGTCTGTGTGGGGGACGTGTACTTTGGCAGCTGGGTTGTTTGTGTGTCCACTGAACCCACTCACCACAGCAATGGAACTGGAAACCGTGACTTGATTCAACTGTTTGAAGGAGCCACTGGGGAAGATAGATAAGCTCACTGTCACCTGAAATCTTCAAACTAAGGTGAGTCTTTATAAATTATATTTATTTGTCTTTTGCCTCTTGCTTTTGTACTTTTTTGCTTCTGAAAGTAGTGGAAACTTATTTTTTTTGCTCTGTAGTAAAAGCTTTTGTATGTGCACTAAGAAGAAGATGAGAAAAAAGATGAATTGGTTTCCCTCTGTTAAGGAAAATTGATTAAAAATATCTATTAGCACTGAAGAGCACTTGTCTGAGCCCTTTTTAGCCAGTTCATCTTGTAAAGACCTTGATCTGCAGGGAAGCAGACAAATCTTAATCAACTGTCTTCTGCAAACCCTTTAGAGAGGGTAAAAGGTTAGAGTTATTTTCACTTTGCTTCTGGCACCTGTCCTTTACTGCCTTTGGTGTGGAGTTGAAGGTAACTGCCTGTCCCACCTGAGCCTTACTCAGACATGATAAGGTCTGCCAAAAGCCTTCCCTCTGGCTAGGGCAGGAAATTATTTTATTTAGAGTCCATCAACTGCATGATGCCTAGTTGTGTACTATGATAACAAATGCTGTGAGCGAATTACTGGTAGAACTGGTCCACTGGTAGAAAACCACATATTGTTCATACCTATTTGAATTATATTGGAGGCTTCCTTTTTTTGCCTATTGCAGCTTCTCTTTCTGCTAACAGATAGAAATGTCTTTTATGGTGGATGAATGGTGCCCACAGCATGTTTCTTCTACACAGACAGTCTTTGCATCTTTGCAGATGAAATTCATGCCCATTGTCTGAAATTTCTCTGTGCTCTTCTCTGTAGAATTCTTTGCAGGAGCCTGTTGACGACAACTTTGGGTCTGTAAGGGGCAAATAACATGAAACACGTTTCTAATGAGCAATAATTACAGGTTTAAATAGCTGGCACAATCAGTGTTCAGTGATTTCATTATTAGATGGCACCGTAATTTATGCTAATCCTGATAACGGTTCCGGATGAGAGAGGTCCAGACATAGGCGATTGCACTGCAATTATTTACACCCTGTATTTCTGAAACAATAGATATGGTAATTTGGAAATCAGATGACTGTGATTTCATTTATTCTGGTAGGAAACACATGTAACAAGTTGTGTCAACAACTATAAAATTAAATAGGATTATTTGATTTTCAATTCTAGGTTTATTCCTTGTTAGCTTTCTCTGCCCTAAAAGACCCACTAATCAAAGGAAGGGGCAAGAGGAGGAAAGGGAGGTTTTTTAGTGGGGACCCGGTATTTTTTGTTTTTCTGCTCTTTTGTAAAGCTTGTGTTTGGCTACAGGTTCTCAGTGCAAGCAAAAGTTGGGGGTGAACTTCACGAATCTGGTTTTGTTGAGCTACCAGCTTTGTAATCACTGCAAACAAAGCCAAACCTGTCAACACTCTCCAACCATTCCTAAGTGACCGGGTACCCAATTGTGCCTTTTAGCTCTAATGGGCTCTTGTGCAAGTAAACCATGAGTAAACTGTGAATTTTCAAATTAAAACATGCCAGTCCAGCTGGTGGCAGGGCATCCCGCCAGCTCTGTCGAAGGAGGTTGTTGTGTCAGACTGCAGTGCTTGGGGTCAACATTCAAAGATGGCCCTGTCTGTAATGGTTGGTGTTTCCTGCTGGGGACATGCATTGAGTGAGCTGCGTTGTTCCCGTCTGGAGGGGGCACTTATGACAAGGTATACCTCTGACTGCAAAGTCACATCCCTCCACCTAGGTGTAGACCTGAAAAGACAACTGAGTGCTAAACAGCCAAGATATCAATAGAAATCTTAGATGGTAGAAAAGGATTAATGAATCCCAGTCAATCCCCTGGAGCTAAAGTGCCAGGGCTCATCTCCATAACCTTATCTGTCTGCCTTTCCTCTTATAAGCTGCTGCCAATGGAAGCTGCCCCTTGCTTCTCCAGATTAACACTGCTGCTAGTCATTGCCACAGTCCCATAGCTCAGCTAGACCCACAACAGGGGGTATACCACAGATGTTTAGAGGCAAAAGAAATGGAGACTGGAGTGTTTTTAGTACGCAGAAAATCGGGAAAGCCTTTAGCAGGAGAACCTGCACTTGAGTCTCAGGTTCATTCCTCAGCATCTTAGTCATGCCAAACAAGTCAATAAGATGGTTCATGTGTTTAAAATTGAGGCCATCCTACGTGCTTTGTTAGACTGGAAGATCAGGTCTCTGGTGTGACTAAGTGCGGTAATAGTCTGTTGACTGTTAGAAGTTCCTGGAACAATCAGGGACTCTGCCAAAATATTATTCACTGTAATTAGGACAATGAACATCACTAAAATCCCATTCATTCCACCTCTCTTCCACTCCTCCTCTGGTGAACTTGTACAGTCTTTCATAAATAGACACTTCAGATTTGGAAGTTGCTGTTGCTATTAGTGGGAATAGATGTGTCTGTTCTAGAGAGGATATTTTTTTTTTTTCCCCCCAAAACCTGGTCTAGACACTAAAGACCAGTGTGTATATACTGTATTTCCTTTCTTTGATTGCTGGGACTTTCCTGTGGAATCTACACTGGAGTGGGTAAAAGAAGGCATGCAAATACTGTAGCTATGCATGAAAGGGACGCAATGCTCATCAATTGGCAAGATTTGTACCCTGATGCATCCTAATTAGTCTCCACCACTAAGCCTCTGTTTGATGATGCGGTAGAAGAGCTGGGGTGGCCATGGTCATAGGTGGTTGGCAGGGATGCAAGCATGGGGGAGTGCCATGGGAGAGGATCAGGGCAGTTTTGCCAGCAGCTCAGCAGCAGGAGGGCTTGCAGGACTCCTGCATGTTACTGTCTGTCTGTTCAGTGCTCCCTGGCGCTCTTGCTTGCTTTCTCTTGCTCAGATCCAGTGCTGTTCAGGCCTCCTGCCACTGCCTTCCCTATAACCTCCTTGGGCAAGGAACAAGGTGAGGCTGGCCTGGGTGCCAAACTCATGAGGCATGGTCACTCCTGGGAAGCTCCTGGAGAGCTGGGAATTGGCTTTATGAAAGTTGGCCATCTGTAACTGCAAGCTCCCAGCACAAAGGATGGGAAACGACTACTGAACAAGCTGCTGCAAAGCACATATTTGACAGTGGACAGCCATGGAGGCTTGGAAAATCATAGCTTGAAGCTTTGGTAAACCTTATGTTAACCGCCCAAGGGTTTAAACCAAGACATCTCATGTAAGAAGCTGTCACTGTGGTTTTGGTACTTTCTGCTTTTAGCATAGCTGGGATTTCTGAGAACAGCCATTCTTTGTGGTATTTAATTTTCATTTTCTGATCATAACCTGACCTGGGAGGCCACAAGCAGAGAAACTGCAAAACAAACAATCAAAAAGGTGAAGCTATAAAGCCTCTTACCCCAGCTTTTTAGATCTGCCAACTTTGTTCTTTTAAAGTTTTAGACTGGTGAATTTCCAGGTTAATTCCCTCTTTATACAAAGAAATTTGTCTATGTGTTTAGTAGAAATATAAGTAGCTGGAGGAGGAACCCTGACTGTTGTATACAATGTGTTGTGGATGTTAGGATGGTAGCTGTCAAAGGTGGAGTTCAATGTAAGCAACTTGCCTTTGGCTTTGTATACATCCCATTAATATACCAACTGTGACTTTGTACTATCTCACTATGTTTAGAAAAGGAACACTCCAGTGTCTTGATCCCTTCCAGGAAAATTGCTTCATTTACATGCTTATTTGTAAATACAGAAGTTAATTCCACAGAGTTGCATCTTCACTTCATAGGAAAATATTCTGTGTTTTTCTTCTGAAACCAGTGGACATAAAACACTCTGTGTTGGAAACCTACAGCATGCGACTTTGAGCAAAGGGTCCTGCTTTTGTTGTGCTTAAGATAAACAAAGATCTAACTGGAGGAAACCTCTCCTCAGGATGGAGTCCATTCTGAAGTTGTTTTCTGTGGAAGTTACAAATTGCTTTGTTGCTATATAACATAAACAATTTTTCAAAATGCTGGTGTTGAGCTATTGATATTTAAGATCACCTCATTAATCATCTTGGGCAGTAACAAAGTTATCTAAGTTCACGGACTAGCTTCCTAAAGTGGATAATAATAAATAGCAGAGAAGAAATAACATTTAAAAATACGTTAGCGAACCTTTGGCTGTGAGTAAAGATTGATTTGAAAAAAACTAGGTACATCATAAAAAGGTTTCATGATGTCGGGGAAACGATCTGGTCAAGGGTCAGGTGTACAGTGTGGGGAACAGAAAGGAAGCTGTGCGAATGGAAGTGGTGGTGAGTGTCGGCGGAAAAATACTCTATGCTAAAATGCCAGTAGTAGATTATTTTATTTTTGTATGCATTTGGAGAACCAAGATGAAAAGCAGGATTAGGTTGGCCTCTTGCAGTTGAGAGTAAAAAATGTGAAAAGCAAACAATTTGCTTAGAAGAAAAGGTACAAATCTGACCCTTGCTGTCTCTGTGATTTATGTGAACTCTGGCAGGAAAGAGGTGCAGAAGAAAAGCAGCTCAAGGAGATCTAAGCTTGCTCAAGCTGAAAGAGGTAAGGCAGTTGCCAGGTTTAGAAAGGAGAGCTGGTCTCACCCACAAGGAAGCACAGGAGATAGTTAAGAGTTTGTAGAAGCATACAGAGATGTGGTGGGGAGGAGCAGTAATTTTTCAGTATTTGCCTTTGACCCTCTTGTCACATAAATATACCAAAGTGAACATGTTCTCCAGTCACAGTGGCTTCCATCTGCATGACCTTTGCTTGGTATAAGTGAAAGCAGTTTTGAAATACCAGTTGAGGAACTGGGAGTAAATTTATTGAGGGCTGTTCAAGAGCTTGTGGGAAGGAGAAAAATAAGGGCAACGTTAAGAACAGAATAAGTTGTTTGCTTTCCATGCTGAACACCTGTTCAATCCAGAAAGTAGTATTGTATAGTAATCTCATTTATGAGGTTTCCTCAAAGATACAATAATATAGTCTCCCAAGAGCAGTGCCTTCAGAAATGAATGGCATTCAGCTGAAGCTAACAGGCTTTCTTAAACCACTGAAGCAGTGTTGTGTAGTGCATTTCTGGCTGTTCTGAGTAATTAGAAGAATCTCTCTCTGCTTTCACAGTATTTGGAAGTGACTCAGGAAAGGACATAATATGAACATTTAAATGAATGCTCAGGTGTTGGTCATCAAAACTACATGTTTACATTTTTTAGGGTGAACTTTCTCTGTTAAAGATGAGTTCTTTGCTCAGGTGCTGTCTAAAATGGCTGTGATGGGAGGAAAAAATGAAAATAAATAAATAAATCTTTTCCCTGATCGTTTTCCAAGAGAAGAGCTGCTACTTAGACAAGGAGACTAAGACATCCTTTTATAAGATGCACACAGGGCTCTGGACAGCCTGGGGACTAGTTTTATTCATCTCTGTAGATTCTCTAGGACTCAGATGCCAGCTTTGGCACTGGAAGCCATTAAATGGGATGATTTGAGGAAGGTCTGGCAAAGAAGTTTTGCAATACAATACATGGGTCTGCTTTTGATATCGCTTAACCTGGCAGTGCTTCAGTTTACTCCCACTGGCATCAGCTGCTGTTTTTCCTCGTGCACCACCTGTGCAAGGACAGATTTGAGCTTTATGTTCAAATTGTTTTGTTATCCAAATCTGCTTAAGATGAAATGGAGATTGGACTGTTGGGAGGGGAAAAAAAAGCCACTCTGCTGCTTTGACCTTCCTGTGGACAGCGTTTTCAAGACAAGAAAATGAAACAAAGTACTACTATTAATTCAGGGCAGGACTCTTTCATGCTTTCCTGTAGTGGTCTTGGAAAAATTTTATAAAGTGGCAGGAATTGTTTGTTGAGTAGAACTATGCCCCGTGACTTTTCTAACTCATTAGTGTTGTATATTTTACTTTTCTTATCTCTTTGACTGAAGGTGACTCTGTTGTGGATTCTGGCTTCTTTAAACCTGACTCTTACTCCCATTACAATCTTGCTTGGGTTGCAGACTTCTTGAGTAAGGAATATATTTTCATCACATGTCCTCAATACCTGCCATAATTGTTTGCTTTCACCTGACTGAGGTATCTGGAAGCTACTGCAATGCAAATAATAAGTGTTAGGAGGAATAGCAATACTCATTTACCCACCACTGATATCTGAAAGAACACTTAAAAAAAAAAATATGGCCAAGATGTATCAAATCCTAGCCCTGGGCAACCCCAGGATGCCAACTTTGGTGCCACAAATGTTGCACTGTGCATAGAAAAGCTTAATACATGAGGCATCTGTCAGAGGGTAAGAAATGGCAAATCTGTTGCCAGAGAATCAGATGAAATGTTTATGAATTTTATGTAAATAAAAAGGTGTGCTGTAGGATTAGAATAAGTAAATACAATATCGTATTTCTAAATTTGTACAAATGAAAGTTAACAATTGTTTCTACTTGAATGCTTTGTCTTTTTAAGGAGAGAATGATCATATATTTTTATGCTGTTTTAATCACTGCCATAGAAAAATTCAACAGGCAGTCTATAATTGCTTTTTTTTAAACTGAAAAATGTATTTATCTTGCATTTTTTCCCCGCCTGTCTTTAAGAACCCTGATAGAGGTTCAAAGCTGTAGATTGGCTCACAAGCCACAAGTGTGAGCATACTGCTGCTTTTAATTTTAATATAACTTATTTTTGATGCAAGATGTAGTAAATGGCTCAGAATATAAGTTAAAAAAAATGAAGTCTTTAATTTCTTTATTTCAGCATTTAATAGGGCCCAGTTTTATAGAGGCTTGTGTACTTCATTTAAAAAAATCAAACCCTGTACTTACCATTAATTATCCTTTCTGGAGAGGCCTTTGGAAAAAAGCCAAGGATTGACTGAAAGGAGGGACTGACATGCCTTTTCCTCCTCAGGGGTTGCCTGAGGTCAGCAGGGAGAGATTCTGCTGTGTGGTAGGACCTTACACTGGGCAGCCACCGATGTAGCTGCTTCACTGGAAGATCTAACTCCGTGTTAACATCTGGGTTTGGGGTTTTCTCTTTTCCTTAACAATTGGCTGGATTGGAGTATCTTTTACCTCTGGGAAATGCATTTAACTAGATTATTGCGCCCTCTTAAAAATACTTTTATGAACTTTTGAAAGTGGTATTTAAACTTACGCCTCCAACTTTACTAAGTTGCATCAGAAAACAAAACCATTCAGCACTGTGACTAAGAGGGACCAAAGCAGAGCTGTGGCAAAAGCACTGAAACAATCTACTTAAGGAATATTCCATAGAAAGCTTATTTTTGGATAATTTGTGGGATTCTTAAATTATGTAGGAAGGAATTGTATTGTATGAACTCTTCTTAATGAAGAAAATATTCCTCCTTCTCTGTAATAGTAGTTCTATTCTAGAAATTTGGTGACATTCTCTCTGCAGGGCAGCAAGTGCTCGAAAAAATTTTAAGGCACGAGAAGTAAAACTTCTAAAAGCCTGTGTGAGTGCATCGCCCATGCTTAAGGGACTTGAACTCTTGCACCTCCTGTGTTTCTCAGCAAATAAATCACTTTGAGTGATTGCACAGATCCAAAGTACTTGTTCACGTGGTGTCTGCACTGTCTCCTCCGGTCTCTGTTCTCACCTGGGGAAGGAGGAGGACTGCCTTAAACCTTCATGCAGCCTGTGGCTGAGAATGAGTTCCCTTCACTGTTTTTGCTTACATCACTTAATCAACCTTTGTAGCACAAATCGTGTAGTATAACCAATTCTCTAGGTAGTAAGTACTCATTATCTTTTTTTCTATATCCCTGAAGGGATATTTTGGTTTTTTTTTGTTGCTGTTTAGGGCCTATAAAAGCTCTATGCTAGCTTTTACACTGCTGAAATGTTTAAATTCGTCTTCAAATAGTGTCATTCATGTAAAATTGTCATGGCTACTAGTACACCTAACCACACTGTGTTGCTTCAACAAAATGCCTCTCAATTAATACTTTTGAGAGTGGAATAAAAGAGAAATTCTCTGCAAATCGTTCTACAAGAGGACTCGGAGGGTTCAAGAGGAGCCTTCACGAAGACTCTCCTCCAGCAAGTAATTCTCCTGAGAGATGGGGATTGGATTTTGCTAGTTGTAAAAAGTAGCAAAGTGCTACTCTAGCTCTGATCACCTTCCTTATCTGGTTCTTTGTTTTCTGCCTTGAGGTCTTGCTCTGGAAATGTCTAAGATGACAGCTGTTCCATATGAGAATGAGATACTTTGTAGCACAAGGTTCCAGTGATATCACCCTTCCACTTTTTTAATCTAAAGCTGTCCAAATTGCCGTTTCCTTGTTGGTTTTGGTTGATTCTTTTTTTCTTCCCCTCCTGCCTATGCCACCTTTCTCCTGCTGCCTTTTATACATTTACTCTCACAAAATCAAGGAGCAGCTGTATTCCTTGGATACTGTGTGGGCTCCTTTCTAACTAGATGTGCAAAAGATTTTCCAACAGCTGGACAGCATGATGAAAGTTAAGCAGCATCCATATGGAGGCTTTTGAAATCTCTTGTATGCATAAGTAGTCTATTTTCTTCTCTCAGGCTGCCATCTCATCCCACTATATTCTTTACCATTTCTGTGACTTTCTTGAGGTGTATCGGATGCCTGCAGAGTGGCAACACATTTTTCTGTGCTCATCCATAAGATGCCAGATGACCATGCTATTTTGTAAATGTTATGTTTGTTAAATGCTATGTGATAAATATTATATGACACTGCTTCTTTGCCTGATGCAAATATCTGGATATCCATTCTGCAATCAGTAGTCAGGTATTTCCTGAGCGCTGAAAGTAGGAGTGGAGTGTACTGTGAAGCGAATCCCTGTCACTAGTCAGGTACCCCTTTTTTACTACCTAGAGCTAAATTTAAAACTAGCTGTCTGTCTCTAAAACATACTGAAATTTGCCTGAGGCACATCTGAAAGCTGGAGCAGACCTCCAGTTTAGTCTGACCAACAGAACGGCTAACACTTCCTCAGGTTTCTCTTTTTATATGTATTGGGGTGTGTGTCACTGATTTCCTCCATCACTGGTGAAAGTACTGCATTTGAAAACTGGATTCCCATCCCAGGTAGGTAGCTCTGATCTCATAAGGAGATGTGATTTATTTTGATGTCAAGGTATTTTTTCCAGAGTGTTTTTGTAAAGCCCAGAAAGGCCCATAAATTGCCGTTTCTTAAGTAATACTTATTTAGTGACAAAGGAAATGGAGTAAGCCTAATTGTTTAAATGATGAGTGTCTGTGCCTCAAGGGCAGTTTGCCAACATGGAGCAAAAGAAGTATAAGGGTGTAAAAACTAGTAAATTCCTTCAGGCAATTTTTGAGTATAACTGCATAGATTTCAGACAGTCTTTATTTTCATCTTGCTGTTTTCAGTCATTCTAGCAGGTGAAAATTGCTCCGTTTTGCTCTTAGAGAAGTGAGTGTACTAGTTTTGCTTAGATATACTCAGCACACAGAAGTGAAAAGTAACTGGAAGCAGGAATTCATGCTGTTAGTCCTGGCTTTACTTGATAGAACTGGCTTTGAAGCTGGTGTGAAGCAGCAAAGGATTCTACATGTTCTGCCAAGGGAAGCTGACAGGGATGTTTCTCTGCCCTCCTAAGGCTGTTTCTTAGGCTCATCCTTGGACTTTTGGAGGCGCCACATAATCTGAGTGGAGTTGTGTGGTAAAACTGGTGTGATTGTGGCCTTGAGCTGCCACTAGGCCGAACTCTGGCTGTGTAAATGGCCCCCTGGAACCCAGTGTCAGGTGAGGCCGGATGTAGCTGCCATGTTGATGGGGACGTGGGGGACGATGGGCTACTGCCAAGGGGAACGCTGGCTCTCTTTGTGTAATGTACTAGTTGTTATACACTCTTCACCTCACAAAATCTGCCTTTGAAATGCCTCCAGCCAGAGGCCTGTATGGGCCTCCTGATGAGGTCTCTCTTGCTGGTCTGTCCTGTAACAACGCCAGCAAATCTGACAGAGACCCAGTTACTTAATTCCTGCCTGCACCATAATGCAAAACTTCCCTGCAGTAGTTTAATAAATAGATATTTATCTAAGGATTACTGAAAGATACAAGAGCGACACCACTGGAAACTGGTGTGTTTTGTCTATAGCGTGAACAGTGTCAGTACAAACTTCCCTCTGCTTTCCCTCCAGGGATGCCCTTGTTCTAGAAGTCCTAGAAAATTCAGCCCTCTAGATGAACTAGTAATCTGCCTGTTGGTGAAGTTTCCATCAAGATATGGAGTTTGCTAGCTGGAATTGTCACATCTCTGTTCTTGTCATGGCCTTCATAGCAGCCTTGGAGTGACTGATTTGCACCTGAGTCATTCACTGTCCTGCTTCAATCCTCATAGAATAGCTTAGATGTGTTTTCCTTCAAATAGGTATTTATCTTACGTAGAAGAAGGAAGTCTCTTAAAGATTGGTCTTGTGTTGTGGCATGGAAGTTGAGATTGTAACACCCACGAACGCAGCATCAAAGGAGATAAGTGTCTGTTGAAATATTTACAAAGTTGGCCTATGGTTGCTATTTATGAAACCTGGAGGAGGAAATCTTGTTTCTCAGGAAGGGTGAGAATGAAATTGGGTGAGGTGTGACTCCAGGTGAATGGAATAGCTAGTATAAAGTTCAGCTAGGCTAAGTCAGTCCAGACACATAGGAAAAGCAGTGACATCGTTAAGGAGTTCTATGTCAGGGTTCTGTGTAAGTGCACAATGAATCTAATGAAGTATCACCTTTGTCAGTTGCTTGTAATGTATATGTATAAATATGTCAAAGGGCTAAATCCTGTGGGAGCAGAAGGGATGACATAGTTCAGAGTAATGCATGTTTCTGAAGCAACCACAAATGGCATTAGTGGCCTAAAAGCTAATTTATGATATCTGTCAGGATGCAGAATGTTTTGGTTTCTTTTTCTCTCCAGTGTTGTGCCTGGAGGCCCTGTCAGTTAGTATTTTGGCAGTCCCATGTGTAAACCAAAAGGCCAAAGAGATATTGCCTATATCAAGGGGACAGAAAAGCATTTCACGGTTGTCAAAATGACTGGCTTGTAGAGCTGTGCATCCTAGATGACTCTCTGGTCAAGCCATGAAATAATATTATTTAAATACTGAGTTCCGCTTCTGTAGCTCCCTTGGAATAGAAACCATTGTGGGAAGCTTGAGAGGGATCTTTTTGGCCTGGAATTAAATACAGCCACTATAATGAAGTGGTTATCGGAACTGGATGCTACCTGCATGGCTAAAAGGCAGCAGATTATGGCCAGAAGGTGGTGCTTACTTTTCTCTTTAAAGAATGCTGTTTTGGTGTTCCACATGTATTGCGTGTGACTCTGTTTCTCAGGATGCTTCAGAAACCAAGAATTCACCAGTACAGCAGGCTCTATTTTCCTCCTTTGTGGCATGAAAAATTTCAGATCATTTAATTTCAATATTTGTATTTTGGCCATTTGGAAAAAATAAGAAGTGGTGCTGCTGGAGTTCAGTTGCTGAAAGTAGTTCATTAATTTCCATCTAAAGATTAAATGGAAGTGAATGCCCACTTTTCCCAAGAGCACAAGATAATTTGGTCGATGGCTGGAGGGTATGGCTAATAACTGAGCTTGTGGTGAACAGAAATAAACTATTGCAAGATGCCTTAGAGCTATGGAAGCTATTAAGCCAAAATTTCTATTAGGTATTCCTGCAGGATCATCAAATCTCTCTGAACTGAAGACCTTCTCTCTTGAGGCTGAAGAGAAGAAATGTGAATTAAGGTCTATATTTACTGCATGGCTCTGATGCAGTATTTTTGGGAAATGGAAATTATTAGTATTTTATTCATTGCCACAATGAGCAGTGAAAATATTCAGACAAAGCATCAAAAAAACCACAGGAGAAACCTGGTCTTGAGAAAGGGATTTCATGAGTGAGTCATAGATGATAATAAACTCTTTAGCATATCAAACTGAATGCTTGGTAATTGTTGGTCTTGAGCAATTCTGAATTTTCAAATAGCACTGGAGATACATCTGAGACCAGCATTTTCTTTGAAGAATCTCAGCTTCCTATGACTGTTGGGAAAAACCAAAATATTTGGTTTCAGTAGTCTTAGTGCACTTTCTTCTGTATGGGCCAAACAAAGTTCCAGGTCCCTCAGCTGTAATTTGCTAGTAGCAAAACCTTGATGTATCTTCAGAAGAGGGGAGAAAGAGTCTGCCTAAAAATCGGTTTTGTTCCTGGCACACATCAATGCAAGTCTCTTTGAGTATTTTACATTCTTTCAAAAAAAAAGTGGGCTGAATCATCATTCCCCTGGAATAAATCAGGTCTCTAGATGGCCTCATAGAAAGAGCTGCAGGAATTTTTGGTTCTTGACACAAAGCCATGCAAAAGGTGCCAAAGTCTTTCTTTTAGTTTAACCTCACTCATTCCAGAGCACTTGCTTGAGATAAAGTCCCCCCTTTATTTACTCTTGGCCAAAAGCTTATGATTTGGTTTTCAAAAATATGATTTCTTGCCAAGCTCCTCTATTTATCTTTCAGTCTTTTAATTTCTTCAGCTCTGCAGTAAACATCTCATTACAACTGTCACTGGAAGTTTGCAGCCTGACTTTTGACCTGGGAATCTATGAGGAAGAATCTTAGACAAATATTTTATGTAGTGTCTAATGTCTGGTGCATTATCCCATATTGTGTGCTATGCTTTACATGTTCCAAAAAGCCCACCTCTTCGTCTGAAACACACGCTTTCTAATATACATTTTGGATTTTTTTTTTGTGTTAGCAGTTCCTTGCTTATTTTCTTTTGTCCCCAGTTACAATGGCTGTTGCCAAACAGGCCTGCAAAACCAATAATATGGAATCTGCAGGCCAGAAACTACCAAAAGCAATTATTCATTTTGCCATACAAATCCTTCGTTTGCTAAGTATGCAGTATGCTTGGCTTCTCTTCTAAGATTACTCTCTGTTCACCCCTACCTTGTTGATGGTGGAAAAGAGCAATAACATCAGAACCTGGCTGTTAGCTAGACTACCTGTTTGCTTACTTGTAAATGCAATTTTCCTGATTAATTTGGATATCTCTCGTTTATTTTAGATTGCATTGGTGTGAACTCCGAAATATCAACTGTAATGAAGTCCAAATATAATGTACTGTAGGAAATATTTTAATTAAATTCATCTAAGTTTTCATCCTTTGTTTCCACACTGTTATCTCCTGAGGTTTTGAGATAACTAACTTCCTATTCTTCCCTTCCCCCCCCAATGTTTCTTGATTTAGAGATAAATATTTTTTTGTTTTATTTGTTTTGTAAACTTTTTCTTATCAATTGTCTAGATATGCTTACATTTCCTAGATCCTTTTAAGATACTTTTTTTTCCCCTTCAAATTGACTGATGTCTTGAGGAATCTTATTCTTGCCACTACTGCTTACATCAACTCCAGCTCCATATACCTGTGTGTGCATCTGTCCCTGCCTGCATGAGTTTTCTGCAATGTATTTTGCATGATTCATGTTATAAATTAGCACACCTACATCTTAGGTCTGGGGGACAGGAGTGTAATTAGGTTAGAGAATTCAAGCCCACATCCCAAAAGGATGTAATACTTTCCCAAAAGCTCTTAATACTAGAATTGTGTCCTGCCTGATATATTTTTCTTCCCCAAGATATTGACCTTAATATTACAAAATGAACATTGTTCTGATAAAGGATGTCTTGTCAGTAATGCAGCTAAATAAGCCATTTGATGGCGAGATGTGGGCTACTGGTCAGTTGACTTTACAAGTTGCAATGTCTTGTTTACATTTGTTGGGATAACCTAAGCCTAGGATACAGTATAATTTTCCTATCAAAACTTTGACATCATGAAACTTCAGGGGCTCTCTGTGTGATATATAATTTCCATAGGCACAGAGCAGGATTTTTTTTATGTCAGTGTCCCTTTGTTTTTAGGAGATAAGACTATAGAACTAGTAATAATGTGTGGAAGAAGGCCAGTTGACAATCATAAAAGCCAGGTTCATGACAGAGTGCACCACTTCTAAGTGGGAGCTATATGTGACATTTGGGAGTAAACTGCACACTTAATGGTGCAAAAAGGAACAATGAACCCAATGAGAAAAGGACATGGGTTTTGAACCCCTCATCCCTAGCTGGCTCTTAGCTGAGTTGGTTACACAAATCATCAGCCCCAGAAAATGTGTACTAACTTGATGTCAGTGCCTGTTTTGCAGGCTCCCAGCCAAACTGGAGAGAGATTACATATGGGACCCCAAGGCTTTCTGCTAGCCTGGGAACTTCTGATGATTTGAATTTATCTGCCTTTTCTCCCCCTCAGAGGAAATGTTCCCCCTTAAGAGGTAAAACAATCTCTCTCCACAAAGGAGACAGCCAGGCAGGGAGAAAACTGTTGTGATTCTGTGTGGACATTTCTAAAGCCTGACTATGTTGTGGTTGTTTTTTTTTTTTTTTTAAATCATAGACTGGATCCACATTTAGACTTTTCTTAATCTTAATTTGAGAAAGTGGTGGTGGTGGTTATCCATGCCCTCAGAACTAGGTGCTTGGCATGATCTCTTCATGATTTCTATCCACTTAAGGACACACAGAGCCAACAGGAGAACTTTGTAAGTGTCAACCATGATTTGTTTGGCTGCAGTTTAAAGTTATCGAACCGGTAATTTTTCCTATACATGTATTCTGAGCCTTTGCACTTGCAGTTATTCTTATTTTTGTCTAATTAAATCAGACCTATTCAAACTCTGAAATAGAAGAGCAAAGGTCAAAAAATGTCAGACACCCTTAAAAACCTCTATTAAGTCTTGTTAAACTGAAAGTGCTCTTGCTTCCAGTCCAGAAATGGCACCCTAGACTACAATAATTGATTTGACCTCCAAATAGCTACGTACTACCAAGAACTCTTAGGCAAAAGGACAAAGAACAGGATAGCTGAGCTTAACAGAAACTTTGCTCCTCAGCCTAAGTGCCCATACAGTACTGGGAAAAAGAGTGGTTATTTTATTACACAGCGGAGATTTGAATGTAAGGAGTGATAGAAATGAAGCCCACCAAACTCACTGCACCTTTTATAGGATTTATTTTTAAGCTGGGAGAGAGAGAGCAAAAAGCACTGTGCTGCGTTCACTCAACGTATCAGCTATAACGTCTGCCTTTCAAAATTGTGCACTGTATGTATGGAGTGGTTTGACACCATGAGAGGTGAGCCAAGCGGTTCAGACCTGAAAAGCAACTACTATGATATGCTGTGAGACCTTGTTTAACTTTTATTGGCACAGGCTCTCCTGTGTGTGGAAAATAGGCAAATCGAAGGCTCCTGCACAGCCATTTAATATGGATGCTTTCCTGAAAAGTCTGAGATTCAGGATTCAAGTTGCTTTAGAGTCTTGTAGTGAGAGAAGGGGAGATCTTGCATCTGGAAGTGATGCCTGTGAAGGAATCAGGAGAAGAATGTCTTCTAATGGTTGAAACTTGGGGCTATGCTTCAGTCAGGAGTGGAGTAGATAACCTAATTCTCTCCCCATCCACTCTCATTTTCCCGAGTCTTAAGCTATTCAGTCAGTTGAGGTAGAGCTGCCTTTACCCTCACTGCTCTGTGACCAGGAGCTTTTCCAGGCTCTCTGACAAAACTTCCATCGCTGGATGTTATTAGAAGCAGCAGAATGTGCTGCAGGGTCAGGATAGGTCTCCAGAACCAAGCAAGACAAGTGCCGTGTATAGGTGAGCAGGGGCTCCAGGGGCCTGTGGCAGCTGAATGAAGTGAGAGCATGAGAACTCCTTCTGTTTCCAAAACACAGTGGTAACAAATACTTTTTCTTTTTTTCTACATTTAAAGTGTTAATGAATGTCATGAGAACATGGGAATGTCATGAGCAACACCTGCTTGGCAAGCTTTAGTCTGCAGAATGAAGATCAAACATGAGCTATGGTTTGAAGCTGATAAGAGGTTTAGAGGTAGAGAAGCCTGGGACTTCTTTTTGATCCTGTTGGGGCAGAGAAGAACAATGCATGTTCCTGTCTGCCACAAGACACATCTCAGGTCTTGTGGGAAAGCTTCATCCCAAAAGAGTCAGACTTGCTCATGTGCCTTGGGTAATCAGAATGGTGTTGCAGCATTTTCTTATTATTTACTTTTTTTGGTTTTTGATAAGTTAGATGTAAATCACTATATGTCAAAAATTTTAGTTAAAAATACTGCTGAATAAGATGTGGGGTTAGAAACAGGCTGGACCTTCAAAACTATTTTTTCCCTTAAACTTGACCACTAGAAACTTCTATGGAGTTCGAATTATATTTCAGTGACACAAGTAATGAAAAACCTCAACTAGATCATTCAAGCTTCAGAAAACAGGAGAGCACATTTTTCTGAAACACAAAGTTACTTTTCAGATCTTTGAAGCCACAACACAGCATTAAGGCAATAAATTCTCTGTGATTCTTGAGACTAGAAGGAACAACAAAAACATCACTAGTGAATCAGGAAGAGGGGTGACAAATTCTGAAGGTCTGTGGTGCTTGTATTACCACCCTCCTTGGTGTTTCCACCAGACTGTGGTGGGCTGGAGGAATACCTAGGAATGTGGTAAATTACCCAGATACTGGAATCCTTCTCCACTTGAAGTAGTGACAGCAGAGAAAGGAAAGACTGAATACATCTAAGAAAATAATTTTTAGCCCGAGCAGCCAGTGAGGTGTGTGAATGACTGGAGTAAAATAAAAATGTTTTCTGACAGGAAAGGAACAGATTGGTTATGTGCAGAAGTAAATCAACTGCCTAGAAGTTGAGTATATGGTGAGAATCAGCTATGTGGAAAACAGAGCTCCCTAAATGACCTTTAGATCATCACAGCTAAAGGTTCATCAGTTTAAAATTACTGTCTTGGATAAAAATTGTGAACCTAACATGCACCTCTGAAAACATAAAAGAGAATTTGAAAGTAGCTTTCTAAGCACTTGGATAGAGAGGTGTTTGTAAAGAGGAAACCAGCTTGATAAATGAGAAATGAAGCTGCCTCATCCAAGCATGTATAATAGCTATTGCCATTCAATACGGCTGAAAGGTTTTTCCTGCAGCTAATGGAAAATGCAGCTTCTAGGGTGTCACTAATTTTGACAGATACCTCAATGTCTTCAGTTAAGTCTTACACTTAAATAGGATGTGCAAATATTCCTTCATGGTCTCTTTTGTTTTCTTAGGTGTTAAATCCAAAATTACTGGCCCTTGGTGTTGGGACCATATTGCTGATAGTTTCCTGAAAGGTTGCCTGTGGTTAACGTAGTTTCTGTCTTTAGATCACATGATGGGTTGTTTAATGTCTTTTCCTCCCATCCACATCCTTGGCAAAAGTAATCTTCATTATGAAACCTTAGATTTATTTATTTTTTTTTAAATTTCAAACAAACCCCATTTTCTTTTCTGTTCTTCGCATCCTGCATTATATGTAACAGAATCAGAATAGTTTGGGTTGGAAGGGACCTTGAAGATCATCTAGTTACAACCCCAAAACCTCCATTTCCTTACATTACATTTGGTTATAAATAGAATTGTAGGTACCACAGAGTAGTGGCTGGCTGAAGCTCAGATCCATGTGTGACTTCCACCCTTGTGTCTAAAGGTACGCAGAAATCAAGAAAAAGTCAGGCATTTCAGTACACTTAGGAGCCTTAATACTTTTAATGTGGCTGTGAGTGTTCATGAGTTATGAAGGACAATAGAGTCCAAATATTTATTATAAAATGTCAAAATGTGAATACTATGGGATGCTTTGAATCAGTGTAAGCTCTTTGAAGCCACTGGTGTGATGCGAACTTTCTTGGGATGTATCTGGCGTATCACCTGATAAAGGGAGGGTCATGAAAACTAACTTCAGGCCACTTTTAATCGTTCTGTTCAAACTCTGCACTCTGGAGAAGTGTGTTTATTTTGTTTCATTTTTGACTCAATTATCTATTGTATATGCAGTTCAGATATACCATTATGAATATAGCATTAATATGAAACACTTGTTACTTCATGCATGCTGAGCACACAGTGTTAAATTATTGCATGCTTTGTAAAGTGACAAGTTTAGTATTATTGAGAGGCTCTGCTCCACTTGTTTTGGTTTTTTTACTTTAATCAAAAAGCAGAGCTATCTTAATCAAAGCATGTTTCTTAAATTTAAAAATTCAGTGTAGAAGATTCATCTGCTTTTCTCAGAAATCTGGGGTGGGAACCAATTATTTCGAAGTGGTTCAAGAAGAGGATCTGCATGCAGCGGCATCTAGCTCTCAGTCTTTCCCACTCCGAAGTTTTAGGGAAGGCCTCGACTAAGAAAGTGAGGGTACAGAACCAGCACAGGTTAAATGTATTCTGGAGTGCAACAATTAAAGTTTTAGTTAGACATGTTACTGCTAAGGTAGAGGAGCTCTGTACAGGGGCAGCTGGGGGGGAACCGGAGAAGCTTAAAAAAAAAAAAGTGAGAAGTATCACATGCATCTGAATATCATACCACGACTGTTCTTGCAAAGCAGATCTCGTGTCAGTCCCTGCTTCAGGGAGATATGTGAAGTGGTGGAGTGTGACTTCATTGCCCCAGTTTTCCTGATACACTTATTACCTGCTTTTAAACTAAACAAGACCTAGCTACTTTGAGGGATTTCCCCACATCTTTCATTTTCTTTGGCTGCTTTTCTAGAGCAGAATACAGACTGGGTTTCTGGTTTACACACTGCGGGGGACAGTGCTGTCCTTGTCACTTGATGGTAAGCGTGTTGTCCATAATTCTCTTGCTAACTATTTTCTTTGTCGGGGGTCTGAAAGAGAAGTAAGCATTTTTTTCAGAGCTGAATGTAAACTTTCTGTGTGATGTAGTAAGGATCTGATACCTATCTCAGCTGCAAGGATTATAAGGTCACCAAGGAATGCTGTTTTCCCTGCTTCATCCTCTTGACATGACAGGGACCTTGTGTTAAAGCAAAGTATGGTTACCGCTTGCATGAGTTGCATGCTTGCATGAGTTTTTAAATATGCATTTAACCTGCACATTAAATATTAAAGTTCCTTATAACAACTGGTTTACTGGGTTTTAAAATGCATGTGTTTCAACATCACAAACTGGTTCTTTCAGTGACTGCGCTTTTATTGGCTTGTTATACACAGAAAAAGATAGAAAGCTTTGTTACAGCTCCTGACTGTCTAGGAAATCTGTGAGTTGATAGGTTTATATACCAGGTTTTGTTCAGACAGTGCTCTTGCAATTCAAATAATAACATTGCCCAATAAAAACAGAGAGAAAACAGTTTTCAGAAACAGCAATCTGAGTTGGCCAGAGGGTAACTGCTTTTATTATACACAGAGGAAACATGAAACCTGCTTGTTTTCCAGGAAAAGAAAGGAACTGGAGTATTCTGTCACATAGCTGTAAGACTAAGAAAACAAACTCAGCCTCCGTTTTCTTAGAAATCAGCACAAGATTTTTTTTCCCCATCAGTGTAATAGATGGGCCTCTACACAGTCACAAAAAAAAAGGATTTAGTATTTGTCAGTACGTTCTAGAGGCAAACAGAAAAACTCTTAATTTTAAGACTAGTAAAATATGCTTTCAAGGTTAAACCTGTTCATCCTGTGTTATGCTTGGATGAATGCAGTAGGGTTGACTGCAGAGGAATTTGAGAGCTATTGTTACAGGTGTGGTGTTGGAATGAGACTTCTGTCTTCTACAGTCTAGAGCCAAAGTCATCTGGGTCTAGTTTGTCCAGAGACTTACCCCACACTACGTCTTGAAACAGCCTTCTAAGAAGTTTTAATTATCTTGATGAAAGGCTGGCCTTTTCACGGAAAGTAACAGCTGAAAAAATGCCAGACTTCTTCACAGCAGATGTAACAGGTGTTCTTAAATGGATTATTTATGAATGGTAACCTTAAGAAATTGGGAGCAATTATTCTTCATTATCGGCGTGATCATCGTTGTGTCAGTGGTCATTGTCAGAAATATGCCGCAGGGCTGAACCCTGACCGCAGTACAAAGCAGTGGTGTAGTCCTTGCTTCAAAGTGGTTACAGCTCTGGTTACTGACATCGATGCACAGCTTTGGGTTGAGGAAAGTTGTGTAATTATGTGAACGTGTTTTCCTCTGTGCTAACTGTATGTACAAAGTAGCCTTCCATCTTCCTGGTTGCCTTGAGTAGGAATATTACGTGCTTACAACTTAAGATGCATTAAGGCAGAGAACCAAGAGAGAACTTGCAGAAATGAGGTTGGGGATGACATAATTGATACAGTGAAGAAGGGAAATTATTTTGGCGGCTGGTGCTTCCAGCAGCACTGACAAGTGAATGCAAAGTTACAATGACAATGTGGTTTAATACCTCAGCAACAGCTCTCGTAGCCGAGTCTAAAAGGGGTCACTCAAAGTGGAAAAGAAACCGGGGCAGGGAGGTGGGGGGGAAGCAGAATCTTTGCAGTTTGACTAGAAAGAGCCTTTCAATTTCAGCTGTCCCTGGACATCCATGTAGGGATGTCAGGGAAGACAGATGAAGGAGTGGGAATAGACGGAGGGAGATAAATAGGTCAGTGGAAGTGAGGTGCATTTGCAACTCATTGGCACGCAGGCCACAGCGGCAGCAGAGGGACTTGGACAACAGACTTAGAGGGAGGTATTTTGCAGAGGGGGAAAGGGTGGAGGCTGATGGCATACCCAGAGGAGGCACCCTAGATTTGAATGATCTGAACCACAAAAAGAGCCAAACATTCCAGTGTTGCAGATTCTCTCCTTGATTTTTTTGTTTTGTTTTGTTTAAATGAAATTACAGGCATTGAGCCCAGCAGCTGAAAAGCCTGCTGAGTGGGTTTCTCTGTAGATAGATAGAAAGGAAAATCTGTAGTCCAAGAAAAACATATGTGACAGCTTTGACAGAAGGCTCACGAAATCACAGGGAACACGGACTGAATAGAGCACTTGGGTTATCCTGTCTGCCCACCTTCTTTTTTTGCTACTGCTAACTGGCCGGTACCCAGAATCACAAAAAAATATAACCATACAAGCATTTTCTGTTAGGTGAACTTTGTACAGAAAAGCCCAGAAATATCACACTTAATCACCTGAAACTGCCTAGGCTGCCTGCAGCTTGGGGGAGTGACTCTCATCTTACTGTGGGTGATTAGGGAAGGATTAGATTTGCCGCAGATAGGCGGCCGGCAAGCTGACCACAATGCTGTAGCATGCGGGTGTCCCGACGGTGTGCTGCCACGCGCTTGGCGCTGGTGGACGCAGGCAATAATAAATCTGCCTGGAATACAATCGTGTTGTGGTTAGGTCGGCTTCCTCTGAAGGAAACCATATAGAGGGTGAGAGTAACAGAAAACTGCCTTTAAAACAGCCCGTGACAGCCTGCAGATTTCTGTGACAACTTAATGTTCACGTTGCACAATAAAGGGAGTAGGTTATAGCTATTAACGCAGGCGGAATTGTTGTTAAGAGTTTTGACTCTCGCTCTGGGATGTAGCGGATGCTAAAGCTGCAGGTACCTGTGTATTGTTGTTTGTTCCTGCCTTAGCTGGGGAAGCGCTGCTAACGTGTGCTCCTGGGGAGAGCTGGGCCCGGGGGACGTGAGCGGCAGAGGAACAGGAACTCTCAAGTATGGCAAGAGCCCAACTGGAATCCCCCGCTGGAGAGGGTCCAGCACACGTGCAAAGCACCGCTTCCCGGCCCTGTTTCTGATAGTTCTGTGCTGAGGACTCACTTTGGCAGAATTTCACCTGTATCAGACATCTTTAATATTTCTGCAGAGCACCTTAGGCGGCAGAGAGGAATGGCTCCTCTCCTGAGATGAGGGATAAAAGAATGGCATGTCCAAGATAATGCCACCCTTTTTTTAATTGTATATCAAGGTGGTTATTTGCATAAAAGATGTCCATCTAGTAGCACCAAGGTGTTGTTCAAGTGAAGCACTTTCTAGCAATCTGGCTTTGAGATTAAATGGATAATTGTAGCTAGACCTACGTGTGTGTGGGGGGAAAGGTAATGCTCTCCATGCCAGTGGCAAGTATTGGTCTCCTTTTATGGATCAAGAAGCAGCCTCAAGTTATTACCGAGGTGATAGACTTAACTAAAAATTGATTGATGCATTCCTTCAGTTAGAGGCATCTGTACGACTGTATGAAGAAGCATTGGCAATTTGCTGCTATTTGCTATTACTCCTACTTTGCATAACCTAATAGTCATCTGACCCGTTCTCTGGCTACCCATAAGATATGGATATAGGAGTTGTAAGATGTGTGCTCTTGGACAGTTAGGCTGTGATGGAGGTATACCAAATTGGGTGTAGTGACAATAGCACCCAGTACTGAATTTTTTTCCAGTGAGTCATACATATGGGAAATCCCAGCAGAAGAAAGCCCTCGGTGCAGAGAAATGGTTTGCACGAATCATTCGCAGAATTTACTTGAATTCAGAAATTGAACTTCACGGGAAATTCTGGTGCCAGAGCTCACTTGTTAAGAGAATATGCACTGAACTCAGAAGTTATTGAACTGAGGCACCTTTAGCATTTTAATAATAGCAGCTGTAGAGAATATAAGAAAGTCTTGCTTAATGTTTCTTAAATATTAATCTCTCTTCTTGGAAGCATATCTGATGACAGCTAAAACATTTTTTTTAACTGAATAATAATAAATAATTTTAACTGGAAGAAAAATCCAGTACAATAAATCCCTGTATGTGAGAAATAGTGAATGATCCCACAGAGGAAAAAACACACTTGTTTTCATCTCTGCACTGCATGAATTTTCAAAAAAATCTTTACATTCAAGTCAGCCAAATTCAACTGAATACATCTGTCAGTATTTGGTCCTGACTATCTCTTTTCTTATTTCATTACCTCCTGAGCTCAGTAAACCACAGTCTCTGAAGAAAAAGCTAGTTCAAAGGGCAGGTAGAAATGTCTGGTCAGTTATGAAGAACAAGAGGCTAGTAGATGACCTGCCAAACATAATAGCTGTTTAATTCTGTTTTTTCCAAGGCTACCTGGGAGCTTACATGTCTCTTACTTCATAAGTCATCCAATGAAAACAAGGCTTTCCTCACCAGCATAGAAATAGTTGTACCTAGTAGTCCAGATACAGAAAGTCTTGTCACCCACTGTGTTGCTACGTGTAGGTATGCTAAGAGGATGAATATACTATAAAAAGTTGACTTTTGTGGAACCCTACATAATATTCTGCTTTAAGTCAAAATTCAGAGAAATCTGACAGGCTATAAAGTACAATTAAAACTGAGCACATCAGTAATAAGAAGCCACAAAGCATGCATAATCATGAGATAAATGACCTCAATGGACAGACGATGATGATCCAAGGAGAAGCCAAGGTCAATTATCAGAACTTCTAATTTTACTGCTATAATTAATAATGAATATTTCAAGAAAGAACGTTTAAACACTAATTGTATTCTGGTATTAAAACCTGTTAAACGTTAAACTTATGCAATTTATGCAAATTAATCTGATAAGAAGAGACAATTAAGGTTTATAATTAACAGATAAATACAAATGATCCAGTGATGAAGGTCTTGGTTTCTCCTCTGTCTTATGCGACAATGTAATTGATTTTTATAAATGCTAATTTATATGCACTGCTAACCATTAATACATTGAAGAGATCATTTATTAAATTAAAGATGAATAGTGGTGTATGCAAAGATAGTACCTGAGTTTTCAACATCCTAAAGATGAAAAGGAAGCAGGAAAAAACCCAAAGCTTTGAATATGATTTTGCTTTTTTTTTTTTTTTATTCCAACAACCTTTGACGTGCCAAATACGAGGTATAGGAAAAAAGTTTAGCGGAGACAAACAGTCTTTGTTCAGTAAGTCTTTACGTGACACTAAGAGGGATTTTTGGCACAATCCTTGCCTTTTAACATTTGTTCTCGTGGACTAGAAGTAATGTGCATTCTTACTTTGCTTTGCCGTGCTGTGCTTTTTCTTTGTGTTCTCGTATGAGAAGATGGCACGTTCACCCTGGAATGAAGCTGCTTGTAATAGGGCAGGGGGAGTTTTTCAGGACGAGTGTGCAAACTTGGTGTTCTCTTACAAACAGTCACCTCCACTTTCTGAGGTGTTATGTTAACTGCGTGCTTTTTAAAGAGTTACTGACTTCTCCTTTTTAAAACGTATGATGGCATTTTGCCAGCTCCTGTACTTGTAAGTATAGTAAGTCTCTCTCCTTCCTTATGTTTAAAGCTCAGTGTCAGTGGGGGTTTTAAACCATCTATAAAAAAGGATGCGTTCCACGTTATTTTTTCTATCCACCCTCAGAACTATAACACTCTCTAGCTACAATTAATTATGTGTAGCTTTATCTTCTGCAGCTCTTCCCTTCTCCTCCTTTATTTTCCAAGGGTGAGGTTTTGACTGAACTGCAGCAAAGCAGGTGCTTGCAAGACAGCTCTGGGAAAGTGGCTCCCAAAGAAAGCCCTAAAGGGGGAAGGAAAGGGGAGCAGATTTGTTTACCTCTAAGATTAAATTTGAAATAAAACCAATGAGATATCTTTGCAACACCTAAATATAATTACAGTATATTTTCAAAGGATACTCAGTAATTTTTTTTTCCTCCCCATTTTTCTCTTGACTTCTGTCCTTGTCATTGTAGTCTGCGCTGATTTATGCTCTGTGGAACTGACTCAGGAGGCCAGCACTACAGGAGCTTCAAAAAGTGCAGGGACTTTGCAGGCATAGGCAAAACTTGCACTTGCCAATGCAATCAGTGGAAAATCCATGGTCTTCCATGATGGAGTAATGTGGTCTGCTGACTTCAGGGACACTTCTTGATATAAATCCATGCAGATTTTTACTTAAAAAGACACGCATTCAGGTTTTGCTCCCAGCAGATACAATACAGACCAGGGTATTCTTCTGAACACATTTCCTGTGCTGTCACAATCAAGTAAGGAACAGCAAACATTTCTTCTTGTCTTCTCACACAGATCATCTTCTAACACAGATTAGCTGGATATATTCACTGTAAATCAGAATTATGGCCTTCTGCTTCAAGATGTTTGTATGGTACACTTCTCCCAGTTCCTGATTTCCTTGAACATAAAGCACTGTTGACAATTTGTGGTAATTCCACAGAGCCCAAGTGGTAAGGCAGAGTTTGTTCAGTCAGATGGAGATTTGCACTGTCCTGGGAGTTTTGTATTTTAGTCAGGCCCCCTCCACAAAGTGCGGCTATGGTTAAAAACCATCCTCTCCTATCTGCTGCTTGCTCATAAAGTACATCAATGCTCAGAATAAGAGAATGGTAAGTTATTTTTAATGTTTTTATCAGAGGCCTTTTGCATTGCCTTTTAATCCTAGGTAGCCAAATGTGCAGACAAAAAGCATGATGATGATGATGAGGAGGAGGCTATGTCAGAGTTGGCCTCACCTGAGACTCTCGGGGCTTCCTCACCAGCTGGAGCCAAAGTGTAAGGTGATGGGGGTCTCTGTCCAAGGTGATGCTGGGCACTGGAGCAGCCTGGCAGGTGGTGGACTGCAGCCCTGGCAGAAACCCTTTCATGTTCTGTCAAGGTTTCAGGAGGACTTCTGTTGCTGTTGCAGTGATTCAGCATTTTGCAATGAAACCCCCTTTCACAGGGAAGTTGCAGATTGATTCTAGTGACAAGTGTCTGTGAAGGTCTAGGAAGCAAGTCTCTTGGGATTTTTGAGTGTAAAGACTTTTGTTTTAAGGCTTTAATGAGCCTTAATGTAATTAATAGATCTGTAGTGGAAAAAAAAATTCATTACCTTTGATTCTGGAGATGAAAGTCCAGATATTCCTGAAACATTTAATTGCATAACAGATGCTGCCCTTGCATTGAGATGTAAGAATGTGGCTTTGATTTAAAAAAAAAAAACTTCAGGACACTTTTTAAAAAAATGACCTACTATGTTTTCCATTCCTTCCTCCCCCTGAAAAGGTACTGGAGTTTTATATCTGTCCATATTCAACTATGATCACTTTTAAAAACACCCTCTAGAGCAGGTAGTCTCTTCTGGAGGCTGAGTACTCTCTGTAAACAATAAGGCCAAGCTGTGGGTCCTGTCCTGCCGAGGCAGACTGCAGACAAACTAGGATTTCTCTTCCATTTCTACTCTTATGGAAACCACATAGTAAGTATTGCTTTTAAAATTATTCTTCCTGGGAAAAATGCTACAACAGGAAGTTCCTGACAAATATACAGCCTGTTGAGTTCACAGAGTGGATTTTTGGCAATTTCAGAAGTCTGGAAATGTTTGTCCTTTGCTGCTCGGAAATCTGCTGGGTGAAATGATAATGCAGGATGCAGTTCAGTGTATGTATGTATGAGCATGGATGTAGGGATCTGCTAGAAAGGAATAAAATCTCTGGAGACATCCTTACTTATGCTCAAACTTCCTCTTTTTATAAAGTGTGAGAGGTCTTAAATAGTCTGTATTTATTTTTTCTGTGTCAACTTTTTGCATTAATATCACCCAATACTTGGTAGGTTACTAGACTTCGTAGATTACACTAGATTACTTGGTAGAATCAGTAAATGAGAGAGACTATACCCAAAAGTCTCAATTTATTGTGTGTGTCAGGAAGAGTTTTAGGGCTGCCAACTTAAAAAAAAATACTGATTTAAGGTGAGAACTATAAAGCATTTTTATGGAAATAAGACTGAGCCCAAATCTCAGTGATGAGTTATCAACCGGGGGGCAAGGTCCTGATGACAGAAAGGGCTGTTTAACTTTTTGGCAGTGGCACGGCTTAATGAGACATAGTGGGACTGTCAGCTGTTATACGTGAGGGAATGCAGGGATCTGAAGCTGGCTGAGCCTGTCTCTGGAGTATAACCTGCGAGCTGGGGAGAGGCAGTGAGTTGGTCTGAGCGTGGGCAAACACAGTGAATATCAATCACATATTTTCTAGGAGTGAGGAAGAGTGTCTGCAAGATGCTTAAAGCAATGAGAAATTTCTAATATGTATTCTAATATGAAGTATATTTAGACAGTAAATAGAGGGGTTTTTTTCTCACTAAGTGTTAACCTTTTTTATCTCTAAACCTCTATACAACAATATATGATTATATGACAATAGACATAATGAAAACATTCTAATAATTTGAAAGCTATTTCCGAACCAGTTGATTTCATCTATGTATATTGTACCTCATCAGTCCTTTACATGCTTTGTCGTAGTTTTTAGTTACACAGTGGGAATTAAAATTAGAGGTGTTTAAATTTGGAAAGCTTTGACATGTTAGAATTTATTGTTATGTTATGTAAAACCAGAAATTTCCTGTGAAATTGGAAATCTATTTAAATGTTGTCAGAAAACTTTTGTTTGAAATTTCATTAAGGTACTGGCAACTGTTCATGTAATTTCAGTTTTATAGTTTACATAATCCATTTTGAGAAAACATCAGCCTTCTTCATTTCAGCCACCAGGAGACACTTGCTGTACAGAAGTGATAAGGTGCTTTGGTTAATGTAAAGCAAAAGCTGCCCAGAATGATTTGCAGAATAAAGTACAGCTGACAGCATTGAATTTGTTATGATGGCCCATATTTCAGCCACAGAGTAAGCTGGAGGGAACCTGTGGAGGTCATTTCAGTCTGAAAGCCCAAAGCAGGGCTATCATCACGGGTACTACAGGCTGCTCAGCCCACAACGATCAAGCATGAATGTCTCTACAGAGGGAGATCCCACATCCTCTCCAGGCAGCCTTTTCCAATGTGTTACTACTCCTATTGATGTTTTTTATTTTTTTTTCCCCCTTGTACCCCATTGGCATTTCTCTTGCTGCAACTTGTGAGCCGTGCCTCACGTCTGTCGCTGTGCACCTCTGCGGAGCTTCGGGTCTGGCTTCTTGAGCTGCTGCAGGTGATGGGAGCAGCTGGAGTGCTGCTCTGACCAGCATGCCAGGAAGAAATAGTACTCCTGGTACTCCATAAGTGCAACAAACAGGAAGGCTTCTCTAGGGTAACATTTTAAACGAGACTTCCAATTTCCAAAGCAATTGTTACGTTTAAAATCTGCTTAAAACAAATAAGAAATGGAGTCTCAGCATTTTTCCTGGATTAAAAGTAAGAATTTAAGTTAAGAATTTAAACATGTCTTACTTATATGTCTGAAAAATCCCAGTATTTTTTCAGATTAGGTACACATTGTTTTTTATGCTAAGGGTGGTAAATGGGTGCAGGGATCTTATTGAGCATTTTTCTATTCTTCTTCACCTCCTTATCATGGGAACCTGCAGCTACCCCATGGAGCTAGACTAGAGCTAGCCCTGGGGCCAGAGTAGGATGGCTATGCCCCAACAGAGCAATACATGGCCGAAGTACTTTTCCTTTGAGGCAAGACTAACTATTCCAGTTACCAGTCAGAGCTAATTAGCTGGATCCAACCTCGTGTTAATATGGCCATAGAGTTTCTGGTGGCTCAGCCAGTATCTCTGTGTGGCAGCATGCTTGGGGGTGCACATGGCTTGTTCTTAGGGAGCAGAGGTATTTGTGAGATGGGGCCACCTAAAGCTCTGTTAGAAGCTGTACGTGTCCTGCACCAGGGATTCAGCTTTTTGGGGAAAGAGGCTGCTGCTCCTGCAAAGCACAAGGGGACTGAGGCTGGCTGGCAGTGCTGTGTGGAGCGGCGCTTTCCCTCCCAAATCCCTGTTCCAGAGCCAGGAATTACTTTTTCTTACCCAGCTGGTGGCTGGGCCTTGTTCCTCTTCTTGTCTCTCCGCCAGCAAGAGACAGAGTCTGCTCCTCTGCTTCTCACCCCAGAGATGCATATGAAGAAAGACACCAAGATGAAAGCTCTGGGCTGCTGAGAGAGGGGCATCAGGGCTGACTGCAAGGGGCTGGAGCTGAAGGAAGGGGCAGAGGGGAGTCTGAGCCTGGACCAGAAGCAGTAGGAGAAAGGTAGAGAGGGCTTTTTGGCTTTCTGAATCAACAGCTGGCCATTCATTGTAAATTACTGTTTAAAAAGTAGTATTGAGAGACGTTCTTGGCTTGACAAAGAAAAGTGGAAAAAAATGTCCACTTTTAATTCAAAAACACTCATTTCCAAATTGAATGCTTTGCCCTGGCTAGGGGAGGATCTTCTCAGCACATTTATGTTCGTTGTTTCTGTCTAAACATTGTGGTTTTTGCCTGCGAAGAGATTTTGTTCTCGTTTTGGCAAGAACACACCAGTTTATTCAGCTTCAAGCAATTTTGTTGAGCTGCAGCACAGGTTTGACTGATTCTTAGCTCCTGCCGCGTGGCTGTAAATCACTGTGAGATGCTACTGGAGGCACGTCAGCCACGCAGAGTGCAAGTTCTGCAGGGAGAGGAGTTACCTTTGATCAGCCCGGCCCTGAAATCTGAACGTGACTTCAGCTGGGAGGCCACAGCTGTGCAAGGGTGGAAGTTCAGTTCCCTCTGTCCAGGGGGTTGCTGGTGGAGCTGGTTCACAAATGTTCAGTGTTCACTTGTTAAAAATTTTACTTGCTGCCGCGCTGTTTAATCTGGAGATTCCACTGGAGATCCTAAATGTCCTGTTAATTTATGTAAGAGTGAACTCAGTGCTATTATGTTAACTTCCAAATGAAAACTTGAATAGAAACATGAACCCTCGAGATCAGCCTGAGTCAGATGGGCAGTTAAAAGAGTACTTGATTAGTTCTAAGAGACTTTGTGAATTGGATGACATCTGGCACTGATGAGATGATCTAAGACCTTATTAGTTTTGCCAGTGAATTAAATAGCCAGTTTTAAAGAAATGGTTATCTAAAGAGGAAAAATTGCTTGCTAAGTGATTGATACTTAAGTGAACTCACTACTATAAGGGTTTGACATGTTATCTTCTTGCATTTAGTAGGGGAAAGAAATAATGCCAAAATCTCACATGAACTTCAACTCGTTCGCAATAAAGATTGCAGGCAGTGCTTTCACACACTGGTTGTTTACTGGTTGTTTCGGCCAGTCAAAACTCAGGTGTATTTATTGTATTTTAGCAGGCAAGAAACATCACAACGAGGCAGAACTCCTAATACTTGAAACAGAATCCTTCTGAGTTACAAAATGTAACATGTTGGAAAAAGCTGGTTTTTCTTTTCAATAATTAGATGACCAGCAGAGCTGCAGAAATGTCCAGCAGGAAGATTGCAGTTCCAGTCACATCCCACTGTTACCCTCCCTGTTGTCTTTCAAACAACTGGTCTTTGCAATGGACCAGGAAAGACAGTAAGGACAGAAGATGTGCAAGTGCAAATTTTTGTGTGAGGAAATTAGGAAGTGTCAAATGAATTTTATATGCAAGTATAGTTTTTTTTGGACAAAACTCTGACTTGTTTGTGTATAGAGGCAGATGCCATCTCCTTTGTTCCACCCCTGCCTTACCCCTGTGGTATGCAGGTCTCTGAATTGGCAACGCTCTGCCACGTGCTTCTACAGGCAGGGTCTGAGCCCTAGCACTTAATACCTTAAAATGACCGACCTACGCATATTGTGTTCCCAATTTCCACAAGATGTGCATTCCTTAGTAATGTCTTGTATTTTTTTTCCTTGATATACAACCTATTGACTTTCTTCCAGGTAGGTTTTAATTAGGTTGTTTGATAGCCAGGACTATTTAGCTTCAAGTACTTGAGCAGATGATTGGATTCTTTAACGAATCCTATTTGTTCTCTCCAACAACAGATTTAAATCTTCACTCTTTATATAGCCAAGAGATGTTTTCTGAAAAAGCAGTCTGTGGAAAGCATTATTAATGCTCACCAGGTGTGGAGCATGTGGTGAGAGTTGATTCTTTTAGGTATCTGTAGATGCTTACGTGATTTATATCACAAATTAAAGCATCGGTATTGGTCTTTAAGTTTTCAGCCTGTCATTTTAGAATGCCTGAAACAAATAAAAATGAGACAAGAAAACCTCTCTGTAAGTGGGAGAAGTTAGAGACCTATATTATTTCTTGCACAGCACTTGTGAATACTTGTTTTCAACCGAGGAATTAACTGTTTGCTTTAAGGTCCCTTGCATTTGTTCTTGGACTTTTCATGAGGAAAGATCTGCTTGAGTGGTGGTAGGCCAGCGGCTTGATAGTGATATCTGTGATATCATGTATTATGCATTTTCTGCAGTGTCCTGAAAGCATGCTGAGGTCCTACATACCCCTTCTGTGCTTGTCTGCAGAAGCTCAGAATGAAAGCAAGCTTTTAGGAGCTGCAAGACAAGCATCTGAAGCTCATCAGTCAGTCAGGTTTAGATATTTTAATACATGGGAAGGAAATGAAATTAGAAATGTGGGGGAAAGATTGGTTTTTAGCAAAGTATTTCTATTCCTTTAGAAGAAAAGGAGTGGCTGTTTATTTTTCAGTTCTGTTTTGTGGTTTTTTTTTTTCTGGAAGAGAAGTATGTTGTGCATAGGGCTCACACTTGAGGGGAAACTTTGTCATGATAACTCATTACTTCTTATCTAAAATCAAATTACTATACTGGATTTTACATGTGTAATGCCCTGCTCTTAATGTTGCAATGTATGGTTTCATTGGCCCAAAGAGCTGGAGAGTAGGAGTGAGGTGGTGATAAGAATGTAGCTGTGAGTGCTTCTATGCACGAGCGAAGGGGGGAGCTCAAACAGAATCAGGATGTTTTCTTATTGCCTATGGGATGTATGAGTCTGTGCTGGAGCTTGCTAGGATTATTTCTTTGTTTATGAAGAAACATCTTGGAAGAGCAAACCCACCCCCTTGGCAGGAATGGGAATGAGCTGGAGCCAGGCTTGGCGTGGGGAAAGGTTTTGAAACCCAAATCTGACTTTGCTATTAATTTGTGCGGAACTGAGATGTGGTTGCTGTATCTCCCAGCACTGGCACCACTCTGCCAAAGCTCTGTAGACACTTGAAACTGCCAGTTGCTGTCCCAAGGACTGTAATATTGGAGGGCTTTTGCTCGAAAAGTTTGCAAGTGGGCTGAAAAGGCTGAGGTGCCATTTCCTTTTGGAGCCATGCAGCACAATGACATGTTTTACGTACTGGATCATGACTAAAGAGAATGAGACGTCTCTCATTAATGAGCTTGTAACAATAAGCTCCGTTTTAGCACAGGAAAATATTAAGAATTTATGTGAGGGTATAGTATTAACAAAAGAGTCAAATTGAGGAATTCCTTTAATTAAAAAGAAATAATATATTTATAAGTTGCCCATAGTATTGCAAAGACTACTTACTATGTTGCATAGCGCTTAATAAGAAGCAGTGGGCTTTAAAGTATGGTGAAAAGCAGAAACATTGCCTTACCCGTGTGTTGTATGCAACAGTTTTGAATTCTAACTTGAGGGAAAGCCAGAACTTTGGTCTGCATTGCAGCTGGGAGGCACATGAAAAAGTGGTAATATTTACACACAGTATTATTCATTATCCAGTTATGTAAAGTCTACTAATGGGCTCTCAGATCCTCCCCCAGTGTTTCTGAACTGACCTGAACACCTCTGTAGTCTATTCTTAACTAGTCTTGTTTGGCTTGTTTCTTTGGCGCTAGATTTCTAGCCACCCCAAATCTGCTGAGCACCCTTTTTGGCTGGATTGTCACCTGATCACTTGATCATCATGCTCAGTTGTCACCTGAGATCTGGGAAAGATTTCCAAAGTTTGCATCGTAAGTGCTGCTTTAAGATGCAGCTCATAGTTGTAACTGATGCTACTCTCATGCGCTAGTACTACCCACTGTAGTCCTACGTGCATTTGTAGGACTATGCCTTGCAGGAAGCCAGAGGTGCAAAATGAGAACATGACCCCAGGCAAGAGATGTGTGGACACAACTGATGTGTCTTTGATCCTGGAAGAAGTATGCTTGAGGTGCTCAAAACTGTCACGAATTCCCGAGCCAGATCTTCAGGGAGAAAAATAAAGGTGAGTTGAAAACTGAGACATGTAGGAGATGAGTGGCACTCAAGGGTGGGAATTTGGGATGCCAAAGTCTCATTTTGGGTCTCAGGCTGAAAAGCCCTTTTCCTGTACTCTGCTTACAAAGCCTGGGAAGCATTCTGGTGCATGAAACATCATATCTGCTGAGCTGTCTGGCGGAAGGTATATATAGTAGACAAATCTTATAGTGCTCTTGCATGTTCTGCAGGGGTATTAGTGTTTGCCATGGGCTATTTATCCAGTCTGTGCTGCCATTTTATCTGTTTGTTTTCTTCTGGTAAGGTCCTAAAAGAGGCTCACGACAAATGGCTGTTGTGCAGGGAACAATGCAATGGATGGGGGAAACAAATCTATTTAGCCATTCCTGTAAATGCTAATGAGTTCAGCTAGATAATACTTTAGTTTTTAATTCAGATGTACTGTTATAAGCTGGTTCCCTGAGCACTACTTGAACAAATTTTATCTGTCTTGGTAATAAAACAGACAGTAAAATGGGTGTTCTACTTGCTAAATTGCTACAACTGATGCTGTAACAACTGAATTGCAGCAGGTACAAACAGTGGTGCGTGCTGGCATGGCTACCCAAGCTTTATAACTCCCTCAGACACAGAGGCAGGGTGCCAGAAAGCTGGTGGTTGTATCTACTTCTACAGATTGTACATAAAATACCAGATACCCTCTTGTTATCTAAAATAGAAGTACAACAATGTAATTAAAAGGATTATTGAAATTTGACAGTGAAATCATCCAGGTTGGAAAGCCTTTATTCATCCCTCTATACGCATAATTTCAAATGGAATCTGGATTGTGCTGTGCTGGTTCTGTGGATCTCAGAAATGTCATCTTCCCCCTTGATCAGCCCTCTTTGCTGCAAAATCTCAACATTAGAAATAAATCAAGGTAAAGAGGACCAGGACACAATTCCCTAAGTCTATCTTAATACAGGCAAACTGTTTAAGTCAGTGTTCCTTCTAGCTGTGGATAGGCAGAGATGTCTACAGTCTTGCTGACAGCAGCAGGGTTGTAGAGAAAGCAGCACTTTGTGAGATTCTCTAGTCTTTTTGCTTCTCCACAAAGAAAAGATTGAGATGACTTAAATTAGCTGAATTTTTTTTTTTTTTGGTGAAAGTTTATTCTCTGAAAGATAATGTCTTGGTTGTTATAGATCTAGGCTGAAGTTGCCAAATTTTAATTCCAATTTAATTAAAATTTTTTGGAAGGGGAAGATGTGAGGTGAGAGAAATGAGTTTTCACTTGCAGCCGTTCAGCAGTTTCAGCCTTGGACAGGAAGGGAAGCCCCAGGCTCCATTCCTGGCCCAGCCACTAAATCTCTGTTTTCACTCGGAAGCAACGTGAGGAGGATGCACCATGGTGGGACCTCCCATGAGGTGGGCACAAAGCCTGTTTTCCAGCAGAAAAAGCTGGGAGATGTCACAGCTGGCAGTGTAATATGGCTTCAAATATGGACAGCCCTGGCCTGTCTGGCCAGGAGGACTGCTGCTCCTCTGGGCCGCTCAAATATGCGGCCACTTGGATATAGGTCTACAGGTTTGTTCAGAGGGTGAGAAGATCCCTCGGCGGGTAGCTAAGTGTTTGCGGGGGCTGGTGGGCAAAGCCAGGTGTCTGCAGGGGAGCTGGGCTCAGGGGAGAGAGAAGACAGGGGGCTATGGCCAGAGGTGGGGTTGTGTCCAGTCATGTCAGTCTGAGGTGCTTAGTGGAGGGAGGAGTAGCCTCATGTCTTCTCCCTCTCTTCCCTTCTTGCCTAAATGTAGCTGTCCCTTTCCGATGCACTATTTCAAGTGCATCAAGTAGTCTCCACTTTTTTTTCTTGTTATTTCAGCAAGAGAGGGATGGGGTTTTTTGTTGTTTATACTTGTGGCTTGATACATAGCAATTTCTCCCCTGCTCTGCCTCTTTCAAACACTTACGAACTTACAAACTCTCTATATAAAAACAAAGCATCTGCAGCTCCCCTTGCTTTCAGCTGGAGTGGTCTGCATCTCTGGAGTGCTGGTGTGTAGGTGTCCCAGGGTGCAGAGATTCTCAAATGATTAGTGAATGTGTCTCATAGTGAGCCTTCACAGCTGTTCCTCAGTTTACTTTTCCATAAAGTATCATGAAAATGGAAAATAATTTTTGACATCTTTGGCTAGAAAGCAGTAATAAACAGCAGTGTTTCTTACCTTTACTTTTTCTGCTAACTGAATCTGAGGGACTTGTTTTTGAACTTTCTCTTACTTAAACTCTTTTCCAGCCTTTTTTCCACTTCTCAGCCATTTTAGTCTGAGTGTGGAAGAGGCAGGTATAACATACTGTTCAAAGTACTTTCATAACTATATGAGAAATAATGTTGAAATTTATTAAAATGAAGGACACATTGTATACCCAACTGCCAGGTCAAGGCCAGAGCTACTGGAAACTTTAACATAAATATTAATATAGTAGGCACTTTAATTAGCTGTGCCCTTCAATCACTAGTTGTTTGGCCCCTTGGTCTCCATCTTGAGCCTTCGTAGAATAGGATGACCCCTGCTTGTCAAGTCAGATTTCATTCAATTTATCTAATTACTTTTGGGACCATTTTAATACATGCTCCACAGAGTGCTAAGATTGCCCAGCTCTGGCTTCATTCCTGGACTAAATCTGTAATACAGGATGCAAAATACACATCAGAATGTCATCCTAACATAAGCACAGCCCACTTTAAGCTGCAGCCCCTATTAGCGATTCCTTGCTTCCGATCAATGGAAACAGCTGGGAGCAACCAGACTTCATTTTTCTCCTTTTAATGCTTTACCTTCTTATTTCTGACTCCTTCCAAGACTGGATTTGCTCCAGTTAATGGAAGGAGAACCTGAAAAAAAAAAAAGGCTTTGTCTGAACGTGTATCACTGAAGTGTAACATTCAGGGAGGTGCTGGTGCAAAATACTGGTGTAATTATCTACTTTTGTAGATCTGATTTTGTCACGTGGCAGTGATTTCCCAATGGGTAAGCTGCAGTCACAGTCCCACTGATTGTCTTTTCCAGCTTGTGGATGCCTTACTGCTCTCTAATAGCAGTGCACACTTCAAGTTAAGAAAAATAAACTTATTTTTCTTTTACAGATCATGCAAATTCCTTAGTAGTAGTCCACAGACCTCAAGCTGTGGGTCACATTATCTCCTAAAAATTTAAATACTAGTACCTTATGCAATCATCAGATTTTCAGAACACCATTCTGTGATTTAGTCTTGGATGAAACTTGATTGGTATAATCTGCTGAGATGTAGATCCAAACACTCCCGACTTTAATACAGTTGACAGACCCACCTTTGTCGATTTTTTTTTTTTTTTTTTTTTCTAATCTCCCTCCTTACACAAGGTTAGAAATGTTTTTAAGATGGAGCCAGCATGACTGCAGTATTGGTGGGAGGTGAAAGGGAAAGGTGAAGTTAGTGGAAAGGTAAATGAGTCTGATTCACCACATGGGTTAAAAAAAATAAACCTTGAGAGTAAAGAGTGATATCTTGTGATATGCAACTTTTCTTTTTTTAATTGAAAAGCCCTTGTTTCTAAAAATAACTGGTATTGGAAGGAGAACAGTTTGCTTGCTATGAAGGGAAACAGCCCAGCTGCTTAACAGGACACAGCAATTCTAAACAGCCCTAAGCAGGAGGGGAAACAGAACATGCTACTCAGCTGAAGTTCAAGGGCAATTTAGAGAGGCAAAAAATATCATCTGTTACTCCAAACAGAACACAGCTAAATTATAAAGGATTATACCTGGAGCATGTGAAAACAAATATAATAGAGTTACCGGGATCTGGCTATAAGTAGTTGGGAGTTCATAGTTCATAGCTTTCATTCTGGATCTTTTTGTTTCATTTAATGTTTTAAATTATTCATGTGAAATCTGAGGCTTACAGCTGCATTGAACGGTATCTGTTGAGATGCTGGGCTTGCTTGGACCAATGAAATAACCAAAGTCACTTCCTGCAGAGGTTTCTGCAACCTGTTACTGGCCTTTGTAATTAGTAAGACTGGGTGTCTTCACATCTCTGGGTATTATGATTGCAGTCCTATTATTTACAGAAATAAAGCCGAAATGGTAATTTCTTAATATATTTATTGCTCCCTTCCATTCCAAAAAGTTTTGCTTTTTTGCCTCTTTCCCTCTTTTTCACCCCACTCCTGTTACACACACACACACACAGCATAGCTCCAAATCTCTGCACCTATTTTCTTAAAAGGATATAGCTTTGGGAAGTGGTTGAACATGCAGGAATTTGTACCATTTGAATTTTAGTTTCTGCAATTGAGGCTCAGGCATCTGCAAAATGTATGAACTGTGATCTAAGAAACCTCTGGCAATAAATCCAGTGCACATCTCTCTTAAACATGGTATTATTTTTTGGCTTCTTTTGATACTTTATATTACTATCATGCTTTTTTAATAAACTGTCTTCAAGAGTCTTTTCAATTTTTAGTTACACAGGATGTGTTTCTGCTGTTATGCTGCTGGTTTTACAGTGTGATATTTAGGTTGTTTTCATGAGTGTTTTTATATGCATTCACTGAATAAAGACAAGTGCACTCTGTACACTGTATTAAGACACATTAACATTTGCTGAAGTAGTTCCGATACTACATTCTGCATTCGGACAGTCCCACAGGTCTTTCTAAGGGCAAAAAGGTGAGGGAAAAGGCATTATTATGTGGTCCCTAAAGAGAAATTAATGGATAGATGGAACATCTTTTCTTGAGCTGAAATATCTTGGTATATAAAAGACCGGAGTAATATTGGTCAAACGCTCCTTTAAATTAAAAAAAAAAGAATAGTTTGCTAAAGGTCTGGTTAAAAAAAAATCTGTCTTCTATGCAAAACTGTTGGCTTTTTAAAAATTCAGCAAGCTGAGAGCCTTTTTTTTCCCTTAAAAAACCTAGAAATATAGTTGCTTTGTTTTATGAGGCTTCAACTTCTCTGTTGTCCTCCTCTCTTGCCAGTGTCTCTTGTCTACAAGTGCAAGGTGTTGTAAGCTCAGTTAACAGAGAAGACCACAGAAAGCAGACTTGTCAAGGACTCCAGTACACAAAAGATGAAGGCGACAACATAGTATTTGAATTGATCACTGAGCAATGTTTCCACGCCACCTTTTTTTTAAGCTTGTGAGTGTTAATTTTCAGCCTACCACTGAGAATATTTTCTGAAAGATGGAAACTGAATGTCCAAATGTCCAATGGTGGATTCATTTATGCTTCCTTCTGCCAGAGCTGTGGTGAAATGTTTGGATGTTACTGAGAAGCAGGTTTGGTAGAGTCTGATTCTTTAGCAGGAGTTAGATCAGGCCTTTAATTAAAGGCTGAGCCTTTCCAGTGCTAAGGAGAGCAGTTGCCTGTAAAGAGCTTGCAACTACGTCACAAATGTGTCCTGCACAAAGGCAAGCTTTGCCTTCACTTCAAAGCTGCAACTGAAACCATCAAATTCCAGGCACAAAAAGTTTTAAAAACTATCTATCCTCCTTTGCCATTTTATGGAGTGCTCCTAATAACGATGGAATGGGCACCGGGGAGACTTCCCTGTGCCAGCTTGAACACAAAGGTTTTGGCTGCCTTTCAGGCTGAAAATAGTAGGTGCTTACATTTTTTTAATCGCAGAATGAGCAAGGGCTCACGTACACACGTATACACATCCACCCAGCACACACACACTGTGATGTGTGAATGTGGGCCTGGGGGGTTGCTGTTGACAGGAGGAACACATTCAACAGCGGCTGTCTGATTAAACAAAAGTAGGCTACAGTGTGGCAAACAAATTATGCTCCGAGTTTCTGATCTATCAGCAGCCTTGCCAAAGCACTAGCTAGCTGAAAAGGAGATTTCATTGTTTCTAATGAAACATGCTGTGCTTGCTTGTCTGGTGTGTGCTTTAGGAAGCAAATGCAACAGGACCCCTTTCATTTGCACTGTTCCCTCTGCACTGCTGCCACTGCCGCCTCCTCACACATTAAACTGCATTAGATGCTTTCCCAAAGGCTTAATGTATAGTTTAATCTGAAAATGTGGGGAAGTAACTGTTCTATCCTACAGATAAGATGTGCTGATTTCTGTGCAATTTGTGATTACAGAAATGGTAATTTCTTGGGGAGAAATCTAAAAAGAAGCACTGTGTCCTCCTAAGTAGCCTGCATTACTAGCTTAAATTCTTTTAGCACGCAAACATAAATCTATGTGTATGGGCTTAATGTTTTAGGATTCCTGAGTAGTGTAGAACCAGCATAGCAGATCACTGTTGGAACTTTTTTGTTGCCTAAATGCAAATGAGATGGTGGCATTTTACACTGCCATAATGTACAGCTCCCTGCAAAGAGACTTGTAGACCAAGACTTTTATGCCTAATACAGTAGATGAGAATCTTGTTAATTGAAGTGATTCTTATTTAACTGTAAAGTATATCAGGTATCATAGGAAAGGCATGATCAGATCTCCCTCTGGCCTCCAGACTCAGAGGACTCATTTCTAAACCCTGGAGATTCTAGATGTGGAAGCGGATAAGGACCAAGCACTCATGAATGGTAGATGATGCCAGAAGATCTTTCAAGCAGAGTCTATCCCTGTATGTGCTGAACAACTGACATTTGGTGGGGGGGATCATCAACAGTGACTAGAGAAGAGTAGCAAGAACTTTCAGAGGTTTAGAAACTATGATCTGTGCGGAAAGCCTGGAAGAAATGAGTAGCAGCATTTGGCTAGGTCTAACATGGTTCAGTTGTGGAGGGGAAGGACCAGCACATGTCTGTGTCTGCTGCAGCAGTGTGGCTAAAGCACAGCAAGGGATTCTTGTACTAGACATTAAAGCTTAGACTAGACATTATGTACTAGACATTATTTCTTTAAGGTATGAGATAGTAAGGTATTGGAATGGATTCTGTGCAGTCCCTGTCACTGGAGGTTTGATGAACAGCTTCAGAGTCCCATAGAGAAATAGACTGATCATGCTGATACAGAGGAAAGGGTGTGCAAGAAGCTCCTGGTTGGGAATGTGGCTGTGATTTATATCTGTGTGATTGCCACAGCTGTTGCTACCACATGAAAAGAATTGGAGTCAATTGGCTTCCCCAGTTGTACCATAGATGTATTTCCAAGTCAAAGAGCATCTTTAACGCTTTCCTTCAGAAGAATAACAAGTGCTGCTCAAAGTGACAGCCTGTGGCAGATGGCTCATTTCTAGAGGTGACTGCAGCAAAGATCAATCTCTGTCTTTACTGGAGGGGCTTTAAGAATTGCAAACAAATCAATTGCTAGTAAATGTTAGTAACGTGGAAAACGTACATATTCAGGGGTCACCTTTTAGAATTGGGTGGGCATCTTTTTAAGAAACCTTCTGGTGCTTGGCTAAACTGACAGTGACAGTGAAATATGGCACTTCTATAGCTATGAGCTTTTGTGGCTGGTTCTGGCTTCAGCTGATGCTGTTGAAGGACTCTTCCTGTGGTTTGTTATATGGACCTTACCAGGATATTTTCAAAGCAGTGTGCTGTTTTGCCAAATGCAGTATGTTTTTCGGAAGTGTAGTAGTTCTAATAATGTTGGAGAAATGAAAACTTTGACTTCTTTTTTTCTAGTGTTTTACAATTGAGTAATGAAGTCACTGGCCTGAGATGATTTGTGAATGAACTTGGCTCAGCAGCCTTATAGGCCAGTCCCCTAAGCAAATGTTTTCCACTGAGTGAAAAAGGACATCAAAATACTTTCTATTTCTGCAAAGAATGTCAGGTTTTATTTTTTTTCCATTAAGGAGGGGGAAAAAATAAGCTTGAAAATTACTGCAAAAGAGAGGGATGTTTTCTGCTTAGCAACTTGTGAAGTACCTGAGGCGCTTGCTGCTTTCCCATGATGCTGTATTGCATTATTCCCTATGCTTTGTTAATGTGTTCTTTGTCCTTTCCCTTTACCCGGGTCTGGATGGAGATGATGTTTTAACCTTCAGGGCTGTGCAAGGCATATGAAGTTACTGCTACTCTTTTCACAGTTTGCAAGTCAGAGCCTCTTGGCTGATAACTAATGTAAATTAGTATTTAGCTGTACTTTTATTCCTCTAGTAATTCATATTAGACAGTTGGCCCATCTTAGACCCAGATCTTAACCCTTTTCTAGACTCTCCCATTTCTACCCTCTAGCCCCTGCTTTTCTGTTCCTGTTCTTGGATTATAAACTCTTTAGAGATCTTGTGTTTATGCAGCAGGTGTGAGGAGCCACTGTTTTCCATTGTGATTAAATCAGTTTCCACATTGGAACAGGGCTCAAAGCTTGTGGGGATGAGTAAAGGACAGGGCTCCTTGTCTGCCCTCACCTCTCATCCTGCATGTGATTTACTGAGCAGACTGTCAGAGTAGCTGTTTCTAATGCTACCAAGGCTGGACTGAATTGTGGTTTGGTCTACATACCCATGACATACTTTTATTAACACTTCATAGACTCATGTTTAATTAGGATGTATGTTTTAATACATTTTCTTCATCTGTTTCTGTCTAAAAGATACTCAGTAGCTGTATGGTTGGGATGTCACTGTGGCAACTGCCACAGCTCAGCAGTATACCTGAAACTGGAAGTGACAAGGAGCAATAACCATGCTACACTTAGGCATGAAAGTTTTTCTAAATTCCCTCCTACATGAGAGTTTAAAGTCCTATCCTTCTGCCTATATCAAGCAAAACCTTTATTCCCTACTGACTTTGTTTCTAAGCTGTAACTGTTTTGGAAAACAGAAACCTCTCTGAAATGTAGAATACCCAAACATTATGTATTATACTTTTTTTTTGTGTAAAACTATTCAACTGTGTTGTAACTTCGGGATCCTGAATAATATTCCTTCATTTACAGGTCTAGAGAGCTGGTGTTCCATACTGTCTCGTAGTGTACTCTCAGGAAGGATTTTATTATTTATTGAATTTCTTACTTACTGAATAAACATTAAAATCCAACAAAGGGAGTTTTACTGTAGAGATAGGCAAGTGATATTCACAATAAATGTATTGCCTGCAGGTCACCATTCAGGTCACCATTTTAATGTTAGTTTTTTCCTGACTTTAGGAATAAAAGATTATTTCAAGAAGCTTTTAAATTCATTTTCTTCATTTCTTTCCCTTATCACATAGGACTAGTCTACACACAAGCTGATACCAAGAGCACTAAAAGTATTTTGGTGTTAAGTCTGCTTATAAATTGGTCTTTCCTCTTAGCTTTGAAGTCCTGCCTATATAGAGAAAATTACTGCTGATGGCCTGTGAGCAATGTATGCAGTTGAGCTGATAATGAACATAACTTGTCTGCAAGTGTCAACCAGGATAAACCATCTTCTATTCCTTACAGGAATGGTGGCTGAAACACAGTTAAATCCCGAGATTTCTTAGTACAGGTTTTACAAGCTTTGTTTTCTAACTGCAGGCATTTGAGGATGGTCTATTTTTCCCATAAGTGCTCACCTTCTACTTTGTTTCATGCCATTAAGAAAGTATAATGTTCTCCAGAGCCCTTGGGTCTGTCTAGTGTGGCAACCACCAACCCCGAGGCTGTGGCAGGCGCTGATGTTCCTGGTTCTGCAGGCCAACATCCCGTAGCTGATAAGGACCATGTTCCCTTGAGACTGCACACGCATTGCTTGGGTGATACTTTTTCTAAGGTGCTCTGGCAGCCCATGAACAAAAAATACGGTCCTTGCTTGTTGGTTGCCTTGGTAATCAGAAAATAATTCATCTGAAATGCAACTGGATAGGATAATTGATATATTTTGAGGAATGCCTACAGGCAATAATAGGGATTTGTCTGCCACCAACTGTTCTGGGCTTCAGAAAAAATAAAGCTAATCTCTGAAACAGGAACAAGTGTGTTCTCTACAAGTCTGTAAAGGTAATGCTGTCCTTCCCCTTGCCTGTGAGGGATCCTTGATGGACTTCTCAGCAACTTCAGTATAGATCAAACTGCATCTATGATTTCTTTTGAATATTTATTTTAGACAATCCAAAGAGTTTAGAAAACCTCTGAAGTAATGAGTTCCCACTGTTGTTTTGTTTCTTTGTTCTATGAATGAAATGCCTTGCAGCAAACTTGGAAGCTCCTGTACAGGAAATTCACATTGACACTGATGACCCATTATTTTAGGTACTAATGTCTGACTATTGGGCACTAGGGCCCCTGGTTGATTAGCTGGCTCTCTGTACTCTCGTCTCCATGGAGAGTTTATGAATCTTGATCATCCAATACCTGACATTTGCTTAAACCACCTCATGTTTTGAACGCCTCATTAGCTTTCTTCCAGCCCTTGTGCAGGACACAGCATAAGACCTACTCGCCAGTGAATGAGAGGTTAAAATCTGATCCACTTTCATCTCCTCCTGTGCAGAGGCTGACAGGAAGGGGTGTAAGAATGGCATGGGAAAACAGATGGGGAGAGTGCCTGTGGGAAGATTGAACAGATGACCCCGGGGTCCTGAGACTGGCTGGGTACATTCTGGAGCACAGCTCTATCTGACTTCATAGTTAGCTCATTTTCTTCTTGTAACACTAACCTCCTGAGAGCAATGTTTTTCTTACTAAGCTATTCTCCCAGTGGACTTATGTTCTCTCACCTGACTCAGAGTCTGTCCCTCCATGACTGATGTGAGACTTCTTGCTGGACAGCATAGGAATGTCTTATGTCTTCTCCCAGTAGTTTCTTCTGCTCCCAAATAAGAAATAAAGCTAGGATCTAGCTTAAATGAGGAATGTTCAGCCTGGTTTTAAGTCTGTTTATGTGAATTTGTCAGAAGCTTGACAGTTTAATAATATTTCTGGGATATAGTATCAATTATTCCTGACACTTTATTAATTTCACTTTTTTCATTCTTGATATGGAATCTGATACCAAGAAAAATCTCTATTAATTTTAAACTAGCTCTGAATCAGGTAGAGCTCAGAAAGATTTCTGTATTCCTAGAGAGGGAAACTATAACTTCTCAGACTTTCTCAGGAATATAAATTCCATTGGCAATAGATCACAAGGTCAATATGATTAGAAAAAGAAAATATTTACTTTATTATAGCAAGGCACCAAATGGTGTCTGCTTTCACCTTGAGGACCCTAGAAGGAAAATGTTTTCAGAAAAAGAAAAGTTAGAGCTCTAATGAAAACAGAAATATTTTTCATTCCCTCAAGACACTGTTTATTGTGTTAGTATACAATCCATCAACAGCAGTAAATAGACTCAATAAATAAGGCAGTCTTCTAACACACTTGGAGATTTTGTGCTAAGGGAAATATGATTCTCTTTCTACCACAAGACAAGATCTTTCTTTAGTCACAGAGGAGGACAGACTGAATGGATAATGTCTGTTCTTGAAATCTTATAACAAAATTTGCAACTGGTCAGCTGTTGAAATCCTTCTGAATTTATCTGTGCAGGACTACAAACTATATGAGCCTGAAAACTCATGACTTGTAGAATTCACAAATAACTTTTCAAGCCATGCCAATAGGTTATTTTCATTCCTTTATCAGGGAAAATGTTCAGTTGACTCTGAACAATTATGAGTTTATCAGTAAACAATAGTAATTAAAAAAGTATCTCAATTGAGGAATTCTAATACCAGAAAAATCTCCCAGACTAGTACAGAGGTAATAAAAATGCATAAATAATCTAACCAATCTGAAAGCAGAAGGGCTTATTGTGTAGATTAATTTTTCTAATTTGCTTATTTTTGTTCACATTTTCCCTTCCTCATCAGTCAGCCAGCTGTCAACAAAGAGACAAATAAAGGAGAAGCGGAAGAGGAATTAATAATAATAATAATAAATCAGGGTTGGATCTAGGTACTATTAAAACAATCAACGAGAAGTTAACTCAATGATTGTGTATATATATTTTTGCTAGGAAAAGATGTCTGGAGCTTTTCAACCTTGCTGACACAAGTAACACCTGGTAGCTGGGAGTTGAAGTTAAACAGATTCAGCCTTTAAATTAAACGTACCTCTTTAGCTAGGAAGGTAACAAAATACCAAAGGAAGTCTGGAGTCACCAGACTTTATTATTTTCAAAATGGACTGCACAGGCTTTAATTCAGGTTCTGGCAGGCATCCTACAGCCTCTGATCATGGATGTGTGCTGAATACCTCCATAAGCAAAGTTGTCCGCTCTGGCCTGAGAGTCTCTGAAGTTATGTTTCCGGCACTCTGAGAAGGAGACAAGGGGGAAGGACTGTCTGCACTGCTCTCAACATCCTTCAACCCTTGTAGTCTGATGACAGTACAACTGTTGTCAAACTTCACCATTGAGACTTTCATACGTTGCCTGTCTAGATCTGAGGAAAGGAAAAGGAGGTTGACTTGCTCTTGCTCTTCCTCCTGATGTGCAATTGGCTTGGATGTACTCTGGAGTGAAGTTTCTTTCTTTCTTTGAATTATCTGAGGTTGCCTGGACTGTGGCAATCACTAATGGAGCAGATGGTGGCAGTGGGGCCTCGCGGCTGCCTGCCTTGTCTTGTCATGTTCAGGGTCATGCTGCGTGTCAGACTTTTAGGGAATTTTTCCACAGGCTGGATTATCTATGGCTTCAGATTTGGATGGTTTACCCATTGGCTCACAGACTACATGTCACCCAAGTACTTCCTTGCAGGTTGTCACGTGTTTTTGGAGCCAGAGAGCATCTCGGAGAAGAGGGGGAATGGAAACAGGTCCCTGCTCGGGGAAGCAGGTGAGTCCCCTCCTCCCAACCTCTCCCAGCTTCCCAGTTACCCCTGCAGAACAGGTATGGAGTCCTGCGGGAGGAACTGACTGATGAAGAGGAGGATGGCATACCAAGTATAGAGAAGATAGAAAGTACATGTCACAGCAGACCCAACATCACTACTAGCTCCAAAAGGAAAAGGAGGAAGGTCATAGTTGTGGGCGACTCTCTGCTGAGGGGGGCAGAAGGACCA
>JAOTQQ010000041.1:36852968-36912237 GCA_026546715.1 Gallinago undulata | reverse complement strand
TTTTTAATGTGGTTGGACTCGATGATCTCAAAGGTCCCTTCCAACCACTAAGATTCTGTGATTCTGTGATTCTGTTTGGTTGTGGTTTTTTTTTCCCCTTTACCTGTAGCACGCAAGAGCTAAGCTGAAGAGGAGTAAAATGGTTAAGTTTAACTAAGGTTTTGGGGATCTATTACAGAGTATGTGTGTGAAACGTCAAGCTGCGTGGAGGACGAGAGGCCCGACGAGACAGTCAAATTTTTCTCTACAGACGTCGAGTTCAGTAAGCTGTGCTCTGCACAGTATGATTGTGTGAGCCAGGGCACCGGGCAGGCAGATGGCCGGGCACTGCCGTCCATGCAGCTTTCTCTGACAGAGAGAGCACCTCTGCAAACGGAGTTGGCTCCTTTTTGAGCTGCTGTAACTGCTGCGGATAAGTCACTCAGAGGCATGTGGCCTTCATTGATTCCTGTTGATTTTTCCCTTGAGTTAAAATGAATAAAAGTGGCTGCTTGTTACTGCTGTTGAATGGCTCCTTCTCAGAGAAAGCCAAGAGACTTGGGCAGAGCAATTTTCCTAAGAATTCTAGGTGGTTTTTCAGAAGATGAGGTGATCTGTGGAAAGGGAAAGTACATGCTGGAGCTAGTGACTGTGACCACAAGGTGGGACAGAAAAGAGAGGAAATCTTGCCATTATTTTTCAGGCCCCCAAATTTTTGCTGAATACCTCTCTTGTGGTGATCACTGCTCACACTCATTATATAGCTGTGTGGAAAGGGCTTGTTCTTAGCCTTGTAGACAAGGAGGGAGGAGACCTATGACAAGGGCAGTGATCAAGGGTAGTGGAAAGCAACGTAATTCAAAGAGCGTCCACCTGGGTGAGTTTCTGTCTGGCTGCACAGTAGTACACAAGAAAAAGTGACTCACTTCACCTCCTTAAAAATGTGCTCTTGACACAGGAGAACTTGGTTCTTCTGGGTGTGGTGCACCGTTATTTTGACCTGTGTCTAATCTTGTAGACACAGAGTTCAAATTTTACATTTCTTCTGGAAATATGAGTAAATAAAGGCCTAATTTTATTTGTTGAAGTAGGCATATGCAGCACCACTGGGGATGAATGAGCACTTTTAAGGCACAATTAATTTGTTCTACTTGAGACATCTACTTTAGGATGACTTGTATACTAGACATGTATGTGTTTTCCACTAGCCAAAAGGGGAGTTAGGAAGATCACATGTGGGTGTCTATACTGTAAAAAGCTGCTTCTGATCAAGTGAAACCCCTCCTTGGTGATATAAGTAAAGCCTTGGAGTGCAATGCAGGGACAGTAAGGAGAGTGGTATTTCCACTGTCTATGCCCATCTATTGCCTCAATAAAAGTTACATAGCTTCCTGTTAAGCATCATGGTGGAGCTGACTGAGTCCAGGACACAAAATACCATTGTGCAATGTTCTGGGGTAGGACAGACAGTCCTCTTGGTGCCTGGCTGGTTCATGTTTCAAATAATACTCATTGTTTGACTTAGGGTTTCCCCAAATTTCAGGTAACAATGACATTTAGAATCATTGAATAGTTTGGGTTGGAAGGGATCTTTAAAGGTTATCTAGTCCAACCCCTCTGCAATGAGCAGGGACATCTTCAACTAGATCAGGTTGCTCAGAGACTCTTGAGTGATCTTACTTCCTTATCAGAGTGAAGTGCGTTTCATCTACTGCAATCAGCCCATTTTATCTAATCTGATGCAACACATGACTCTGCAGCCATTTTGTTCTCACTTGCAGTCAGAACTGCCCGCCATGCAGACTTATTGTGCTTCTGATCATGTGTATTTTTCCTTAAGTTTCTCAAGTGGGAGAACTCACGTATTTTGTTCTTTGTTAGTCCTTATTCTGAGGAGCACAGACCCCCTTATTGCAAGTGCTTGCCATCTTGTGAGAGTGGTGTCTGCAATTGCAGCTGAAAAAGAAGAAAGTGAGGCTGCATTCTGGAACACTTCAGCAATGACCATTTTTACCTGGCACAGCGGTCAGAGGGGAAAAGATTGTCTAGGGCTATATCGATGGTATAGGTTATTAAGAAAACAACTATGGTATATTCCAGCATAAAGTAGTCATCTAAATTCACATTGAGACTGCAATTAAAAAAGTAAGGTGAATTAACTTGGAATGAGATATTAAAACTTGATATAACCAGTCCTTTCTGAATTGGGAAAGGGCTGGCTGTGGAACGGCAGATAGAGAACTGGGCAACTGGCAAGTTACCTCCAAATATCTTCCAGCTCAACAGCATGGTCAGCAAAAAAAGAGCCTTGCATTACAGATTCCTTTTCTTCTGAGATTTGAGTTCTCTGTTCTAGTCCCACCAACTCTAAAATTTGTCTCATTTTGTTAGATATTTTGTAGCATCTGTTCCATGAGGAAAACCTCACCTCTGTGTTCATGTGCATTCTGACAGGAACGTAATGCATGCCTGTGTGTAAGCCTTCACCACTCACAAGGGGGTAACAACAGTCCACTTGTCCAAAGCAATTACTGAAGTTCACTTCAGTTGTATGTGCCCGTCTCTGAGCTGCCTCCTGCCTTATAAGCAGTAATGGAAATTCCCGCAGGCTACTACACACCTGGGTAGCTTATACCTGAATTTTTGGCTACTGTTCTCCAAATGACAGAGGATTCAGACTCAGAAGAAATATTGGGTTTAAGTTTAGAAGTGAAGTTGGTAGTCTTCACCCTAGAATAAAGGCAACCTCTTACAGAACTGTATCAAACTGTCTGCATCTTGTGTGTCGCCACTTATTCAAGGTTCCCAACCAGATATTACAGCTGCCCAGCCTGAGATGGAACATTTCAAGCAGGATTATAAGACCAGGCCTGAGGGAAGTCAGATAATTGGTCTCTTCCACTTATTAACAGAGCAGTGGAGCCCTTATAAGTACAAATGAGTATCCTGTACCTCAGATCAAAGACAGAAAAGGTTACTGGCCTCACAAGTAGCTTGTTAGGAGATGCAACCCTTTAGCTCCAGTTAAGATCTCTGTTTTATCTGATCTACTGCAATCTATTTTTTGCTGCAGTAAATAAGCATCTTAGACTTGTTTTCCTGAAAAAAAACTGTACTCTTTTTTTTTAACATTGAGATAATAATCTGAACATAAAATTTCACAGAACACAAAAATACTCAGGATTTTCCTTGTTTTATCTGACCATGGGCAATCCCTAGTCAAGTTTACCTTGACCGCTTGCATGGGAATGAAAACTGGAGCATCTTGTCATACAGAACTCTTTCCGTGAGAAACCTCATCATGCTTGTTGGTTGCTTTAAAGCTGAAGAATAGTGTTCTTTCCTCCCTTGGAAATTTCAGGAGTTCCCAACATCCAAACATCTGTCCTGCTGCCACAGAGCAGAACTATTTCAAGCTAAATAGCAGGATACCAAGTTTCAATTAGCTCAGAAAATCTCAGAAAACATTTGATGTTATCACAGGCTATTGTTATGGTCTCCTTAAATGTGCATTTGACAAATATTAATTTGTGAATGGATGGTTTTACTACTGCTTTCAATTTATCCTTCCTCTAAAGGAGCTGGGACGTATGGTATGCTAAGTTATAACAGTATACCTATTACTTTTCCTTTCCAATAAATTTGAAGCTGATTGCCAATTTCCATTGCCTTTTAAATAGTATGAAGTTTCCTGGGAAGTTGGTAGGGCTGAAGCTTACAGAAACTTACAGCTTCTTCAAAATGAATAGTAAAAGAGTTATTTTGAAATCCAGTTGTGCTGTCTGCCTTGCTTATCTCTCACAGTGGAAAAAGCCCCTGACCCTCTATGGGGATCCTCTTCAAAGAAAGTTGAACATGAACCACACAAAAAATTGTAGCCTTCATTGAATTTTTTAAAATTGTATGCTGCTCTCTGGCAGCAGGGTCAGAAATCTTCATTCCTACTCCATATTTTATCTTTCCAGGCTTTCTGTCCCTTACTATGAAATCTGTAGCTGACAAAATTCAATATAGCCTCTGAAAGCACTCCTGAGCACTGTTGTTATAGTTGTATTGTGTTCTTTGATTGCTTTGGAGATGCCGTAAAAGAAGGAACAGGGATAATATTTGAGAAACTACTAAAACAAAGTCAAAGGTGGCAATTTGAGATGAGACAGTCCTTGACTCTTTTCCAAACTGCTTTTAGTGTTTCCATCTTCCCTCTATAGTTTCTCGCTGTTCAGCAGATGTACCTTTCTTTAGGATCAAGAGAATAGTGTCCATTTTATTTCATGGGAAATATTTTTTGTTTGTTAGCGGTAGAATGAATTCACTTGCACTACGAGGATTTCTTTTGCAACACTTCAGAGCAAGAGCTGTAGAAAATATCATGCCTATGAACTACTGACTTCTGGAAGCCCAGCTCTGTTTAGAAAGAATTTAGAGTGTGATAAAATTAGACAAATACTAACCTTATAATTAGAAGTGTAGCTCTGGAAGGGAACTCCCAGGTCACTGGAAGTACTACAGCCAGACAACCAGCTCATGTAAACTCCTCCAGCAGCCGATTGAACTCCGTTTGAATCTAGCTTTTCTTTGTAGTTTTTATTCCTACTTCAAGGCCGTGCCAGGGCCTTCTGTCTTTCAAGGCTAGAGGGATGATCCTTTGTCCTAGCTGCCCTCTCTCATGTCATCTTTTGAAATTTATGGCTAGCTTATGCAGCTTGTTCTTGTGCTAATGTTTTCTTTTTTGATGGCTCCTTTTCCTTTCTGTTTTCTCTTTTCCCACTGCTCGCTGACTATGTTTTACAGATAGCGTACCTCTCAGTCATCAAGCTGTTAGGCAAAAAAAGTCATATCTCTTAGGCAACATGTACATTACTCTATGGGATGTCTGCTGTGCATTTTCCTCCCCTGTTTAAGTTGGAGAACCTGTTGCAGCGTGTTATGGTTTCCTTCTGTCCCAGACAAATAAGTTGACTTCCCATGGAAACTAGGGCATAAGGGGGAAAAGAGGGAAGCAAGGTGTAATATGGCCTTGTCCTGATGTGAAACTGGGACATGACTAGGAGCAGCTCATTAACTAGAGATATGGAGCATGCCTTAAGATCCTGCAATAACTTAAGTTTCTTCCAACAGATTGAATGATGAGGGGATGGGGAGACTAATAAATAGCACCTGCTCTATCTGGAATTCATGTTCTTTGTACATGGGATGGACCAGCTAGATCTTCCTAGTGCTTTGTTAGTAATTTCAATTAGTTTTTTTCTGTGTCCTCAAAATATCTTGCCTCTTAAAATCCTGGCCTACAATCTGACTGTTTCACATCTGAATTATATTGATAGTTCATCATCATCCAGGAGTTCATGATCCATCCCCCTCATGTTTTCGCCCTCTTTGGATTCCCAATAGATATATTTATAGCAAGAACCCTTGACCTTCATGCATGACCTTGTGCTTGGTACAAATTACTTTTATCCCATATGTCTCACTCCTGTTTTCAAGGTCATTCAACTCTTTCTCAATAACAATATGATCTTCCTCTGCATTGATGCCTTTATGTGCTGAGACAACAGCAAATTTTAATGGTGCAATCACATTTTTGTGCCAGATTAATTAAAGAAAATATGAATCAAACTTATTCTAAGACATAGTCTTGAGAAACTGCCTATTAATTATCCTTTATCTCAGGCTTCTAATTTCCCTCTAACATCCCCTTTACCCAGTTCTTTTCCTAATTTATAATCTCATATTATATTAATCTCTAGTTTCTGACTTAATGATTCCTCTCTCATGCCACGTCATACCAAGTATTGTACCAGTGTCCAGGTAGATTGAATCAGCTGCTTCTCCTCAGCCTTAATAATTACTTACTTGTTTAGTCTTGCGTGTTCTACTGCTGTGCAGCATTTCTTTCCACTTCCTTCCATGTCTTTAATTATGCTTTCCATCAAAGTTTGTTCTAAAAAGTCATGTACAATTGTGGTCAGACTAATGATTCTCTATTTAACCGTGTTATGTTTCTTCCTCCTTTTGCTGTCCTCTGGCTATATGACCTCTTGGATGATTTGATAATGAATTCTATTAAATGGGCCTGCAACTTCAGAAGCATTTTGTTGAAGGAACAGAGAGGAGGAAAGCATAATAACAGGGCTTTTGGTTTGGGTTTTTTTTTTGCCTAGTATCAAATGTAGCCCCTGAATCTTCAAACTTTTAAACAATAAGGAAAAAAAATATTATTCTTAGTCAACTTCCTTGGTAGATTTGTTACTATTTATATTCTGGTTGACCATATATTTAGGTGACTTCCAAGGTAGTTGAATCCTGAATTATAACTTAAAACAAACTAAGAGAAGGAGAAAAATAAAGGATGTAATTATTTATTTTTTTTTAATCTCAGTTAAAGCAAGCATGATGGACCAGTCATTGTGGGGATGGAGAGAACAGGAGAAAGAAAGACAGGACAGTTCTAGGGCTGATCAAGTTCAGGTAGCCTGATCAAGTTTGGATATAAAAGATTTAAATTCGCCTTGATCCTTTTTGCTCCGATTTGGAACTTTGAAGACCTTATGAAATGGTGGAGTTTTTCCAGGATGATAAGACCATTTCCTGCTGAGTTCCAATTAGCTTATTTGCACCCCTACCTAAGCCTTATAATTATCAGAGAGTTAATTTACCGGCTATGGTCCTTGTTTATTATGTCTACTGCCTAAGAGCACTTGGCACAGTCCAGGAGGACGTGTGAAGACACAGGAGGAAAAAGCAGGAATCCTTCCCCAAAGAGCTTGGGAACGACTGGGGGAAGGTTTCTTGAGTAATGTGCTGAAATGTAGTTTTGATATATGTGTTGGTGTGGTGCATAAATTTTCACAAAGGCCTTCTTTCTGCAGAAGGGCAGATTTTATCTTACGTAAATAAACACTCAGTCTAATACCCACTGAAATTAATGTCAAGGTGTTTTGAGCTGAGTAGGCCTGAAACAATATTGAAATGTCAGGGTGCTGCAGGGGGGACACTGGGGCAGTCCCAGCCTCAGGCACTTGGCACTTCCCTGGGGACTGGCCAAGGCTGGGCTGGGACGGCAGCCTGGTTTGGCAGGGCAGGGCTGTGAGGAGCTGAAGGGCAGCCCTACTGTGGTGTCACCGGGGCAGGGGCTGACGGCTCCAGGGGGCTGACATGGGGTCAGGCTGGCTAGTGCCCTCAGGGCTGTGACGGCCGTCAAGCCTCCTTGTGTGATCTTCCTGGTCACGCTTATTTGCGCACAGCATTCAGGCAGATATTGTATATTTGAAAAATAAAGTAAAATTGGGCCAATTCAGTCCTATGAATGTGATTTCTGTAGTTTAGCCATCAGAATTTGGCGTATTTTCCTGAGCTCAGTGATACAGCAATAAGACTCTCCTAGATTCAGAAAATGACGTGCAAAGACTCTGATATGTGGTAAAAGCTATTAACAAGTTAAATGAAACATAATCAGGATTTGGACGTGGTATCATGGAAACACTGGCGAGACAGAGGCTCCAATTACAGAAGCCTGTGTTTAATGTTGTAAGGGACTTAGAAGTATGTTATTCTAAAACTGAACATAAGAGCAATAAAGTTCAAACAAAATTATTTTCCTAGCTTAAACAGATCCCAGATTTCACGAAATTCAGGCCTATCTTATTATAGTTTTTGATCTTCCAAGAAAAAAGTGAAGAGAATGAGAATTCTTTTGCTTCCTCTTCTTTTCTTAATACTCTTAATACTTGAGTTACAACTGTGACATTCAATTAGGTGTTGAAATGTACTGGTTGATTTGACACCAAAAGAAAAAATATGAATAATTTGTCGTAAAAATACAATTCCTGCAGGATTTGAAGTCCCTGCTTAATAGTATAAAGCATATATTTATTTTTTGTTTAATTTTCTGCAAAGATTTTTATGGGAATTTTTAGGTATTAAGCATAGCCAGAGGAGGGAGCCTCTAGTTGTCCTATGAATGCAATGAAAACCTGTTGGGAATTAGAATAAAGTGGGAAAATTTTCAGTTAAAGAAAAAAGAAAGCAAGCAGAGGCCTTTGTTGATTCCTACAGATTTTAATGAAAAAGCCCTCCATCTAAGCACATTTATTGTAGTATCCTTTTCAGTGACTCAGTGCAATGCCTTCACTAAATACTCGCAACTGGCACTGCATGTACTGCCCAAACTACAAAAAAAATAATCTCTTTCTGCTTCAAAACTGTGTCCCTCCTTGCCTTGTCACAGCAGAGCAGCACTGGTCCTTCTCAGCTCACCTTTGCTTCCCTCCCTTCATCTGCCTTTCTGCCTTTTTCCATCTTCTAAGCATGTCCTGATTGTGACTCCTCTTGCCTACTTTATACAGCAGCAGGACAGGATAGGGAGCCTGGCAATGAGTGCTATTCAAGGAAGAGAGGCAAAATGGAGGTAATCTTTATATCAGCTCAGATAAGCATGTGGGGAAGCAATCCGTGGGAGGGTTGTGGTCTTCTAAGTCAGTTCATTCTGCTCTGAAGAGTGCAGTCACAACTGTTCTCTTCACATCCTGAAAATAATCTAATCTATAGCTGATGATTAGTCATTGCAACTGTTGATTCCTCTTTAAGACTTTAACCACTCTCCCTATATGCAGGTAAATATTTGAGCAAAATCTTGCTTAAAATTGCAAGTTTCAGAGTAATTCAGGGAGTGTGTGTGTCTTTTCTGACTATTGTAGCATTCTGAATCTTCAAATTGCTACACCTATACAATCTTACGATGTGCTCATCATATTCCTTTCTCCTTCAGCTTCCTGAGTCTGGGTAGAAAAACTCATGAAAGGATATAGAATCTCAAGTTAGAAAAGCCTGATTTCAGGCTTTTCTATGGGATTGAAATTGTTCCTCTTCTGTATGTGCGTATGGCTTGGACTTTAATTACATGGTCCACACCCTCTTTCTTTCTCCTGTGAAAACCAGCTTGTGTGCTTTACAGAGTGGACTTGCTCTGTGGGTGAATTGGGATGGTGTTGGGATGTACAGTTCCCTTGAAGAGATACAGTGTGGTTTCATGGTTAAGATAACTAGAGGATGTCCTGAAGAAATTAGTCTTTTCTTCCTGCTACTGTTAGAGCTCTGTATGATACCGTGGAAAGTGACATGAACAAAACTTTCTATAAGTGACCACTTCCTCTCTCTTCCTAATTTTCTTTGTACCTTTTGTTAAGCTTTTGTTCTGCTGTACATATGGGCTGACATCTACACTATATCTCAAGACAGCGAGACCAGTGCGTTCTGAACAGGTGAAGTCCTGTATGATGGTAAGCTCTCTGGAAAGCATTGCTGCCAGGATGTCTGCTTGGACACAAAAATCATTAGATCCCTTTCAGAATCTCCATGCCCTCATTTGCCACATGTGAGGTGAGGCTCACCCTGCTTCCCCTTCACTCACTGTTGTAAAACTGAATCTAGAATATGTACAAAAATAACTGACTGATGACCAGCATGGATTGGAGCCTGTCCCCTTGGAACTGCACTGCTGTAATGCTATTTAAAACTGTTGTGTAATTATTCTCAGAGCAGTCAAATAAACAGGTCTTGAGGTGAGTGGTACTTTCCACAGTAAACAGCTCTATTGCACTGACAATGCTTTCACTTCTGTAATGCATTAAAGTTCAGGAGGCTTTGTTCAATGGCTGTGCTTGAATACATCATCTGGGTATCATTCCCCATTGGTTTTTATTTCCTACATCTGTACTCTTTGGTCATATTTGCAATGTGTTATGAGCTCATGTGTATGAGTTTTGCACAGAAACAAAAGTGACTTTCACTGCAAGCCTTCTTTTGGCTTGCTAAAAATGCAGGACAGAGAGGAATAGAAAATAGGAATGGAGGAGATAAGCTTGGTGGAGTTCTGATTTTAGAGCTTTCAGCGGTGGTTAAATGTTTTTTTAAAAAAATCCCATTTCTTGTTTTGTTAAACCACTTATAATTATCTTAATGTGCGTAACCATGATTCACTGAGCAGCAATTAGACAGAAACCTTCTACAATCACTAACAGGACTCCTTCAGCTCTTTCTCACTGGCACAGGAATGACTTCCAGCAAGAATGTGCAATTATAGCTTAAGCTAAAGGGCTAAGACACTGTGATCAAAAGCCGTAAGAACTACTATCATTAATGGACTGGCATTGAAGGGGGATTATAATCTTTACCAGCGAGGTGACTTTTTTGCCTTCATCTTGGTCTACAGTTCTCACACTAAGTTGTTTTAATAGCAATTTGTATTCCATTACTGCCTGGTTGTGATTAAAGCCTTAACATACAATGAAAATTTTTTGCAAAGATCCCCTCCACCTGATGCTGAACACTTTCCATTTCCTATTTGACTGGAAATCTTTTCCAGGGCTTCTTCCTGCATGAGAGGAACACATGATAGAAAAACTGCTCCCAAAACTTCCAGAGGAAACATACATTTGACACTTGTTCTTTCTGAGATTACAGGTGCCTGTTTAACTTCCACCACATGTGGTTTTAGCTTCCTTTTGTTTATTTGTTTTAAGGAACATATCCAAGACATAATGCTCAAATCCAGATCTTGTATCTTTCCAGAACTTGCAACTCAATGTTTTGCTTTATTTCATTGCTGAAATGGAATTTTATTTTCCTGAGAAACAAGTGAATAAGGACCCTAAGGATTAAGTAATCAACATCATAACTTCAAAAGTATGCCGTACAACTAACTGGTAGTTTCACTTCATAATAAAATATTTTGGTTTTCAGTTTTTAGCTTTATACCTTGAAGAATCAAGTATGATCTAGTTCTCAAATGTAGACCTCTTCTAACTGCTGTAGATAATTGGGTTTCAGATAAAAATAATGGAACTTCTCATGTTTGTCCTCTGAATCTGTCATCTGATCCTGATTTGCTTGCAATTGGAAATTCAGCTCCTTCCAAAGATCCAGTTAGATGTTCTGTCTGTTAGAAGTGTTGCAACCCTTTCACTTCAGGTTGATCATGACAGTTTTGCCCAGCTGGTGGCAAATATCAATTATTGCTCAACTTTCACTAGCTGATATGCCTTTTGAATGTAAAAGAAAGGAAGTAAATAGGCTTGAAAATGTCGCCACTTCCTTTTCTGAAAGCACTGTGTAAACATATCTCTGCTACACAGGAATAAACTGCCACCGAGTTTCTCAAAACTCGCTGAAATCATCTTAGCATGCTGTAGTGCAGACAAAGCGTTGCAGTGTTCAGTTCCTCTCACTGAAGTGTTTTCCTTCCTTGGCTCTCAGCCACAGTTTAATAGTCTGTAACCAAGCTTACTCTCAAAAATGTCAGATTTAATTGAAAAAAGAAAATCAGAAAATAAAAAGTTATCTGGCGTGACTCCTCTGGGTCCCACTCTTACAAGCTTGTCAGGTTCCTCTGCTTCATTAACTAACCCTGTGTTGGAAGGCTAAGCCCTCGCTGTCCCCACTGCAGCTTCTGCCTGGAGTCCCTGGGGCACAATCCAGCCGTGGCAGCACTGGAGTAACCCAACTAGGTTCAGACCTGGCTTCCAGGCTGCACAGAGCCATAACAAAGGCCTTTTGTCCACTCCCTCCCCTCCCTGCTTTGCCAATAAGCTGAAGAAAAGCATGTCATGTGGCTAAGGACACAGGCTGCCATCTACACCCTGTTGTTTCTAGGTCCTAACACCACATCCCAGGGGGGGTTGGAATGGAGGCTGCCAAGTACCAAGATACAAGCAGCAGGGCTCTGAGAGGAGACTGTGGAGAGAGTGGGTCAAAAGTTTTCCCAAGAAACTAAGGATTTACCAGGAAACATTTGGTTTAGAGCCTTCTGGTTTGCTGTGCTTTGGGTGAATCAGAGAGTTGTGAAAGAACTGGATATCCGTTGGTAAACTGGGAACCCAAGAAAGTGCTAACTCCAGCTCATCAAGTAACTCTAGAAGTGATTGCTGGGAGCTGCCAGTCCCCACTGGTCTACAGAGTTGCCCGCCTGGTCAATTTTACTGCATGTACAACCTCTGAAACTGGTAGGAATATCAAAACCAACGTCCTATTCTTGTGTGAATTTACTGAAGAGCAGAGCACTGCGGTTTTGGTTCAATTTCTTGCTGGAAAAAAACCTGTCCATGTAGACTGTCCATGTAAACTGTCCAAGTTTGTCTACGAAACAGCTGCCTATAGCTGTTGTGAATGTGTACCAGTCTCAATTTCTGTTTGATAGATAACATATGCCCTGGGTTATCAAAGCTTTCCAATGCTTTTCTTTGATTTTTATTCCAGCAGACTTAAAGTCTTGTAGCTTGCAGCAAGGAAATTTGCTGTTATAGGAACTTGGTGTTATGGTAATAGTGTCTTGATGAGAGAGGTATTTTACTGAGTATTTTACAGAGTGCCACTCTGCCCTGGGAGTACCTCTTCAGGTGGGCACTCATCTGGCTGCTGTATTTGAATGCCAGCAGAAGCCAAATGATCCCCACTTCTGGCCTGCAGGTAGAAAACTGTTTTGATCTAGAAAGCAGCATAGTGCTGGTGATGATCCATTCAGAGGGAGCACACACACACAAGGGATTTCAGTGTTGTTTCTTTTAAGTTATTATTTTGCCTGTGACATCTGCAAGATTTTACCGTTCCTCCTCTGTTTTGTCTCAGAGAGAGGTAAAATGCAGCACAGAAACAGCTGAAGCCAAGTTAAAAAATTGAGTTCTCAGCCCAATCCAGGTGTGCAGTGAGTCCTTAGTATTTGTGCATGTCATAGAATGCCTTCACACAGTGCTACAAAATTGCAGAAGAGAAATTTATAGCAGGAGTCATTATTAGAACTTATTACTTGCCTGTTTACTGCTGAATATGTTGTGCAGTACAGATGAAATTTTAAGGCACAAAAGCTTGTGCATGTGGAAAATTCATTAAGAAAAGCATTCATTACCTTAGAATTCTCCTTATATTAAATAAAAATATATATTTAAAAATAAATTATTTAATATATTTTATATAATATATATTAATATATTATTTAATGTATTTAATATTATTTTTTCTTGGCTTCATACTCTGATAGCTGTTCTCTCTAAAGAGAGAACACTTGTTACGGACACAGGAGGTCACTCTTAGGTAATACATTCAGAAATGTAGCCTGCATTTTCCTGGTGATTTCCATGATTTGGCTCTGTTCTTGCAGACAGACTCTTCCCAGACAGTCCCATCAGAGAGTGGAGGACTCTGTTTCTCTTGGGAGCCAAAACTGGAGAGGTAGAGAGGGTCCTCAGCAAGGAGCCGTAGGACTTTTCTCCAGGGCTGCCTAAAGCAAGGACACCTGCCCTTGCAGGAACTAGGGCTTGTAGGACATTTTTAGTAGTTGCAAGAGTGCCAGAGCAGAAATAAGGTCCTTGCCCATGTTCTGTATTCTCTGGCTGTATGAGGGATTACTAGGCTGTCACTGCCAAAATACCCTCTTTAGGCCTGGAGGCTGTGCTGATTAGTGGTTAGAATAAGAGTGGGGTAATGAAGGTCTCTTCGCAACTCCATCATTGATTTGCCTTGGGTCAATTGCCTCACTTTCCTTATTCCTAAATTTCCTAAGCTGTCAACTGGGAATAATCACATCCATGTCTTTGCGAAGTCCTTTTGAGAAGTTAAGCAACAGAAACTCTTATCCATGAGCCTGGACTAGGATTGCCTTCCTGTTAGGTGGGCAGCGTTTTTTCCCAGCACAAACAGCTGCAGCCTGTAATGGATTGCTTTTTTGTTCATTTCTCTGTGTGGCATCTCTCCCAGAAGAAGTAGGCTTTCAATGCTCACTTTTGCTAAGCTCTAAATGTAACTCTATAAGGTGTTACTTGGTCTCCTCTCTTACCTGAGGTTGGTAAATCTGAGTGTTGATTCCGCTTGTCGCAACAGTTCAAAGCAGTTGATCTACAGGTTTTTCTTGTGAGAACAGAAAACAGTTTGCACAGGCAACAGTTGTGATAAAACATTTTTTCATGGATGCAGAGAAGCTGCTGCAGACTCCCAATCGGTCCTTGAGTTCATGGAGAGCTTTACATTTTCAACATCTTCTAAGAAACGCTGCATTCCTATCAAAGCAAACGATTCAGCCAACATTCAGCCTGAATCTTCTCCTATTTGGGGGCAGCTCAAGTTTACATTAACAAAATTAGGATCACTTTTAAGGTGTTTGTTGGAAGAGGTGGGTAAACTATGTTCAGTAACATAGTGCTACTTTAAGATGGATGATTAAACAGAAGCTGGAAAACAGCACACAAATACTACAAAAGACAAATAAAAACCAGACTCCTGGAGAATATAATGTATTTTCAAAGTTACACTGAAGGGCATTTGCTGTCTACAGATATTTTTCAATTTGAACAACTTCATAAAGGCCATGAGAACAGTCTTCAGTCATTTATAGAGAAACACCAGTATGCAATGTCTTCAAAGATCGGCGGAATAACTTAATAAAATTAATTTATATGACTACCTACCTTCCAAACTTTTTAAATGTTAAGTATCCTAAAACTAATTTGTAGTCCAGCTCATCATTAGGTATGTAAAGAATCTGTGATTGATCCTAAACCTCACAAGAATGGATCAGAGGAAATGAAAGTAGTTACCTGAAACTAATAATGGTTTCCAAATGAATGAGGAATGCAGCTGTCTGAGACAATGGGGAATCTCCCTAGTGCCACCCAGGTGGCAGAAGCCACAGAAACAGATGTATTTTCAAGGTATCTTTGCAAGAGATAATATGGTTATGAGTCAAGGCAACATTTTGTGATTTGCAAATGCACTGTTACATCTGTATACTTGGGGTTGTGGTACAGTGTCAAATCCACCTCTGGAGAAGCAGTTCTGAGTCATTAGATGTTGCTGAGGATACAAGAGCACCTTACTTTAAGCACTTTCAATTATCCCAGCAGAAATCGCTTAAGAGATTGGTGTTTCCTTCAAGTTACAATTAATGTTGTTTTTATCAGTATGTTGAACACACATGGGGATTTGAAATCTCTTTCAAAATTGCTGGTTACATAAATAGCTACTTTCTTTATTAATTATTGGAGAAATAATGAATTCACTTGTCTTACAGCTCTTTAATAAGGAAGTACAAGCTGTCTTTGAAGTACTAGCAGCCCAGTTATTCCTGTGTTATTCTGACACAACATGTATTCATCTTCCTTCAAGGCTTTAAGCCATTCTATTTATCAAGCAAATCAGCAAATAAGTCAAAGCACAACTCTAAAACAGAAGCTGCCTTATCTTGAATACAGGAAATAGAATTCTGCTGCTATTTTATGTCACACAGGGCCATCAAAGAACAGTCTTTATCCAAATCAGATAAGTTTTACCAATAGATCAAATAATTTGTTGAGAATTTATGGAGAAAGGTAAATGTACATGAAGGTGGAGAAAAAAGCCCCAGATTTCAAATCTAATGTCTCTGCTGTGACATGTCACACTTTGAAACAGAAATTTGCCAAAAGAACTGATTGAAAACAAATCTACAACATTCCTCTATAACCACAAATGGAAGCAGTGTTTACAAATCTTCAGGTATTCATAGGAGAGAGAGTATTCTTCTTATTAAAGGAGAATAATGAAAGAAAACAAAGATAAGTGATGCTCTTCATTAAAAGTCTGAAGCCTTGTCTACATAGAATTGTGCAGTGTTTTGGGGGTGGTTTTTGTTTGATTTTAATTTTACCCCATTTATTGCTGTGATGATGCCAGTAGATTCAGAGAGTCTGTCCGCTCCCTTTACACTGGGTGAGTTCCCAATGAGTAAGAGAGATCCACGGAGCTCTGGACTTTCTCAAAATAATTGCATACTATCCTGGGTATGATGTCCATCAGATTTTGCATTCTGGAACTTTTTATATTGTTGGTTGTCTACTAGAACCTGCTGCATTTATCATTCTCGTGGTCAAATTCAAGAGATCTTGTGATTCCTCTGATTCTGTCTCCATTGTTCATGTGGTTTTAGTGATTTCACCACTATTTTCACATTGCCTAAGGACACAACTGACCACTGCAAATCAGTTAGTTATTCCTATAAAAAAGGGTGAAGAATGCATACTCTTGCAGCATGGATGATTTTGGATAAAACTGAAGCTGCTTTTACAGTAGTCACTATTGTGCCATGTGAATACCATAAGAGATGGAGTGAGGGAAAAGCCCTAGTGAGTCACATCAAGGGTCCTTCTAACAGAGTATCCTGTTCCCAGGAGTGACCTGATAGTTATGCCAAGGGGAAAGTGTAAGAACAGGGAAAGAATATGACGACAGTTTTTCCAGTGTGTTCTTCTAGATTATTCTGTGTGTTGTGAAGTGTTTTCATACTGATATATTCTTTCTTCTTTTGGTCAAGTAATACAGATGATGAACACGGGCAGAGGATTGCCTGCAAAATGACCGTAACCAGCAGTGGCAATGGAACAGCAGGATGTGGAAGGCCCTTTTGCTGAGAGTGTTTGTGGCACAACTCCAGCTCAGGTTCCCTTTCAGCGGAGGGGTTGTCTGTCATCTGCCTTCCTGATACTTGTTGTTCCTGACAGCTACTTGCTAGTTGCAGACGAGTTTAGTGCTGGTTTTTGAAATGTTAAGGCTTTAGTCAGTGATGATAATGCTATTTAAAAGAAAGCTCTGCCCTCATTTTTACACCACCAGGTACTACAAAGGAGCTGAAGTGATAGATTTGCAAGATTGTGAATCCAATGAAACGCAGAGGTCACTGATGAGACCTGGCTATCAGACCTGTCAATGTATTCAAGTGATTAACTCCCACTGAAGTTGCCTGCTTGTTTGTTCATATGAAATTCCAAAGCATAATCTAAAATTAAACTTCTGATTTTGTCTGTAGTGGAAGTTAATTAGCACATCTCAACTCACCCACCAATATCACTTTCATTTGGTGTTAAGAGCAAGTTTAGCACTCAAGTCTTTTTTTTTTCAAAGCAAACAGCCTGTGCTTATTATCATATTAAAGGAATGCCACTGGTTAAATCAAGCAATGAATATAAATAGCTGTATTACTGCCATCAGGCATCAGTGTTTATTTAGTGGATGTGAATCATGCGTGCCTCTTTGATCTGGCTTTGACTAAGCCATTGCTGTTTTCATACAAAAAAGGTTATTTGCAAACACTGCAACAGTATCGTATACATTAAACATGGAACTAATCAATATGGAAGGTTCTCTGCTACTTTGACAACCCAGTGTGCTGCCACAGCGTCTTTAAGTGTTTTGAATTTCTCTGTGAGTACCTGGGTCCCTGAAGACACTCTCAGGTCTTTCCTCTGGAATAGAGGAGATCAAGATTGAAATCTGGACACCATAGAAATCAGTGGCCATATCACTCTCAGGTCTCTGTGAAAGGTAGCAGAGAGGACAACACTGATTTATGTGTGGACTGGTTCAATTACAGTGCAAGTGGGAGAGTATTTGAAAGAGAAAATAGTACATAACCAGATAAGCAGATAGAGTCAGACATACTTGTGCTTATTATGCACACTGAACTTATTAGTTTTTGCTAAAACAAAGCTTCTATCTTGAATTTTAAAACTGAACCCACGTGCCTCCCTTTCAACAAACTATATGTATACTATTGCGTGGATTGGAAAAGCAAATGATAACCCACAGGTACTGCCAAAGTACAGTTATCACAGTCATTGTGATAAACAACTTAGAATGGGACCCATTCTAATGCCAAACATTAACCTGAGCAAAACAGCTGACAGGAATGGTGTTTATTTGACCACGAAACATGACTGACCTCAAGTGCTCTCCAATGAGGGAACTGGGGATGGCAAAGAAGTGGAAAAAATGTAGAAATACCCAAACAATTAGGTGATTTCTGAGTCCAAAGTGTGCATCCATTCCTCCTCACTTTCTTTTGCTTATACTATAATATAAAGTCATATGAAAATTTTAGGATTCAAAGGAATGCTAGACCTCAAGGTTTTCAGCAAATTTGTCTTCACTTCTACATTTGTTGCAGAGTCAGATTAGATTTGCATCATTTGGGATTTCTTTGTTATCATTTAATATAATTTTAAATATTAATCTCCCCTATGTTTATCTGCATGTGTTACAGAAAAGGAGTTTTTAAATAATTTGTCATGATAGCTGTACTAGGAAAGCATAATGGACCAGTGAACTATTCCTCCTTCGGTCTCTGATGTTTGTAATGGAATTGTTAGGATGGAAGTGAAATGGTGATCATTTTGAAAAGTGACAAAGGAGAGAGTTTTGTTGTTTTCTTTTGTAAAGATCATACGCTCTTCATGTTACTGTTATAATGTTCTCTTGCCTGACTGTGTATTATTACATCAAAGAAACCCAGCCAGAAAGGCTAAACAATGACCCAGAGGAGAGTCCTCGAGGAAGTAGTAGAGATGCGGTTATGGGGGAATACGTTCCAACTGGCTTTATCCCAGATTTGAATGAGTTATTCTTCTCAGGGGCTAAACCTAGAACCCTGACGGTGCCTGGGTCTTTGAGAATTCCTAGTACAGTTATTGTGAACAGAATAGATTTTACAAGTTTTCAGAGCTTAGACTGGGAAATAAACCAAACTGTTTGCCTCTTCTAGCCCAGAAATGAGAAATACTAAAACTGAGGGGAATAGAGTGACCAGGTCTCTCTTATTTTAAGGGATGTTCTTCATTTCATTCAAAGTTAGATGAATAAAGGGAAGGTGAGTCAATGAATCAACCTTTTGTTTGATTGACCCAATCCAAGCAATGCAATTATTGATTGAAGCTGTTTTCCTCTGCAAAATTCAACCTGAGAAATGTAATCTTTTAACACAAGCTAAGCCAAAGCTTTAAAGTATGCATGGAGCTGCATACCTTAAATAAGAATCATGGCTGTGACTTCATGGTGGAAATTTAGCCTGTTGAAACATGACATTACCTCAGGCTTCTGGTTCTTGTACCTTAACCTAGGTAAGGAAAAGGCATGCATGGAAGAACTAATAATTACGTAGTTTGTTCTGTGTGCTTCTGAGCTGTTTCACTGGCTCTGTAGAGATGGCAGTGTCTCAAATTGTGTGAATACCTCCTCACCCTGATACTAGGCAACTACTCTGCCTTGCAATTGGGTTTGTGGTCAGACTTTGCTGTAGTGTATGCATAGGAAAGAGCTGCTACAAACTCAGTCCATTTTTCAAGACACTTTGACATCAACGTATGTAAATGATTCATTCATTTAGTCAAAAGTTCTTTCCGATGGAGAAAAAAATAATCCCGTGTTTGAGTATTTGTTTCAGTCCTCCTTATAGTGGATTCTTTCCACAGTTTACCACCTGTAATTCAGACTACAGTCCTACTGAATGCTCTAGTAAGTGAAGCTGTTACAAAAAGTACCTTAAGAAACAGCCTTTTCCCTGCATGATTCTTGATCAACAAACTGACAGTGATATTGTGAAAGATATCTTCAACCTTTACCCTCAGCACTGCTGCCAACCCCTCCATGTGCTTTGGCAGCAGCTTCAATGGGATCTCAACTCAAATGGAGGAGAATTGGGTGGACGGGGGGAGGTTTGTGATGCAATGAGAGCATGTTAGTGCTCAGGCAGCGAGGCTGCTCACCTTGCCCCAATTCAGGTGCAGAGCCAAGTACTCTATAACATCATTAAACAAACAGCAGAAACTGTTGGTCACAAAGATAAATATTTGCTACATTACAGAATCTTATCAGAGGGAATGTGTTCTTGTTGTTTGTTGGTGGGACTTTCCAGGAACTGGAGATACGTAGGGTCAGAAATTCCTGCCAGCTTCAGTGGAGCCGAGTTTATACTCTCAGTATCTACTGTTTGAAATCACAGTTTGTGTGTTTTCTCTTTCATTCTCTAAACCATTCTGTTTTGCTTCTCTATCAACTCTAAGCTGTTGAGAAGGCATATAACTCCTATTTCCTCCCATGCCTGATGTTTCTGAGAGCAGGTTTTGGCAATGCTTTCTAAAAATACATGATGCCTTGTCTCTGACCAGTAGAAGCCATCCTCACCCTGTCAAAAATTAGACCTCTTTACAAAACATTTCTCAAGAAGACTAGATTATTTAGATGGTGATAGAGAATATATGGATTATCAGGGCCCTAACTCTGCAATATATCATGTGTAAGGAAACAGCTATCTCTAACAGCACCTTAGAATCTACAGAGATGAATCCCTTCAGGATTCGAACAGCTAAGTTTGACAATTTTTTTAAATAGAATTAGCCTATTTTTCTAACAGGAGGTTACTCACAGTATGTTGAGAACTGGCTAGCCAGTTTGAATGGAGGAGTGCAGAACTTTATGATTATTTAAGTACAAATGAGTCTATCGATAACCCTTCAGAAGAAAAGACTGCAGTGTGAGCTTCATGTTATTATACACCAAAGACTCCATCTATATGAAAGATTTGATGAGCTAGGGCAAAAACTGAAGGCCAAAGCTGCACAATATTAGATGTAAGAAACTGCAGCCAGAAGCATCTGCACCACAGGGAGCCAAACTCAACCTGCTGTGCACATGTAGAAATATGATAGGAAGTTTGTGTATTATTATGTGTTATGTCCCCTCATTACCACAGCATTTCATTCTCTGATGTGTCAGCTGCCTAGTTAAAGAAGAGTTAAAAAATCTGTCTTTCAAACTGAAGCACACATCACGATCATTATTAAAGCATCACTCCAGTCCAATCTCATTGTTGTGATTTAACTGCAGCTGGCAACTAGGACCATGCAGCTGCTCACTCACACCCCCCATTTGGGATGCAGGAGAGAATCAGAAGAGTAAAAGTTGGATTGAGATTAAGTCAGTTTAAAAAGCAAAGCAAAACAAGGAATTAATTCACCGCTTCCCCTTGGCAGGCAGGTGTTCAGCCATCTCCAGGAAAGCAGGGCTGCATCACACATAATGGTTTCTTGGAAAGACAAACACCATCACTCCCAATGTCCTCCCTTTCCTTCTTCTTTCCCCAGCTTTTATATTGAGCATGATGCCACATGGCATGGAATATCCCTTTGGTTGGTTGAGGTCACCTATCCCGACTCTGTCCCCTCCCAATTTCTTGTGCTCCCCCCTCCACCCTACTTGCTGGTGGGGTGGGGTGAAGAGCAGAAAAGACCTTGACTACCTAGCAATAACAAAAAACATTAGTGTGCTGTTATCACTGTTTCTCATCCCAAATCCAAAACTGCACTACAGTTTTAGCACTACACCAACTGATAGCAAGAGAGTTAACTGTATCCTAACTGAAACTACGGTACTCATAATAAATGTCATTGCATGGAGTCTATGGGTCTCTAGTCACATGCATAGCTCTGCCTTACTGTATTTTATTGAAGGATTACAATCTAAGCATTTAGCTAGGCCCTGTCCCATGATTCCGTTGAGCCAGTGGCAGTTTCCAGATAATACAATAACATCATACTGTATTTAGATAGCTGAATATGTGATCAATCAGTATTGTTCTTGACAGTTCTGTAAGACAGGTTTCTATCGCTAGATCATTATGTTTGGGCCTGCCCCTGGCATTGAGTTAATTCTCCTTAATGACTGGTGTTTTTGTGATTCATTTCTGAGTGCTCTAAATATGGATCCAAAGAATACATGATAGAAATGGCTTCCTGTAGGTATTTCATAAAACAACAGGGAAAGAGGATTTCTCATTTGATTTTTTTTCACAAGAGCTTCTTTCCTTGTTTATTTTGCTACTGCAAGTTATGTTCTTTGTGCTTTCAATGTGTGTGTGTGTGTGTTATAAGTGTTTAACATGTGTTTCTTCATGGCTTCTTGGTCATCTGATTTCCTTGTATCAACCTCTACTCTCTGCCCCAGCTTTGGTCTTTTCCCAGACTGAGGAACACTCAGAAATCTCATCATGCCTCACACTAGTGGTTAATCTCCTGTGGTGTATATGGTTCCAATATTGTTCCCATCTGATTTCTGCTTCAGTGAAGGTAGACTACTCTTTAGTTCAAGAAATTATTCAGGTGGAAGTAGTTAGCCTCAGTTTGTGGTTATTTAAACTTTCCTGGAGTGTTTTGCTAATATTATATGGGAGAAAATGCTTAGGTGCCACTGACTGTGTAAGTTTTAGCACAATAGTCTGACACAAAATTAGCCCTTACCTTAATGCTATCACCGGGGCACTGTGCAAAATGCATAGTCTGTTGTTATGGGATGTTCTTACTGCAGCTAAGCAGAGACATCCCAAAAACCTAGTCTGCTTCTGGCCATGCAGAGGCAAAGTGAGGGTAGGCTCTGTCTTTGTAGTTGTGAAGCTGCCTGTCCCCAGGGTCCTCCATCAATTCCATCAACCTGGAACTTCCCACGCTTCCCCCCCCAAGTACAGTCTCTAACCTCAAGAAGGTGACAATTATCAGAGTTTTGAAGTCATGGTTGCTCACCTGAAGACAATTTATATGTTTTAATCTTGCAGCTGGTTCTCACGTTCATAAAGCTAAGGCCCTGAAGCCCAACCCTTTGGCTGTTGTATCTGAGTTTTTAGCAAGTCAGATGCATTATATAGATGCATCTGAGTTTTTTTTTAACATGGATATGAATATATGGGTGGTGATGATAGTGGTGAGAATTGTTCTGTTGCAAGGTGTGAGGGGCAGAGAGACACAGATGGGATTGTCTGTTACCACCAACTGCTTCCTGGTTTTGTCACACATTGCAAGTGTCTCCTGATGTTGCAATGAGGGAAAAAAAAACCACCCACAAACTGATTTTCAGTTCTGCAGAATCATTATGCAAAATCTGTTGGAAGTCCTGGGAATAAATCAATTTGTGGGCTTTATTGTTCTGGCAAGCTGAGCTGTACTTTGTGGTTTGAGACGCCTACAGGTATAAGTCTGTCTAGACCAGTCTGCATAGTGAATATTTACTGGAAACGAAGGGTCACTCAGGAGGATGGGACTGGAGGTGAAGGGTAACACTTGGGTTGTGTACACAACCCTTTTTCTTTTTTAAATAGCTGTTTTCCTTGGGAAATAAAATTTCATTCATTTTACCATGAGATATTCTGGGAATCATACAAGACACCCCCCTCCCCTCCCCCCCAAAAAAAGTAATGGATAAAATGCTTTATCTACTTCTCATTCCTTTTGTATTCCAACTGTTTATCATCTTTTTTTCTATTTCTCTTCCCCTTCTTTTTTTGTCAGACCCAGTTTGTTAATTTACCTTAATTTCCTTTCATTGATTTTTTTTTTTCTCTCTTACTGAAGTAACTCTGTAATTCTGTCACAGTAGAACTTCCTCTTCCAGGCTCTGAGCTCCCTTTCTTCCATCCCCAAAGTCCATCTCATTCTGCTTTCTCTCTCTGTCTTACTCTCTCATTTACTAGTGCTCCATCTTTTGATTAAATTTCCTGTTTTGGCCAACACTTATCATTCATGCCCTTGCTGTAACACCCCTCCAGTGGTCTTCTCTCCGCCCATTCTTTCTTGCATCTCAGTTTTCTTCAGAACAGTATGTTTCTCTCCTCTTGCCTTTGCATCCAGAAATTTATTTTTTTTTACATGCAGATGTCAGTTGGCTTCTTGGCTGTACACTACCTGCCTAGATTTCACACTAAGGGTGAGAGACAGGGACCTAGGTGCTCCCCTGAGAGAATCAGAGATGACAGTAGCCCATCCTACTTGTGGACCTTATATTCAAACACCAAAGATATTTTAGGTTTCCTTGAAATATATTGTTATGGTCAAGAATTCAGTTTGTTCCCAAACCATTTACTGTGAAGTCAACTTGAGTTCTGTGTCCAGCATTACTCAGCTGGAACAGCAATTCAGAGTCTCTGTAATAAACTTCCTTCCTGAGCAACTGCCCCAAAAGGGCTTTTCATAAGAGCAGTATGATAACTTTTGGAGGCTTAGTTCTAAATGGATAAACGTAACCCTGAGAGAGAGGGAGAGGAGGGAGATACTTATTTTCTCATGTCTCATGCAGGCACTGAAGGGAGGTGAATATCTCATGATAACCACACCCCTTGTCATCCTCTATTAGTCACATCACATGCTTCCTGAACACAACACTTCTTTATATTCCCCTGACATTTTGCACGTCTCACAAGAACAGTGACTAGTTATCATCCTCAGAGCTAACACCAACTCAAAACACAGTTCAGCGAGCCTTTACAGGAACCTCTAATTTTCTATGTACAGTGTGCTAGGCTTCACAGAGGCTGTTTACTCTTTCCAGAGAGAAAATGCAGTTGAATAAGACATGGTTGACATGCTTTTACTTAAAGCTTCTGCCATATTAGTAAAAAGGGAGCTGGAAACTTTCTGCCTTTTGCTACAAAACCTTGAGGGTCACATGCTATGGCTCTGCCCAGTGGCACTTGGAGCAAATCTGCAGGGTAGCATCAAAGTGGCCTTCTGCTAACTACTGTTCCTCCCATGCGTTCGATCCATGGGACATTGGTCCAACCAGACCCCAAGACAAGGACTTCCAGGTGATGCATTCAGGGGCTCTAAGGTAATAGGGATGTAGTCAGCTGGAGGGAAATTCCAGTTATATCTATCCTATGTGCAAATGACAGCCTGTACCACTTTACAGTAACTTTGATAATCAACAGGTACTAATTCAGCCTGTCTTTTCCCCTTTAGAGCCATTCTACATAAAGGAACAAAAGAGAATTAGGCACTAAAATCTCTTTGGTTTGCTCTGTGAGTTAGTGGGATTCAGTAGCCATAATGCCCAATTTCTTCTTTGTACCTGGGATTCGTGTGTCTGGTATGACAGCACTACATTGTGATGTTGTTGCATTGTCATGGATGCAAAAATTTAACATGGTTATGATTCAGCCACAATTCAAAATTTATTAATGATTCGAGGTAGATCAAGAGGTTGAATTTTAGAAGCAGTTAGCCATTAACCAATTAAAGGATTTACAAGATGATTTAACAAAATTGAACAAAAACTTAATTACAAATTCAAAAATGACAAGATTCACACTAACTATAGGGTATCCTAAATCAACACATATGTGTATGAATACAAACACAACACACCTCACTTGAGGGGTCATACACACACACATCTGAGTCTTTGACTACTACGACCAAAGGTCCCTTTGCAGCGGGTGACTCTAGTGAGCCAACGGGTGCCCCTTTTGACTCCTTACACAGGCACAGACAAATGGACAGAAAGGATTTGGATCCATTAAAGTATAAGAACACCTACACTTGTAAAAGCTAATGTGTATATCAGAAACACAGAGACAGATAGATAGATGAATGAAAGAGAGACTAGCCTATAGTTAGAATTTCCCTCTTCTCAAGTTTAAAGTGGACACTTGCAATGTACTGGCATTCCTCAATAATTGAGACTCAAGAGGGTTGACTTGCCTGCCCTGTCCTTGTAATCTTTGAAGTATCTGCCCGAGTAGTGTCCCAACTCAGGGGAGATGCTGGTCACAGCCAGCTGCAATACAGGAGAGCTCAAAGGGTCTCACTAGAATTGCTATTTATAGGGTCTGAGATGAATTTTTTTCATCAAGTACTTTTCCACTCTGGCCCAACTTGGACAATGGGATATTCTGCTACTTTCCACCCATTGCAAGCCCAGAACTTGTTAGATCTTGAAGTTCTGGTATCATGCCCCTCTTTGGGCCATAATCCAGATATTGTCAAGAATGACTGATTGCCATTATTGTTTCCAAGTGATAGGAGTCACAGGAGTCAGGTGCGCTAAAGGTTTGCCATAACATTCTGGTCCATCACCCTTCACTTTCTTGAGGAAAAACTTCTTCACGGTGAGGATGACAGAGCCCTGGAACAGGCTGCCCAGGGAGGTCGTGGAGTCCCCTTCTTTGGAGATCTTCAAGACCTGCCTGGATGCAGTCCTGAGTAACATGCTCTAACATGCTGTAGGCAATCCTGCTTCAGCAGGGGAGTTGGACTAGATGATCTCTACGGTCCCTTCCAACTCTAACAATTCAGTGAAATTCTTTCTTTCTTTTATGTTGGGTTATTATGTGTCCCAGGTATTAATGGATTGTCATAACATTCTGGTCCATTGCATTGTTACATGGCCCAGGTAAGGGGGAGAAATCGCACCAAGCACCATGTAGCCTAAAGGCAGTGTGTGGTGTGGTGGTGCACTGCCACATGCATCAATGAGGATAAAAAAAAAAAAAAAGATATGACACAAACTACTTTCAGTGTGAGCAGTATAGTCTTCCCACTTTGTGCCCAGCCTGGAACATCAAATAGACGAGTTTTTCTTCATTTTCATCCATAATGTAGCAGTAAATAAAGACACACAGAGAAACTGGGCTAGGCTAGGTGCTCAGAGCACTATGGCTCCAGTCCTTTCATATAAATACAGATAAAGTACTGCAATCCTCCCCAAAAATTCCTCTTCCTACTTTGATGGGCTTGAGTTAAAAATAGTAAGTTAGAATTGGGCAACTGCTGCATGAGAAACACAACCAAATACAGTTGTGGTTCAAGACCTGAACAAAAACATTATGTCCACACATAAGCCAAATACCTTTTCCTGGAATATAGGATGCTTCCTTTTGTGTGTCAGGCTCTGACCACTGAGTCACTTCCTGCGGGTTTGCATTGTGTAGATTAGCAGGTGCAATTCTAGGCACGTATAGAAACTTCCTTTCTTACTGCTCTCACAAGGCTTATCCTCGGCTTCCTCTGAAGTTCAAACTTCTCTACTTCCTTATCCACAGTACATCTCTCTTGTTCTCTGTCTCTGCCCTTGCCTTTTCGTGCTATCTGCCCAGGCTTTCTTCCTGACAGCTTCTTTCTTTTCTTTTTTTGGCCAGCACTCTTAGAAAAAATAGCTAAGCTACTTGGTTGACTAGTGAAACTAACTCTGTATGAGGAATTCTTTATTCTGTGTTTTAACAAATACAGCCATGGTCACAAAACCTTCAATTCCTCTGGAATTACATTTGGTGGGTAGCTTTTTGCAAAGGAAAGAATACAAGTGGAAAAGGTTGTTGAGGATAATACAGTCACAGAACTGCAATGTTTCAGGATTCCTACTCCTTCCAAATCTCTTACTGAAGTTATGGACTCTACATCTTGGTACTGGAGTAGCTATTCAGCTGAAGCATTGAAGTTTTCATCAAAACATCTAAGCCAGTACGATTGACTGTGAATTTACATGCCCTACACCACTCCTGTTTTGTTCTGATGTCTGCATGGGAGTAGCTACATTGGGGTGTTCTTCTAGCTGTCCCAGAATAGGTACCACAATTTAACGTTCAGGTGCAGATGACCTCTCTGCCTTAGGTTTGCTTAGCTTGTGAACAAGTATAAGTGTCCTTTATCTGGGTTGTTTGTCAGAAAAGAAAAACAAAATAAAGGACGGTACCTCATTCTTCAGACACGAATCTATCCCTTTGGTTTTTTCCCTGTTAAGTTCTGTAGCGTAACCATGGGCAGCTTTTTCTAAGTGTCTCTAGAACCTGTTTCCTTGCTGTCTACTTCACACTAATTCGAAGGGACTCCTCTACGTTTTAAAAAATTGAGCATATAATAAAAAATAAAGATGGAGAAAAAAAAAAAGAACTTTCCCTTTTGATGATACATTTTATTTGTAAGGGCTGCATGTCTATTAATACGCCAGATAAATATGAGTCTGGTGAATGAAAGCGTGCCAAAATGGGAGGCAGGAACATATTGTGAAGAATGGTGCTGTGATCTTGCTGATATTCTGGAACCACGGTGTTTAAAAATACAATGGTAGAAGCAAATGGTTTTTAATTTTGCCAATATAATGACCACAAGGTAGAAGAGGAGAACAGTTGTGCCTGTGTTCTTTGGTTTTCCAGAGCTTGCCTCTGGCCAGGGATGGGTGAGGGATGGGAAAGGGGGAAGGACCTAGACTCAGAAGTGTGCTGAATGTTTGTTTGTTTTTTCAGAGGAAAAGGAGAAGTGACTGAGATGATGGTGCTTCACATCCCAGAGGGAGTTTCGCTTGACAGATAAGCACCCTGAGTCATGAGCTGAATACGTGCCTAAAAGTTTCTGTAGTTAAAGGAAATCCTATCAAAGTTTGCTGTTGTGGTTGAACGTGCTGACTCAAAGTGCTTACTACGTGAGCTACCAGAGAGAAAATGTGGCTGGTAGTAAGTCACACAATGGGCCATATGGAAATGGTGAGGCAGAAATTATCATTTACATGAAGGAGAAGCAATCTTGGTATGTGAAAGCAAGCAAGCGTTGAAACAAGCAAGCTACTTGTTTCAATAAAGAGGCTGGGTTTGGCTCTACTCCACAAAGTTATTTGAAGGCTATTGAGAAATGCAAATCATGATTTATTTTTACTGTGCTATGTGGTGAGACTCATACTTTAAAGGCAGAGAGACAAGTTTCTGGACCTAGCCAAAAAAAAAAAAAAAATCTCACAACCGATACAGTTTGTTTAAAATTATTATGAATACCTGAAAAAAATTTAAGATGATCTACAAAGGACAAAAGCAGCTAATTTTCCTGGAGGCTTGCTGCAGAAGGAGATACGTTTTGGTCTGTTGTCCAAATGACATCAGTCTTCTGGTGGCTTTAGATTGTTTTTCATTAACTGAATTCATCCCAGTATAGGGGTTTTCACTTCTTCCTCTCGTATTTTCTTATATAGGTAAAACATGCTTAACATACATATATTTTACTCTTAGTTGCCAGGGACCTCATATGTCTTTTTCACTCTGACTATGAAAAGGGTTGGCACAATTTTTGAGAGACAGCCTGAAAAGTCTTTACAGATTACTTTTAGAATGTAGCTTACTAATTATATCCTGGTCTATGGAGAAATGCTTTTATACAAAACCCTTTATTCTGATGAGACAAAAAGAGTGGGACTTGCTAATGAATTAAAATGTTCTCTTAGTAAGAGAAACTAAAACAAACATATTTATAGGACCACTCTGCTGTTAAATACCATTTCCTTCCTTTTTACTCCAACAAGCATGAATGGTTGAGAGCAGATTTGAGAGAAACTGGTTCAAAAGCACAGTTCATAGAACTACAGAAACTTTGGCTCAGTCTCCTCCTCAAAGCAGGTAGGCTTTAAATTTGCTGCCCTCTCATAAAGCCTTCCATATTGACCCACCTACAGTTTCAAAGACCTTAAGCGCTAATGCTAATGAGATTGCTCATTGAAAAGTGATCAACAGAAATATTCTTGCCTGAATGCAGCAGGAAATTGAAATGATGTGATGCCAGAAGTCAGAGAAGGCACGTGCTTGCACAGCACTGGGAAATGCAGGGGCTTTGCTTGCAAACATTCCCTTTGGGATTCTCCCTCCTACTTTCTCTCAGCAAGGGCAGACACCCAGTTTGGAGTTTCAGTTCTGCCTGTGAGAACAAACCACGGTTTTCAGAGTACACACACAGTTGGAGCTATCAGACCACCCCTGAATTGGCCTAGGAGCCTTCTCAACAACACAGACCTGGAGGTACAAGGTTGGCTGCTTCTGGGACCTTGCTGTTGCTTGCCTGTATGTGGATATGCCCATGTTTTCTAAGAAAATTAAACAACTACTGATATTCTATGCTTAATTTTGGCATTAAATCATCGGTATTAGCCTGTGTAGGTCTGCTGGAAATAAACACCACCACTTTATATCAGCTGCACTATTTGATCCTGTTTTCCTGAAGTCTTTTTCTGAGGAAGATTCCATGGTGAAGGAACGGAGTTGTAAAGAAAGATCTATGAAATTGTCAATGCAGGTGTCGTGATAGGTATTGCTGGACCTACTGCCAAGGTGAACCTACTGAGTTCATGCAATTTAAAAAGTGCCGCTAATAATCAAGAGATGGTTCCTAAAGTCAAGGGAGAGAAGGCAGAGGCTCAAACAGCTTATTGGTATGTGACCTTTAATCATATCCCAGGCACCTAGATATTCTCATTAGGGGTGAACTAGGAATGCTTAAATAGATTAGCAAAATCGTTTACTGTTCACTAGTCATGCTGATCTCCTTTATTCTCTGGGAAAGCCGGTAATGAGCAGTTCAAACGCTGTGTGGGGCAGCAAGACCACTCAGTAGAGGCTGTAGGCACATTCAGTTTAGCAGTGAGTTGGCAGCTGGCTTGCACACACCACAAAATATGCTGTATTTCTTTATCAAATCAACAATAAGTGTTCATGTTTGTTCTGGTCTGTGTGCAAGAGCTCACGTATGCCTGCATACCTCATAACTCTACCCGAGCAATTACACCCCATACTTCCCTTTTCTGCGTTGCTGCGTTGAGAGTTACAACATTACATAGCTATACAGAGAATAAGCCTACCAAAATACATACCAATATACAGCATTTCCTTTCCCACTTATTGTTTTGAAGCTCCAGCATTTCTTCCTAATTTTTTCTTTGCTCCTTTTTTTTTTTTAAATCATCTTTATAACACCACCTTCTGTCTTTACAGTTATGCCTTTGCCCTGTCTGTTGCATTCTGGCACTTGACTTTGAACTCTTCTCTCTCTTGTTGTGACTCGAACAATTAAGGATGGAGAGTTAAAAAGTGTTTTATAATAAAAATTAAAAAATAAAACCAATAAATAATAATAAAAAGCCCCAACAAACAGAAGAAATGGATGCACAGAGGCAAGAGGAAAGACTACCTGATGAGCCTCGTAGGTGTGTTAGGGTTAATATTGGAGTGTCCAAAAGTCAGTCCTCCTGGTTACTGTCATGGGACCTTAGAAGACAGGGCCAGAAATATTGCTTTTACTGGTTCTGATATCCTAATTTTAAACACTGACTAGAATTTGTTTAGCTCCATCTCATCATCCTTGCAATCCTACTGATGTTTGTTGTGCTCTTTTTAAAAGTCAGTTCACATGTTATGTCTGTTCTTGTCCACCTTTCTGTTCTTGCACCAGAAGAGGTCTTCTCTCAGTAGTTGTCCTTGTTATATTGCTAAATATGACTCTTCAAATGTGTCTGCTGCTCTGTGGGAATTTTTCTGTAACCCTATAATTATCCCTGTTTACGTGATGGAAGTCTTTTTGCATGTCCTATTTAGCATTTGCTAACTGCTGTTCGTGCTTGCCTCTCCCTGCTAACAATGGACTTTGGATTCTTTTTTTTTTTCTGTATGATTAGGACTTTGTTTTTAACTCTTGCATACTTGGGCTGAGCTACTTAGCAAGCACTGAATGCAGTATTTGAATGAGGGTTCTTTGCAAGGCACCTCTCCAAGAGTCCTATTTGAAAGCATCAGCTAAAATTGATTTTGAGATTACAGGCAAGATTGAAATCTCAGGCTAACTGTATGTGATATGAGACCACACTGTGCAAAACTTTTCTCTCCTTTATAGAATCACAGAATGATATATCCATGTAAACGGTAAATGAGTTGACTACTCCTTACCCAAATCATGCCAAAATGGTTTGCATCTGGAGCTGGTGTTGTCACAGCAGCGCTGGATGCAGCTTCAGTATTGCTGAGATGGCTGTGCCGTCTGATATATCCTACCTACTGATGTGGGGTTTTTTTAACACCAAACATGAGTTGGGAGGGGAGGGCGAGAGAAAAGGGAATTAAATGTTGCTTAAGTCTAGTGCAAGAGTATGGGGAAACTAAAGAGGTTAAATACCATAGAAAGATGAGTGCTTAGGCAGGGTAATAATAAAAATGATCAGATCTGCATGGGCTCAAACATGGCAATTCCTCTTAAATATATTCTGTAACATGTTCTGGGTTATTGTGACTAATTATAATTTAAAGGAACGGACTGGGATACAAGCAGGCAGTTTACATTTGACCCCTAAGAAGAACTGATGTAGGTGTGCATAGTCTAGAAGTGCCTGTAAACGTGGCTCCAGCCCACGGGGAGCTTCAGGTGTGGGAGCTGGAGCAGGCTTGGGGCTGCTCTGGTCCGGCCCGGTAGCTGCGGCCGCACTAGCTGTTGTTGCTTCCTCTTCTGGGCAGTTGAATCCACATCTGCCCGAGGCTGCTCTAGAGATTTCTTTTGCCTTGGGACATAGTTTTCACTTTGGATGGACAGGATTTGGGGAGATTTCAGCGGCTAGGAACAGCAGGGGTAGGGCTAGGTGGTGCTCTGGCAGTGACATTCAGCCACATCTACATGAAAACAGCGTGGTTGGCCGGAACATGCCTTATCTAAACAGTATTTAACGAGCACGTACACAGTTCAGAACACTGTTGTGTGCTGCTGCTGCAAGGTATTTTACCAGCATGCTAGAAAGAATGGGCATTAAAAAGAACAATTTCTCTAAAGAAAGTTCTCCAAGCTCTTTCTGAAACTGCATGGAAAACATTTTAAGGGTTTTTCTGCATTCTTAAGTGACTTTCAGTACCTGTTTGAGAAAATGTATTATCAAACTCGGTTCCATTGCTTCCTGTAGACCAGGCTACAAAGTGGACACACTTGTTTTTAGATCTCCAAATTAGATGGTGCAATGACTCAGCATGAAACTCAGTCATTGTCAGCAAACATTCCTCCTCTGAGATGAGTGTTACTAACAAGCAATCAAAATGCAACGACAGAAGCAAAGAGAAGTAGATCAGCCCCTCACTCTATAGAGATTGGAATTTTCCTCTAGTATTCTTATTACTTTACTTTTCTCTGCAAGTACTTGATAAATCGAAGAGGAAGTTAACATTTTTTTTTTCCTTTTTCTTTTTTTTTTTTTTTTAAGCCAAGATACAAGACGCTTTGAAGTTGTGTGGTTTTTTTAAATGAGGACAAATATTTAATCTGTCATTAAAAGGCCGCCCATGTACCTATGCAAATTCTTAAATATCAGACTTACCTTCTACTTCCAATGAACTAGTAAGTAGCTGAAAACTCTGTAAAGGTATTGGGTTAGCTGAAAAATAGTTTCCCATAGCAACGTGCTGAATAGTTCTTAATTATATCAATAGTCACAGATTTTAATTTAAAAAAAAAAAAGAAAAAAACAACCCTTAACATTTGCAAATGAATGACCAGAGTTTTGAAGTTTGATTAAGGTTGAATTGCCTTGAATCACAGCAGAACATTAGAGAATATACACTGTATTATATTTCAAAAGGTATATTCATGATTTTCCCACTTTGTTGCTTTCATATTAAATAAGAGACGAGAGTGTAATCCTGTGTCCTTACTTTTCATTTAAGTTAACATCATTCTTTCATGTGCTAACAAATGGAAAGCATTCAGATATATTCTGTTGAGTACAATGCTGGGAGACTGCAAATGTGATTTGGTTCAGCAATGGTATTGCTGCTACTTGTTACCATGACAAGAGAGTTGCAGCAGTCTCTGAATGGTAGTAATTCTCCTAATTTTAAGTATTTAAAAATTGGATACCCTCTTGGGTTCTAGTTGGATCAAGTGTCCAAGTGGATGTTTGTTTTCTCTGTGTGCATCTTTTCCCCATTGAGTGTCATGGTAATAATATGTCATCGTACAACTATACGATGCCTTTCATCCCACTGAGTTGCAAGCAAAGTCTTCAAGCTCTAACGTCAAGTGCTGAGGTTCAGCGTGTGTGTGACAGTACACTTCAGGATTTGGAAAATGGCTATAAATTCGTGGTAGATGATAGAAGTAGTAGGTAGTGAGGATCACTACACATTTGAATGTGGGTATACAAAATATAATGAAGTGACCAGGAAATTGCTCAGAATACAAGGGATAACAAAAGCACATAGATTGGGAGAAGGATGTGTGAGAGTTTTCACAACCATGTGACTTAAACTCACTTTCAGCAGCAGAGAGCCCCCTAACTTTAGAGTTACAAGGGTCAATGGTTAGTTACTTAGGCTCTCTGTTTTAGGATGGAAGGAACTGCTCATGATCTTTCTTGAAAAAGCTAATGCCAGTGATTAATCATCCTCTTTCTGATTTATGAAACATCTAAGATCTAAAGATAGACCTTCATATAAATGGAAGTCACTCAGAAAGGGTAAAGTCTTACATAGTTTATATATGTCTCGGCCTTTTTCTACTAGTGTGCATATAGTTCAGCATATCTCTTTGCCTCAAAGAAGAATTTATAAATTTAGTAGCACAGCTTACTGAGAAGATGTGAACTTCTTAAGTTTTCTCTGCTTATATGTGCTACTGTAGTCACATTTTTTTAATCATTTACCTCAAAATAGGGAACAGATTGCCGCCATTATTGATGACCAACTCTGGTGTCCACCCACTAATGCAATAGCACTGTACAAGCTCCATGTACAGATAAAGAACCATTAAGTTCAGCTTTTTGAAATTCAAGACAATGATTCTAGGTCAACTGTTGACTGTACTTAAGTCAAAAGCAAAATATTGGTCAATCTCAGTCAACAGTTTTTAATCCAGGGGTCGATTTTTTTTTTCATGTAAATCTGTTAAGAATTATTTCTGTTTCTTAGAATATTGCCTTTCTTGTTTTAGCATGGAAGGTACCACTGTGGCTTGTCTAGGTAGGAAATGTAAGGCAATATTAGACCTGGGGTCTTTAAAAAGAAGAGTGCTTCAGCCTGCTGAAGCAGGATCTAGTCCAACATCACTGATATATTGCGGTAGTTTCAGTCAGAATTCAAAGTAAAGAGAAACACCTCACGCATAATTTTCCTAAAGCCACCTGACTCCTGACTTCAGAGGTGTTATAATTTGGATGAACAAAATGCTGGTTGGCAGGGTATCCATCCAAATGTGAGGTGCATTAGGAGGAGCAGATTATAGAAGGACCACTTTTAAACTACAGTTTCCATCTGGATGATATAGTTTCCTGCTGCTCCACTTACAGCAATCTGGAATATAAAATAAGTTTGATCAAAGCCATGTGCAAGTGCAATTTCCACTTAAGTCAGTGGGAATTTTTGCTTGAGCAAGAACTACAGGATTTGGTACACAGGATTTTGTAGCAATTATTTACTTTAGTGGGAAGTTTAATAGTAAGTGTAATGGCAAACAAAAGGGAAATATGTTGGGATAGGGGATTTGTAAGAAAGTTCCTGTGTTTGCATTAAAAATTATCCCAGTTATTTTTTAACTTTTTTTCCTCTTGTAACACCTGTGCTGTAATAATCAAAAACAATGTTACATTTTAAAGTTAGCTCCTTTAAATTTTTTCTTCTTCCCCTATTACTCACATTTCTTTTCCGGTTTTTATTATCCTGCCCCAATGGGGATTTTCTTTTAACTTTGTTATAATATAATTGTTAGTGTGTACATGAAAAGACCACTGACCTTTTACTGACTTGTGAGTCAGAGGATTAATGGCTCTGCATACGACCTTCTGAAAATAGTGGAAAAATTTCCCTTAACCTGCTTTTCAGGTGAACAAATGGTGAAAATCCTACTTGGTATTTTTTCCTCATTTATTACAATGGATTGCTTTTCTTGTATAATTGTCTCAGATTTTCAAGTTGTATATTGTGATTATTAACCTATAGAGTTATGCAGATAATAATATAGGTAATGATATAGTCATACATTCTATATTGTTTTTAAAATATAGACATTTTGTGCATTTTGGAGGATGTAGCCTCCATAATTGAAGTTATTTTGAATTGGTTGGTTAAGGTGAGTGTCTTAACTCGTGAATATCTTTACTCATGTGAACAGTTTCAGCAAAATACAATAGGAAATCCAGATCTGTTCATTCCAGTGGTCATGCTGGTGGAGCATAATAAAGTGAGGGAGAGGATCTTGCAATTATGGCCACAAGATAGGTAAGAATATGTGTAAACGTAGATGGAGGAACAAAGGACTTATGTCTTTCCTCTGTAATCTATCCAGCAAATGCCAAAATCAGCATTAGAACTTTGGATTTGCCTCCCAAAGTGACCTTTAGGAAAAAGCGGATTAGTGAAAATTTTCAGAAGTTATTCCTAATTTTAGAAGTTGCGACCACCAATAGCTTTCTCTGAACTTCATGGGAACTAAAAACTCCATCCCAAAGATGTCACTAGTTTCAGACACCCCATATGGAGACATCCAAAAGTGGAAGTCACTTGGGTAAGTTCTGGCCTTAACCTCTGTGTCTCTGAAACCATTCCATGTAACAAGTAGAGGTTATGAAAAGTGAGAGGGACAGGGAGATATCGTGGGAGAAAGATATTTGGCAGTGGCATTTGCTGCGGAGAAAAAGAAAATAAGAAAAGGGGGACACAAATAGCAAGGAGCTGTTTGAGCTCGATAGAAGGGAGAGCAGAGCAGTAAAAGTTTCATTTTCCAAATGGAACAGCAGCATCCAGTCTGTCTCAACATCCATTTTCCAGATGCATTATGTAGCCTGTAGAGAGTGCTTCAGTAGTAAAGCACCCTACCTACTGTCTGGAACTAGGTGTATAAAATATTTCATTTGCATGGGGTTTTTTTATTTGGTTTTATTTTTAACCCTTCTTACATTGTTTTCAGCAGTGTAGGGCTTTCATTATTTACTGGAAGCCAGATTCTTGTGAGTCAGACTTGCTGAGAACATGGGGGTAGACCAAGGAAGTGTATCCCTTAGCAACAGAAAGCAAGTTAGGGTTCTTCAAAACTTCTCTATTCATGTTTCTTTCATTGTTAATAGGTCTTTTTACAGAGAAATTGGCTCACACTTCATTTGGAGTGCTTTGGACACAAAAGTTAGTCAGGTTTAATGAGACAGTTTTGTGAGTTTCATTCGACACCAGACAGTTACTGAAAATCATGTATAGGGTTATACCAATTGTGCCTAAGGTATTTATCTCCGCTGTAAAAAGGAAGGGGGAGAGACTTATGTCATTATTTTTGTAGGTATGAGCTAATCCACTTAACTAACACATAAACTGTAGACAGGGTACATTGTAATTTAACTTGTCTTCATATGGTTTGCATTAGTCAGGCTTTAGGCATTAAGAAACAGGTTGTCCTGTTAGATGCCTCAATTAGATTATTTTAGCCAGAAAGTATTTTAACACTACAGCAGTTGCTCATACAGCAACTGGGCATACTACCTTTCTTTTTCAGCAACTGTTTTACTTCAAGCATATAGCGACACACACGGCAGTTAAAAGCAGGCATGTTGTGGGCTCTCAGGTCTTAGATCCTGACTTATGTTCTGTGCCTTTCTTTAAATGGCCCTCCCCACTTGGCTCCCCATAGTTGTCAGCACCACCATCCCACCCTTCATACAGCCTCCCCTGTACTTCTTGCCTGTATTCTGGCAAAGCTCCTGACAGCAAAGGATGGGGAACGTTGTTTCCACTGGTGCCTGTCTCCCAGAAGGTGGCCCAAGGCAAGTCAATCTTAGAGTATTGCTGTATATTTCCCAAACAAGTGCCCTGTGTATAATAAATCATATGGCAAAGTCAATAAAGGGTAAACTGGCCAAGTAGCACTGGTAAGAAATGGAGAAATTGAAGAGGAAAATATTTCTCATAAATAGAAATTAAAAAATTATTTTGGATGCCTTTTCTAGTTAGTGGCATAATTCACTACACTATTTAATTGTTTTCATTCTAAATAAACCTGTTAAATTTTAAATGGTAAAAAGCAATCTCAGTGAGCTAAAGAAAAACAAGTCTTTCTCTAACAATATCGCTTAGTTAAATGAAGCGTGTTGTATATTCTGACTTCAGATCTTTCTTTAAGTGTCTTTTCTGGGTTGTTGATTCAGTGAATACTTCATTTATTTTCTGGCAGTTTTCCTGAAAGGAAAGCCAAAGAACATCATCTGAATAAATAATTGTGGTTTATTTTGGCAATATCTTGTAACAGCTCAAGTGGTCAGGTATTTTGTTTTTTAACTGAAGTACCCTATTATCTTGGAGCCTGACCAGCGACTTTCTGCCACTTCACTTAACTTTGTTGTTTCATTCTGCTACAAGACCAGTAGCAATTCATGCAGAGGACTTTTAGCTAAATGCTGCTGTTCCTAGTTTAAGATGTCTATCTTAAAAACCATAAGTCTAGCATTAGGAATAGCAATGTCTTTGTGGTTCACTGAGGGATGTGGTCGATATATTCACAGGCACTATGTGGCAAATGTCTTAAGTGATTTCTATAGGAAACCTTTTAAAAATAATAGGAAAAGGAAAGGAACCACAATCCTATGTATTCAGGTAATTTCATGTAAAAGGATCCTCCCCAAAACCTCAGATTTTGAGCCAAAATACTGATTTATAAATTTATTTTACCTAAACCTGGAAAAAGTTATATCCAGCAAAATCTGGCAAATCTTTTCTTTGAAAACATCTTTGTTTTCCACAAAGAAAATAAAATCATATTTCCATTGCAAGATCAATTTTTAATGGAGTAAAATTTTCATTAACAAAATTAAGTAGTCTTTATGGTTTATGCTTGTATAAGTGCATTTGTAAAGGTAATTATGACAGACAAGTGATTGCATAGAAACAAATATATGTAGGCTGAAAATATGTCCTGCTGTAGCCCAATGCTGAAGATACTCTTGAAGAAGATGATTGTTCTAGGTCTGACTTGTAATATCTGTGGATTTTACCTGGACCCCTGTTATGAGAAATGTCTCAGCCATCTCTAGGACTGTGTGTGGACCAGGGGCAGAGGTTTCACACAGGATCTCTTGGCAGTCCCAGGCCTAAGAAATAGGATCCTTGAGCTGAAGGGACATGCAGTAACCTTGCTGTAACCTTGCCATAAACTAAGAATTGTGCTAAGACTTCTTTGCAGAGACAGTTTTTTAAAGGAAGAATCTGCATCTTCACTATCGATGTCCTTCCTTTCCTTGTATTTCTGTGGACAGCTTGTCAAAAAACTCACAGAATAGGAGAATTTAATGATTTCTTGGTTCCTTGGGCCATGTTTGTTTTCCCCTTCCCATCTTTTTTTTTTTTCTCTTTCTTTTCAAACACAGAGGTATAAAATGGGAAAATGAAACTGCATGCTTTCAGAGTTTTGTTAAGGAAATCAAACTTTAATTATTGGCAAGTTCCACCTTGGCAGAACATGAAGTGTGACTGCCTGCTTTTAATGTGTTACAGGTCCGTTTGGTTTTGCCAAGAAAATAGTTCCTACTTAATAAAAACAGCCATTTTCATAAGCAAGGGGAGTAAAATAATCTGTAATGATATATGTTAAGCTCACTGGGTAAGAAGACCAGCTGGCCTGACCTTGCCAGTCAAAGGAGTTGAACTCCAGGTCTTTGACCCTTGGAAAGCTGTTTTGCAGAAGTATGTCTGTGCTGACCATGCTCATACACATGATGCATTTGGTTTGTGTTCACTGCTTCATTTACTTAAGTGGAAGCAGTGAAAGGCTGCTCCTCAAAGTTGGTGCAATGCTGTTCAGAGATGCAGGAGGTGATACTTTGCTACTAAGCATGCTGCTTGAACCTCCCCACCTCTGCCAAGGAATGGCTGCAAGTTGGGTGCAAACACCTGCAGGCAAAGGATGAGTGGGGAAGCTCTAGGTAGGTTGTACTGACCTAGCCCACGGTGTACTGAAATGTGAGTTTGGAAGTCTTGGGCTCTGGTTCCAGGTCAAGTAGAAATCTCCTGCGTGAACTCAGGCAAAACATTAAGGCCTTGCACCTAAAATAGACATCACTGTCCTTGCTGGGTTTGTTGCTGGTGGTGGGTGGGTTTTTTTTTTGTTTTGCGTTGTTTTGTTTTTAGTGATTTTGTTTTGTTTTGTTTGTAATACTGGGGTAAATTTGGATGTAAAGGACTTTGTGAGAATAAAGAATATTTATTTTGGAGGCTGGGGCTGGACTGCATTTTTCGATTTTTTTCTAATCCCCTGAGTTGGGAAACTGAATCTTATTTTTCCTGGAAGACAGGGGGAGGGTGGCAACAAGAATCAATGTGTTAAGCCATTAGTCACCAACTGCTGGAGTTCAAATATTGACAAGTGCAAAGGTTTGGTGGTCTGTCTTTTCTGCATGAATATCAGCAATCTATCACACAAAGCTTGCCCGTACTTCCAGGAGGCCTGTCCCTGGGTAACAGATTATTACAGCACAGTAGGGTGGTAAATGGTTAGACACGGGTAGCACAGCTTCCACTGAACCATTACCCAATGTCTGGTTATGCAGAGTTTTGCCTTGCGACATAATTATCATAAATATTATGGTTCTAAAATCAGCAAATTTATCTCCTGCATCATACTTCTTCCTAAGGACAATCTTGTGATTTCACATCTGATCACTTGTTTGCCATTCACAGGTCTCCATCTTTGCTTAAAAACATCATATGCTCTGAGGGACGTCCCCCAGGAAGAATGCTGTAGCTATGTTTTTCACATGCTAGGAATAGAATCACTGTGGGAACTGAGCAATTTTCAAAACTGAAGCACCCTACAGTGAGATCTGTGAAATGGATGGTCAATGGGCTCTGAACAGGGATCTGTGAGCAGAGGGGTAGATGGTAGTCTCAAAAATCTTGTCCGTAAAAAAAAACACAACCAAAACAAACCAAAAAAACACCCCAAATTGAAAACTTTCCACTGTTGCTAAGTCTGGCTAAGCTCCATCAACTTGCAACACTGGGTCATTTTATAAGATGAGTCACTGGATGCCATAGGCAGTTTCAAATCCTTATTGATGAGATCTGCTCAGAGCAAGGCTAGAAGCCCTGGTGTTGGAGATGTCTGTGACCTGGGAGACAGGCACAGCCAAGGAAACGAGTGTAATCTTGGTCCATCACACTGTATACCTTCAGCCAAATTGCTTACTCATAGTCCCTTCTGTCTATATCATCCCAAAGCTGAGCATTCTCTGCAAATATTGTGCTATCACCTCCTTTCTTTCTGAAAATCACAAATCCCTTTCTGCACATACCTCAGTTTTTACCAACTGTAACAGCCTGGTGTAGTGTCCCTTCCTGAGAGCAGTGCTGCTGTGACAGGTACATTCATATCTCTATGTAGGCAAATAGCTGCAGAGCGAGGAAGAACAGCATCGATTAAGACTTAACTGGCAGCAGTTAAAATCACAGTTCTGCTCCCAGCCCAACTGTTAATGAAACTTCCAGCGAGTTCCATTCCCTGTTGTTGTTAGTCTCTTCTGGAAGCCACACTACATGTGCTTAGCTGGACAAATAGCTCCTTGGTGTCCCCATCTTCCTAAGCCTGAAACTTGGATATCTGTGATTTGGCCAGGTTTCTTGATTTCCTGACACTACACGCTTGTTATAGCTGGTTTATCTCACTGGTTTAGGTACTCCTCCATAGGATTGTTATACATAATTCTTCTGGGTCCTTAAGATCGGAGGAGAGTTTTTAGTTTCAGATAAACTTTTCTAAATCATCTAAAATTACCATTCTTAGAAGCAATACCGATGGAGTTAATTGATATTCTCTAAGTAACAAAGAATTTAGCTTGTTCTTGTGCAGGTTGTATGATACATTTTTGTTAACAGAGTCATTCAATGATGCAAACACTCATTCTTCAGTAGGCCTCCTGTGTTTTACTGAGTTTTGATCCATAAAGTTAATTCATTCTATTTAATTTCTTTTGTCAAAAAATGTCATCTTCAGTCAGCTGTGTTACATCATCTGTTACCTATCAACTCTCTAATAAATGTGTACTTAGTGGTCATGATCTATCTTTAGGAGCAGTGCAATGACTCTTAAACTTATGACCTTCCTTGTGAAAGTAATCTCATTAAAGTAAATGGGAACTTTGCCTGAAAAGGAACTGAACTGAGTGAAGAGTCAGAATTTGACTGGTGGAATGATTCATATGCACTGGATTCTACGTTTACATCCATTCCAGTTGTGTCACTGGAATTTAGGACATTGTCTCGATCACTTTCTGATGATGAAGAGGTGGAAACATGTTTCTCTGCATGTCCTTATACTAACAGGCAGTTAGATGTGTATCTGACATCTGTGAGTATCCCTGGAAATATTTTTAGTATGACCTAACTGTCTGGAGTTGGGGTGCTGAGAATCAACTGCTTCCAGCATATCATCCAGTGCATTTTTGTCTTTGACACATCGATTTTTAGACTCGGTGCTAAAATCATGGAGCAACTTTGCTCATAGGAGCAACATTCTTCATATATGTGCGAGTCAGTTATTTCAGTGACTGTTCCCAAGATCTGGCTCTAGATTTTTCAGACCCAGATGGGTACAAAATTGTTTTTCTGCAGTGAATCTACAGTGCTATCCTAACCTGGGACATATTCTAATACAGGATATCATTGGGCACCATCCTGAGGTGGGAATGGCCTATAGTTCTGGAATTTTTACCTTGGTCTTCCATTGGGAAATTAGTATCTTGGTCACTGAATTGTTCTAAGTTTCTGTTTGTACAATGTAAATCAAATCCTGCTTCTCATTCTTAACCCCTGACATTTGTTGTGAGGCATGTTCTATACAGAGCAGGGTTGTACAAGTTTAATAGCACTTGGGTACAAGTTCTGTCAAGTGTCTACATGGCTCTCCTTTGTGAGCAGCAGTAGGGTTAGTACAGTTTAGTGGTGGATTTGGCAGTGTTATGTTTGCAGTTGGACTCGATGATCTTAAAGGTCTTTTCCAACCTAAATGATTCTATGACTCTGTGGTTTATTTTTTTTGTACTACACAGTGGGTTGAATCTCATAATTTCTAATAGGTTAAAAGACCCTGTATATTTGAGGCACTTGAAATAAGTCATTACACTTCAAATCTGTGCCCGTTTTGCTTATTCTAAATTTGTTCCATGCCATCAGGCTCTTCTCCCTGGGACCACCGTAGTTAGGGTTCACTGTTGATTGTATCATGCAGCTTGCACCAGGTAACTCCCACCCAGAGGGGAAAAAAACCCCAACCAAAATCCACACAAAGTTATTACCACTCAACAACAATGACAAAGCAATTTGCTCATTGTCTGCAGTGAAGGCAGTAATAATTTTCTACCTCATCCATAGCTCTGAAGGGAGGAGCAATCTCGAGGATGAAATCCCAGAATCCATGGCAAAAGTCCTGTTCAGTGAGTAGAATTTACTGCACGTTTTGCTGTGGATAAATTCAATATAGTTGCACGCAAGTTCCTACAATTACATGCATGCCTTTGCATAGCAATTTTAACGATACCTGACAGTATGAAGATGATTTTTTTTTCCTCAGGGAAATAAAAAAACAAACAACGTAGGGATACATAATGTATTGCTAGAACACAGATCACCAGCTTTGAGATCACTTCATTATCCAAACCACATTCTCTCAGTGGAGTTCCCACTGAGAAAAAGGATTTTCAAGGAAAGATGCATGCAGCCTCAGCAAACTTCTTCATTTTAGAAATGACAATTGTGTCTGTTTTGCAAATGAAAGCAAGCAGGAAACGAAGTCTCCGGCATTTTGTTTACCTGGTGCATTATAGTTAGTTTTGCCCTTTTTACTGTGTTTTCAGTTGGGCAATCAGTTTCTTGGGAACTTTTGTGGTTTTTTCAAGATATGATATCATATATTGCTATTTATAACTGCTCAGGGTTGTGAAAGCAGATGATTTATCAGCAAACATAGAGGCTAATGTAAAGTATTTGCAGATCACAGCATTGAGTAGAGTGACAGTGGAAATGCCCTTCTTTCTACTGCAACATGTAGATTTTCAGACCTGCAGAGGACACAGAGCATTGAGAAAGGAGACAGTAAGAGCGTGGAATGGAAAGAGCTATACATGCAATGCATGGTATGGATCACATCATCTATTAAAAGTCACAGCATCTATAAATAGATCAGATCTTAAAGCTGAGGTAAACAGCCACCAGTGGCTACTGTGTGTACATGGGTCAGATGTTAACAGCAAGGGAGAGCTCGGATCTGGTTAGGTGTGGTTTAGCTGTTCAGCTCTGCCCTGCAGCAAGGAGAGGCAATAGGTGACCTCCTGACTTTCCTGCCCTTATTTCTTTGATTCCAAAAGCTACATGTAAATAGTCTGTGTGGAATTCAAGAAGCCATCAGGAGAAAGATAATGGCTGTGACAAGACCGTTCATAGCTCACATACTTGTTTTTGTTAGCGTAACTACAGCAAAGCTAAAATAAAGTCGACGATGCACAGCTCTATTTGAAAGAAAATCTCAGTCTAACAATTATTTCCTGTATTAGCGAATGATAATGGAATAAACATGGAAATGGATACACTTATCTAAAAGAGAGATAATAGAAAGATACTTGAGTGAAATACTGATGTTTTGTCAGTTTAGCTACTTACCATACCATTATGAACATGGTCTATAAAAGCAGCACTGCTAATTCCTTCATTGCTTGGGTTCTCAGGCTCTACAAAATAAGCTTGTCATGGGTTAGTTATTACCTATTACTGCTTATGTATCATTGCAGAACACAGCTGTCACATTGGACTAAAACGTGAGTAGAAGCACTGGCTACTGTAACGTCCATACAAGTAATGGTGTATGACATAACAAGCAATTCTTGTCATTTGCTAACCTTTCTGAGTCACTTAATAAACATTAAGACAACTGGCACCCAGTGCTATGCCCCATAGCATATCTTACCGCAAGTGGACTACATAGAAAATATATCTGCAAAATAAGGTGTCTTATGATGTAAGGCTCGCTTCTAATGCTGAAAAGGGCTTTACCAGCCTAGTATGTGCATGAAAAAATCCATTAAAGCTCCTGCATACGGGAGTATTTGACTAATCTGAATGACGTTCCACAGTGCAGTGATTGAACATTATTTATCCTCCTGCATAAGCACTCTTACTTAGAATGAAAGCAGGTTAATATAATTTCTTCTCTTAGAGCTAGATTCAAATTAAGAGTATATAGACTGAGATATCACAAGGTCTGCATCCCAAGTGTAAGGAGCATTACCTGCCAGACAGGGATATCTTTCATTTGACACTTAGGACTGAAAAGATTTGGACTCCTTATAATTTGGACCATTTGTTTCACAAGTACTTGCCCTGGCTAAATTCCAAATATCAGTAAGAATGGAGTTAAGCAAGAGGGGAAGGGGACTTCAAAGACCTGAAGGATGCCCTCTCATGAAGACTGTAGATGTCCTGAATTTAATTCTCTGCTTAAACATAGCTTTCCTTCATCATCTTGACACATCAAAGTTTCTGCTTCCTTTCCTTGGAGTTTAAAGAAAAGAGAAGGATTGGTTATTTGGGGGTGGGGAATAAATGTACTTTTCAGAACAATCCTATGAAGGCATCTTCAAGGTTGTTAGGTGTTCAGAGGTTTTGTTGGGGAAGCAAAATAAGGACATGAGAAAGCTCAGAGAGATGGCTGTGTGAGAGATGGGAGTGTAGAGATATTAGTGGAAGTGAAAAGGAAAAAAAAATTACTAATGGAGCAGTGTGGCTAGACAAGTATGTGTACTATATCAGGAATGGAGAGAAAAAGTCTGCAGAGAAGAGACTATAGAAGTTGACAGGTGACTGCTTGAGGTCCTAAATGATATTAGAGTTCCACCAGTGGGTGTGCTGGATCTGTCTCTTCCTCTGCCTTTTGTAGCTCTGGAACTAATTTTACAGATTAAATAAAGTACTTTGTCGACTCAGTGTGTCTGGCACTGAATTTGTAAATCCATCTTTTCTATTTCAGTCAGGCATGACTGGGTGAACAACCTCTAAAACTAAAAGAAGTGACATGAATAATTCTTCCTTGAAATAAGGTCAATGTTATCCTCATGTGACTTGAGCTGTGTGGAACAAAGACCTACATCAACCCAGTGCTATTAGCAACACTGGGTGCAGACATATTTTGTCATAAGTCTCAGCTAATAATTAAAGAGTCATTATGATTATCTCAGTTTTACAAGAACCACAGTATTCTTCATAGAAATGTATTTCAGCATCAAATTCACCTTGGGGTGAAAGAAATTTTGTCATTACAAAGCAACTTTTGTGTTATGCCCAAAGCTCTGCATTCATAGCACACTTTTACTAAAAAAGTTGCTAGTGTTCATATTCTGCTTGGTCTTTGTCATCATAAAGCCTAATCTTTTCTTGTCACATTAGGATGCAGGTTATGGATTTTTTTGTTTGTTTTATTTTCCGTTCCTTTGTGTACTTTTGACTTCCCATTTCAGTATAGAACATAACTAATTTAAGCTACTATTGTCAGTTACCTTTGCTATACATATGATATTTTAAACGTACAAAAAGAATGGAAATGGTTGGTGCAGATTGCTACTGTTTTCAGATAGCATCAGAAGATAATCTTCTTTTTTAAAATGTACAATCTTAATCTATCTTAATTTAGTGTGGAAAGCCTATTTTGTCTTTACCACAAAAAGAAATGGACAATTCTGTAACATTTTTATTTTCTACAGAATGATAGAATAGCAGCAGTGGCCATAAAATAGGAAAATGCAGTATATCTTGCTAGTAGAAAATGACAATGTCTTTAGTAAAATGAACTTGCATAGATTTTTCTTTGATTGTTAAAAGTATCCTGCATTAAACATAAAGTGATCTCTTTAGAAATGCTTGAGTTCCCAGTTTTACTGCCATATTATACTTCTCCTTATCTGTCAGTAAGAGTTCACATTCTGCACCATGTCTATCTAAATCTGCTTAGAAGGAAGGAATGATAAAGCAGGTGTATTACACTGGAAGACTTACATTATTTTCTTATCTTCCTTACTTAACTGTAGCCGTTCTCAGCATAAATTAAATAGCGTAGGTAGGAAAACTTGCCTTTCTTTGTATATACTGATTTTTCAGATCTATGTATAATATTAAATCCATGCTATGCAACTTTTACAAACATGCCATTAGCTTCAAAAACATAGGACTTTAAAAATAGCTTGTGAAAATCTTATGATCTGCTATGGAATTGTCATGAAGATTCTCTCAACCATACAGTCCCTTTTGTTCAGCATGGAGAAATGTTATGTAAGATGATTTTTTTATCTATTGATGTTTTGCTTCAACTCTTTTAAAATCTGCAGTTATTAATGGTATCTCAGCCCAATTCTTAGCCCTAGATGAATGCTCAGTGCGGGACTTCAGATATGGGAGCAAAATCCCTTCTCTGGTTATTGCCCAGTCCAAATGGATGAGAAGTCCAGTGGCTCTGGATCCCAGCCCTGGGGACCTGCAGGGGCTGCCTTCAACGGCAGAAGCTATGACAGGAGCGGAGGACAGTGATGGAGCAGATAGATAAGTAGCACTCTTTCCAGTGCCCAAAATAATGTTGTTTGACTCACAAAAGCAAAATCACAGAGAACCTATGGGAATCACAAAGTCTGCCTAAATGTTTGAGCACAGGAGCACTGTACTGCGGTTATCTCAAACCAGAGGATGCTGTTGCTCCCTCCCTCCTGCTCTAAGGAGCTGGGATAAAGCAAGAAGGCAAGATCAGCATTAGCCTCGGTGGCTTCAATACTGAAGTGGTTTGGCTGCCACACTGTTGACTGGGTTTTTTTGTACAGAGGAGACTATTGCCAGGCACCAGCCAGCAGGAGAGAGGAGCATGTTATGGACAGGAATCTGTCTGCAGTTCAGAGGACACGGTGCTATTTTTGAAAGTGCCTTTGCACCAGGGTTCATTAGCATATTCTGAGGTTATGTTAAGTACATATAAATCATCGTGAGGCCTTGCAAAATATATCAGAAAACAATAATATAGGTTTCCTGAACCCTCTCAGATTAGCCAAGAGAAGACATCTGAAATATCAGCTGGTCTGGCAAAGGTGTAGAGTGATTAGTGCTGCTGTATTATGAGAACCACTTTCTGTGACTCCCAGATTATCTCCATCTCATCATATTTGACTATTCTGGTGTATTTACCCAGACTGGGTAAAAGAAAGCAATTAGAAATATGGGTTTATATTTTTTGCTGAATTTAGAAAATTTGTTGATAAACTGTTTTCATTATTGGAATCTGGCATGGGTCATAGAAGACTGTATTTTTGAGTAATTTATTTTTTTATTATTATTGATTTAACTGTCTTTTGCCCTGGTTGCATAAATACAGATGAAAATAATTACTTTTACATTTTGTTTCTCAGTGGTGGCCAGCTATTTCCAGTGACAGTAATTAATTTATGTATTTTTTTAAGTCTAGCAGATTGCACGACTCTGGTTTTACTTCACAGTTTTTCTAGGCATAGCTATAGCCATTAGTAGCAGATTTCTGCTCTTGCATTCTAAAGGCACAGAATTCTGGCCAAACTCATCAGTCACTTCAGTGATGTGAGAATATGACCAAAAGGCAATTTCTTATCCATTGAAAATAGGTCAGAAGATCAAAAAAATATTGAACAAAGGCAGAGAGCCATTAACATGGGTTGGAAAGTAAATTCTAGGTATAACAATTTATAAAAATAAATTAAAGTGGGACATATTTGATTTTAGGGAACTACAATGATCTAGATCCTTTGCACCTTTTGATTTATATAAGCCAGTTTACATAAACTGCCTTCTTTGAAGATGTGGGAATTAAATTTACATGTAAGCTCTGTTTTTCTGAAGCGTTCAGTGAATGTACTTTTCCATAAAGCCAGTGATCCATTTTAACACTGCTCCTTCTTCTGGTGATGGATAATATTTTAGTGATTGGATAATTAGAAATGAAAAACTGAGTTAATGCCTTTTTCTTTCTTACCCAAGCTACTGCTCTGGTAGACAAATTGTTCTGCACCTTCCAGGGTCCTTGCCTCCAGGGTCCAATGCAAGGCAGTCAAAAATGGAACTTGCACACCCTAACTGTATTTAGACTGGTTTTCCAGAAAAGAAACTGAGTCTGATCTCTGAATATAAGCTCGCGTCTAAACAATACAACATACTGAAGCCATTAGCTCTTTAGTGCTAAACTTAGCAACGAGGAATTCCCTAGATGATTTTTGCATTCCAGGGCTGCTACCACACAAGATTCATGGGGCCATGAGGAAGATTCAAGATGCTTGACAAACATATATATATATATATATGTATAATTACTTTATTCCCCAAACTGCCTGGTGAATTAACATTCTCTTCTAACATCACGAAGTAGGTCTTGAAAAATTCTGTGGTGTCACAGATGTTACTGCAGAGGAAACCACATTGGCAAGCAAGGAGGAAATAGTAACAGCATTTTTGTTAATTTAACAAAATAGAAGGCTTAACCCTTTTAGTGTTAGAAAAGGGTCTGTTGTTTTACATTAAGTGTTTTCATCCATTTTAAGTTGTTAGTACTTTCCCCCTGGTGAGAGGTTTGGGCGAGACTGGCTGAACTTTTCACATAGGCTCTATTTCATTCTGTCCCCACGGCCCAATGCCACTGTATCAAAAGGTGGGTCTTTGATTAGCAGAAGGACACCAGATTATGGGTTCTTTGGAGGGATCTGGCTTCAGACTACTGACAAAACTCAGAGCAAAGCCTAGCTCCACAGACCAGAGGGGAAAAAACCCATCTGTGATACAAGGAAAATAGCCATGTAATATAATTTTCAAAAATACATGCAAGCAATGCCGGTGGCTACCACAAGTTTGTTTCACCACTTCATGACCCAGTCTTGTCAGTTCTCAGAATCACAGAAACACACAACGGTTGAAGTTGGAAGGGACCTCTTGAGATTATCTGGTCCAACCTCCTGCTCAAGCAGGGCCACCTAGAGCTAGTTGCCCAGGACCATGTCGACATGGGTTTTGAATATCCTAAGGATGGAGACTCCACAATCTCTTTGGACAACCTGTGCCAGTGCTCAGTCACCCTCACTGATATTCAGATATATCCTCCTGTGTTTCACGTTGTGCCCATTGCCTCTGGTCCTGTCATTGGGTACCACTGAACAGATCCTGGCTCCGTCTTCTTTGTACCGTCCATTGAGGTATCTGTGCACCTCATGATGAGATCCCCCTGAGCCTTCTTTTCTTCAGGCTAAACAGCCCCAGCACTCTTGGCCTTTCCTCATAGGAGAGATGCTCCAGTCCCTTCATCTTTGTGACCCTCCATTGGTCTGTCTCCAGTATGGCCATGTCTCTCTTTTGGGGGGCCCAAAACTGGATGCAGGTGGCATCAATGCTGAGTAGAGGGGAAGGGTCACGTCCCATTGCCTTTCTCTTCTGTTTTCTTCCTTACACTAGTTTCAAAAGCATTATACTTTCCAACATCTTTACCCCAACTTGGTAAAAGATATTTACTGTTATAAAAAACCAAAATAACCTTTTCTTGCCAAGCTCCTAGAAAAAAAAATGTTTTAATAGCTATAGATTGACATCTGGAAGAGATTGGAAATATCGTCCCTGTCTACGGGTGTTGCAGAAACCACTGAACTTTCACAGTGATGCTTCATTTAGTCCATAACTTGGGTCAAGACAGAGGACATTGAAAAGTTTCTAATGCTCATTTATGTACTTCAAATGGTGGAAAATTTGTTTCTGCATTTCGTAAATTATTCCCTTTGCTGTGCCCCTCATTGCTAATCTGAAATTGAGGCTTTGGCTTCTAGCCTTTGGATTGTTTTGTATGCTTGTATACTAAATTAAAGACTTTTCTCACTGGAGTAATACAGTCTCCTCAGGCTCCCTGCAAATCAGGTTTTCTGCTATTCCTGTAATTCTCTTTAGGAACTTTTCGATTTTTTTAATATTTTCTTTTGGAATATGGATGCTGGGCTGTACTATTCCAGCCATGGTCTGTTTGCTGTTGCACATGGTGGCATCATCTATACCTGGACTAGCACAAGACACATCCTGATGCTTCTGTCTTTCTGAATCTACCCAGAAGTTAGCTAAAAATGCAAACCACTGAGGTACAAGGTGGTTGATTTTGTTCACCCAGAAGATGTTGGTGGTGGGATATCTGACTCTGAGCCCCCTTGTCATGTCCCAGCTCTTCTTTCCGCATGGCAGTGGGGAAGTGCACCATATGTGGATGACCAATGTCCTCAGTCTTACTTGCTGCAGCCATGCACTGCTAAAAATGTCAGCAGTGTGACCAGGCAGCAGAGGCTCCCCTGGAGCAGGCAGGGCAGGGCCTCCCAGACAGGACCATCCCACCGCCCCCCGGTCACGGAGCAGGGCAGGCTGGGGAACACTGTGGCCAGGGATATGGCCAGGCTGAGATGCCAGACTGCAGATGGAGGCTGGGATCAGGCCCAGTGAAGGGATGGTCAAGCTCAGGTGAGAGACAAATGGTTGAGGTTTGGCTCAGAGCAGCTCCCACGGGAAGGAGCAGCCTCTCCCCACAGGCAACAAAGGGACTCTGGACCCGGCAGACAGACCTCTGGGAGCAGGGATGTCTTGAAGCCCTGGCAGCATACCAGCTCTCATCATACTACTGGGAACTGAGGTTCAAATAATGACTTTTGCTTTTTTTAATCTGTTAATTTATTTTGCTGTCTCATTCCTGAGCCTATTATCACCTGCATGGATGAGGTCTGAGAAGTTAAGCCCTTTCCCACTGTTAGGTCAGGCTATACTCTGCTGCAATGGGATGGATGCTGGAAGTGCCTGTGCCCAAGGATGGAGAACATGTGTGAGAGTAACGAAGCGTAGCTGCTTGTGAGTGCGGTGTTTGCAGGGCAGATGCACAATTTGGTGAATCTGGTTGTTATATTGGCCAGCAATGAAACTAAAAACTCAGGGTGTGTCATGTCCTTGGAGCTGTGGATTTTCAGGGAGAAAACATACAGGGAGACTATAATCCCCATATTCACTCATTCCAAGTTCCTGATTGATCATGGGTGCTATTTTTTGTCACCCTCACTCAGCTTCTAAGGAAATAACTGGGAGCTAATAACTCCCATGTTGTAGCAGGTCACTGGGAATACCTCAGCGCTGTCAGCCTGGGCTGGAGAAGAGCATTAAGCAATTCAGGAAACATTTGGCAAAGCTGTTAGTAAGGACTTCTCCCTTCCCCAATCACCTAGTTGATATTCATCATGTTAATCAAGATATTAGCTGTCCCTACCTATCTTTTCTTTTTCAGGCTGATGAAACGCAATGTTCTCTTCCTGCTAAAGGAGGCAACAAGTGGCAGCTAGTCACGGAGGGTGTGGAGTAAGTCTGTGGAGAGCCGACAGGCAAGTGGAAGTGTCTCATAATATGGCTTAAGCTCAACAAGAAAACTACACTAGGCTACCTCTCCTATTTGGTTTTTGGTACATAAAATTTGTGAAGTTCATTTTTAGCGTGTGGAGGTACTGCCATTTTGGGTGGGGACGGGGAATGCAGTACTAATTTTGAGAGTTAAGTGATCGTGATGTAGTATTTTCTTTTCCTAGTGATTGTAAGGCTGCACACTGGTGCTTATCACTACTGTCTATTGCTCATCTCCTGCCTATTGTTATGGTTATCACAATAAAAGGCCATTGATTTACAAAACATTTCAACTTTATTAGCAAGGTATTGTTGTGGGCTGATGAAGTCAGTCGAGAGCTCCATGGGAGGAAGAGGTGACTTAATGGAGTGTGAGGTGCGTATGGGCTGGTGGCAATGGCTTGCATGCCTTCAGCTTTGTAGCTCTGGGTTATATTTGCTGTGGTTGCCAGCACAGTCCCTACTATTGTTTCCAGTAGCTCTGTCTTGCGTTTCATTGTCTGGGTTGCATCCGTCTGCATGTCTTTCAGTACTTCTTTCCCATACCCAGAAGGATGGCCATGCTGGATTGGAGCAGAAGTCCAGTTACTTACCATCCTCCTTGTGGCAGCAGTAGATGCTTCAGGAATGTTGATAATAATAAGACACTTCTGGAGGGATGCTTTCCCAGGTGTACCATCCTAATTTGTCACAGTTAACACCATAGGATTTCCTGCTTCTGTTAGTGTTTTGTTGGCCTTTGGACATAAGCTCACAAAAAGCACGCTCACCACTCTCTTTTTTTTTTTTCTATGGTTCAGACATTTACCAGAAATTTTGCAGAGGTGTGGAAACATATTGCAGAAATTCACTCCTTGAGGTCATAGGTGAACTGAAAAAACAAAGAACAGATAATTGTTTCTAGTCCTTTTATTTCTCCACTTAAAAACATATATTTAAACCTCAATTAGAGTCTTGAAGCAAACACTCCATTTAAGGACTTGGGTGCTGAGTATTTTTTTTTCTCTACTGTGAAAGATCAGCATCTTGTAAAACTTCTCCTGGGAATACTGAAGTAAAGGGATAGGGAGGGCTAAGCAGAGGAAGTATTTAATGAAGGATGTTAAACTATTCCAGAGAGAACCCTTGAGGGAATATCTAAAAGGAATCCCTAAGTGGCAGGAGACAAGCTGGGAAAAAATGCAGCCAATATCTTTTACAACCTTGTGAGAAGGGCTGGTGGAATAGCATAAGGAGCATTTTTCTTTCTTGCTACATTTAATTTCTTCCTCTGTGCTGTGCTGGCAAAGTTAATCAGCGCATAAAATGCTGCCTTTAAACATGTGAATGGAACAGGTTTCTGCAGCTATAAGCCGTGGGACTGAATGTGGCTACCTCCAGTGAGTTTTTATAGGCTTCTGTCAAGCGACCTCTCTGCCTCCCTCCTTCCTCTGCCTCTCCAGTGGTGGCTCACCATGGTGTGTCTGCACTGGGAAGGCAGAGCAGACCCTCAGTGGCTGTGGCAAGCTCCTTAGAGCACTCTAACAGTACAGTGTAGATGTTGCCACTGCTTCCCCTGAATAAATACTGCTATCATACCTTCTTCTTCTATCACATGGCAAGATAGGCAGAGCATAGTCAAGTCTGTGAACAAAAAAGGTGGGTTTCTGATACACACACCAGGCAAGTTTGTGTATCTGTGACTGAGTTTGTAGTGGCAAAAAAGAAAATAAAAAAAATCCTGTTCTAGTTCAGAACCACATATATTAACTGTGGAATAATGTAATTTAATTTCTATAAGCTACTTTAGATGTCTTTTCCCTTAGTAGCTTATATATGTGTATCGTATTTCATACCACACATTCATTCATGTAACATATTCTATGAGTTTTTGTGTGCAACTATCATATAATTTACTCCTCTACTTTCTGTATGATAGCATTACAGTAAATTATTTTTGTCATACAAATACTGCATAATACACTTCATATGGTTTAACTATGTTTCATTAACAGATTGAACCACATGTTTAAAAAGACCAATAAATTATCGTGTACTATATCACTGAAGTGAAAATGCTGCCATCCCCACGCACTGCCTTTTGCTCTTTCGCTCTTGCATTCAGCCTATGCTTTTGGCAATAATAAAGGTGCCTTTTGGGGTTATGTGAGGACAGAGGAGGCCACTTGCTGGAAATTACTGAACTGTTTGAAAAGAGGATTTTAGTGAGTTTGAGGAATATTATGATCCATTTTCAGGAAACTGTTTTACTGTTTTGGGTTGTTTTGGGGTTTTTTTGTTTGGTTGATTGGTTATTTAGGTGGTGGAGAATCAGAAAAAACACTTGCCTGAGAGGAAATGGAAGATGATTTGGGACCATCTGAATGAGCTGGAGGAAAGACAGGATGCCCACATTTTCCCTCGTACCTGTCTTCATCAGCTGGGAAGGTAGTGTCCAGAGATGCTCACTCAAAACTTAAGTGCAGTAAACACTACTTTGTATTGAAGGTTGTTCAGGAACTTGACAGAAATTAGTATGAGTATCAAATGTTTAGCCGAGTTTCCTTTCATGAGCAGTAATAAAAGTTCAGGCATCTGAGTGAGATTTTGAGCTCTGTCTCTGCATTAGGGTTGGACCTGGACCAATGCTGGGCTTTCAGACAATTCATTGTACTTGTTCTTTGCCTCTCCGTCCAAGACAATCCATGGCTTCCTCTCTGCACCTTACTCACCACGTAGTTCATTGACAGGGAACAGAAGTGGGAGTGTAGCAGCTTATAATACAAAAAGCCTTTTAAAATCTTTGGGACTTTGAATTACGGACAGCAGCATTTGAAAAGTTTAGCAGGCACTGGACAGTTGAATGTGAGAAGACCTGCATTCAGATGGCTGTAGCAATGTAAGTCACCATTTCCACTGCTCTGATGTGGCTGACTGGGAAGGGTTTGCACTACTAGAAAAGAGTATACCAAAATATCAGCAGGAGATGTCAGTGCCAGGTAGATACAGGCATGGTGCACAGGTGTCTTTAGTAGAGCAAAGCAAATTCTCACAGTGTAATTCCTGTGCTTAGACCAACATTTCTTCATGATTGCATCGCTTTCTCAGCTGTGACCCTGCAAAGCAAACTTATTTTCCCTGACCTTTCAGGCACTTTGAAAATCACTTTGGATCCCAAACCACAAAATAATATATAGTTTAGCTGTTATATGTCGATACACATACACACAGAGACCCCGATCTTATATATGTTCTTTGCTTCTTAGTGCATACGTTTACATTCACCTGCACTAAAACGTGTTGTTGATGTGAGACAGATTACTGGGATGATCCTCTTTTCTCTGTAAAATCAGCATATCCTTATCATCCATGCTGTAACTCCTCCTGGTCACATATTTAATAATAGACATACACTCAGCTTGTTGCTGAAACAGCAGCTTACTTATAAGATTATCTTTAAATTATCGATTTATCTTTTCTGTATTTCATGGAAAAGCCATAGGAATTTTTAACAGAGAAGTCAAAAAAAAATGAACATGAATCAATCCATTCTATGATCAGTATATTATAATCAATCAAGATTATGGCCTCTAGAAAAGCAGTGACTCTGCCAGAAGAAATATGTGTGTTTTTCCTGAGACTTTACTGAAGTCACATGCAAGATTTCAATGGGCTTTTCACCAGGCAGTTTGTTCTTACTTTTCAAAAGCAGAGTAGCTCCTGGGATATAACATGGCCTCAAGGACAGACTCCTGGGCCCCCAGGATAGACTCGTACCTAGAGCAAGCCTAAAAAAGTCTGTGTAATCAGCCTCTCAAATTACAACGCGATGTGGCACAGGTCTCTCCAGGTGATTCCTCACCCCCAAGCCAGAAGGCATAATCACGTAGTAATTCCTAATTAAGTGAGGGTGCGGTCACTTGCTAAAATCTGTGTTTGCAAAACATAAACAAGTTTTTCTTCCTTAGGGAAGAGAGAAAAGGAACAATTTTAAGGCTCTTATTTTTTTTTTCTTATTCAGGTCATAACATCAGACCACAGCAGTGCAGATAAGAGCTCAGATGAAGTTTCCATTCACTGCCACACAGTGGGGAGACAAACTTACTCATGGGTGTTCTCGGAGTATTTTTCTCTTCCTTCCATACACCCAGAAAAAAAAATACATTTTTCTCAGAAAATTGCCAAAGAATTAGTCATGTAGAAGCTTACTTACAATTGTCATAAAGCCTGGAACGTGTGTTTAGCTGCTTCCGCCTCTGGATATGGCAATTGCCTGGTACCTGCTCAGATTATCTTAAGTCAAGGTAAGTGTTCACTGAAGATATTAGCTGCTCCCTTCTGGTTTGGGCACCCACATTCCCAGAAGTGGTGTTACTCTATTGTCTCCAGGCTTGACCTCCCTTGAGGTTGCTATTGAACCACCACTGGGTTTTTGGCAGTAAATGTCTACTTACCTTCTGACTTGTAAATCCGCAGAAAGGCAATGAAGGGACTGCAAAGTGCGATTGATCTGTTTATTAAGTAAGAACGACATTTTGCACTGAGCCTAATTACTGCAATTCCTGTGCAGAAAGCAGCTCAAAAGATCCTTCAAGGAAAAAAGTTTATGTTGTGAGACAAGAATGTCCCTCGTCAAAAGCAGATTATGGTCACCAAGTCTAGGGATTCTATTTGGACATACCAGCATCCTGACACACTAACATTTCATAGTCAAACAGTCAGTGAAAGAAAGAATTTAACACCAGCCTCTATGGACAGATGATAAAAAAACCCCACATAAATTAAGATCAATTAATCCATTGTGACAATGAATTAGGAGTGACTGGAACCTTGTAGGAACATTGGCTTGCCTATCAAGTTAATGTTTTAAATATAAATGAATTAAATAATAATAATAAAAAATTCAACATTTTAAATAAATTGTGACCTTCTTTGATTATAATATTTTTCACTTCTTTTGCTTTTATAACTAATTAACCAAGGCAGTTATTTCACAAAGTCTTTCTCCATTAAATCCCTTTATCTATAAGTTAAGTCACCATATGGTCCCTGCAACACACAGGTTCCTTTTCAGTTTTCCCACAGGCCATTGTAAACCACAACAAAAAAAATAATTTGAACACTTATGAGAAAAGATACCGCCAGTATCTTTTTTTCCACAATACTTAAAATTCCTTCAAGAGTCTGCTTTTACACACTACATGAAGTTTTGGATTTTCTCTTCTGCGTTGCCTTCCAAAAGGTTCACTGGGGGAAGATACTACTGGCTAGTTGGAAGCAACAAAATATGTTTGAAAAGCCAGATTTTAATTACAAGTAGTGTTTTTTTTTTTGTTGAGTTGCATGTGTTTTGTGAAATGTGATGTCATTTGGCCAGCAAAGAGCGTGGGAGCCCCATGTCAGAGATGGTTAAGCCGCGTCCACCTTATTCAAACACCAGGACAAGCACTTTGAGGTTTAAGAGGAATAATGCATCATTTGCCCAACATGAGCCAAAAGCTGTGCAAGTATGATTGATAGTTACTGTAAATTCTGCTGTTAACTTTTAACTTAAGGTAAGCACCTTATATCATTGATTTTTGTTGCTATTATGTGGCTGGATAGCTTGCTATCAGCTCTTGAGGCAGAAAAAAAATTAAAAGAAAAAAATTGCTTATCAGAAAAACAAATGTGTGAACGAGCCACCAACCAGAATCTCAGAAGTACTTGAGTTTCAAGATCTTAATTAAACTTTATTTACAAAAAAAAATAAAATGGTATTTTAAATTGGACAAAGCGTATGTCCTGCAATAAGGGTGTTTGGAACTGTGTACAGGACAAACTGACTGTAGCTTTGTTTTAAGACTGGCACTACAGCTATTTATATGTGTAAATTATTAATTTTATAATTTGATATGAACATGTATTTTACATTTTATGTAAGCAAAAAAATACCTAGGCAGTTCTTGTTCAGAATAACATCTGGCAAACATCCGACAAAATAGATGAATTTTATTAGAAACCTTAATTTAAGAGAGGAAAACAAATCTTTGATGTAAGTTTTATTAGCAAGCCATTTCAGAAGAGAATTTAGGGAACAGTACTTTCATGGTTCTGCATTAGGAGAAAAAATTGCTTTAATTAGATATGGTAAGTGATCAATTCTGCATGCTATGATTAGGAGGACAGCTCCAGTAATTATATATACAATAAGATGTCCAAGTCCATGAACATCTGTTCCTAATCATCAAACTCAGAATATAGAAACAGCTTGCATTTGTATTAATTTTGTGTCACAGAAACTCAAATCCAAAATATTTTATTGTGACCTTTATGCACAAATGTCAACTCTATTTTTAATAAAATAAAAAAAGGCAAAGTATGTGCCATATTTTCATTAACATAATGAAAAATAGTTTTATGATACAGATACCACATTATTTATTGTCTGGCTATACACAACAAGTATAATCAGTATTTGTTAGAATTTTTTGACAGAATAATTGTATTGTTACAACTACTAGTCTGGATATAATTATAGCAATATGAATGTGCTTTATATTTTATAGGATTTATTCTCCTTCTGATGCAAAGGAAGTCCATATACTAGTATAAAGCACCTCTGTAGGAATATGAATGCACCAATACTTGTAGGATAGAAAAGAAAGAGCAGAAATACACTGCTTTAATTATCTGAAGTAATCTAGAGGAAGGCATTTTGACTTCTCACTCGTGCAGTTTAAAAAAAATTGTCTTGTTTGTTTAACTTGAATCATACCGCATTCTAAAGACAAAGTGGAGGACCGTAATTCTTGAGAGATAAGGCATGAGAGTTAAAATGTATACTCACTGAGCCCCTCAAAAATTTTCCAGTAGTACATAGAGACTTTCTAAATAGAAAGCCAAGGAGATGAAATAAGGTAAAGCAGTATCATCACATACTGAAGACAATGTTTTCGTAGCCATATTGATCAGAAAGATGTAAGAAGAATCAGAATTCTGATTTTCTTCCCTTATATGGTCTTTTGGTGTTCTCTGTTTTCAGTGACTTAAAAAAAAACAAACCCACAAAGGAAAAACCCAACAACAAACCAACCCAGACAACTCTACTATCTTACTGGCATTTCAGCAGGACACTAAGTGCTGAAAGCCAAGTGTAATTTTCATTGCCAGCTAGAGATTTCCCAGAAATGAAGTTTGCCTGTGCTGACAATTACACAGTCAAGGCTTTAATTATAAAATCCAGATAACAAACTATTGCTCATTCATTGACTAATAGAGCTGGAAAAGTGGAAAGTCTGATCCCTAAAATTGTCCATCACCAAAGACCCTTTTTTTTTTTTTGAGAAAGGGGATTTTTGTTTACATCATATAGTTGTTTCTTGTTTTCCTTGGAAGGTGTGGCAGAACTAGAAATGTGAAAACTCAACAACTGCAAACCAGCAGGGTAGATATTTCACTGAATTTCACTGAATTATTAGAGTTGGAAGGGACCGTAGAGATCATCTAGTCCAACTGCCCTGCTGAAGC
>JAOTQQ010000041.1:36762867-36852868 GCA_026546715.1 Gallinago undulata | reverse complement strand
TTCTCTTCTCCAGACTAAAGAGTCCCAGCTCTCTCAGCCTTTCTTCATAAGGGAGATGCTCCAATCCTTGAGTCATCAGTGTTGCCCTAATCATCCGTGTTGCCCTTATCTTAAACACTTTATTTCTGGCTTTCTTATTCTTCACCTATGTTGATAATTAAATGACCAGTTAATGTCTTTGAGAAAGAAAAGACATAGAAAAGATTTCAAAGCCTGGTCCTTTGAATAGAAATCTCTTTAACATTCACAACTTTGATTTCTGGTTTGTCAAAATTTATGTTTCTGAGGGCTCTCTGTCTTGGAATCCTTGGCAATGCAGCTAACTCAGCTATGGCTCCAGCCTTCTCATCAGTGGGTTATTGCTTTTCTGGACAGATTCTCTATTTTGTTACAGTGCACCATTTAGGGCAGATATTTCTCTGTCATCAGGATTTACTGTTAATCTCAGAAACACAGAGATACTCTTGGTAGCAAAGGATATGGTTTCTGGGGAGGAATGGCTATTTAAAAAAGGAAATCAGTTTTAAGGTAATCATAGTGTTACTTACGGTAATTTTCTAATTTATTTCAAATGTAAGTACTTGCCCTAGATGTAGTTCGTATCACTCCAAATCAAAAAGGTAGGACAAACCTCTCTTAAACATAGAAATATATATGTGAATGTCTGTACAGTCAGATTCTGAAAAAGCTGTTAACAATTTAAAAATAATTGAGTCTATTTTTTACAGAAATATTACACTAACAAATTTTACTGCTTTCCCTTGTTTGTGCTATTTACTTATCACATTGAACTTCTCTGTTTACATAATAAAAGTCTCAATAGTTGCTTTTTTTTCCTTATAGCTGTACTTACTTCCAAGTCCTTTATAGTTATAGTTGATAGCTATAGTTCTAGATAGTATCATAGTTGATAAACATAAAATTAACTGCCAAGTGCTATATTGTCAGACTGTGCACTAATTACATTTACTGTGCAACTTTGACTGCCCTACATGCATTCTGCTCACTTGCTAACTTCCTGCAGGGCAGTTTTGAACACCCCATGGCTCTTCAAACAGCTGACAGCATGCCACAAACATCCAGTCCTCCAGGAGAGACGCAGGCCAGGCCAGTAAAAGCTGCAAGTTTAAGGTTCGGCATATCTCAGGGAATGCTGGAAAAGGATAGGGGCACTTAAACCCATCAGGAAGCTGGGAATCTCGCTCCCCAAAGGGCTGTTTTTACACTAGAAAACTTTAGAAAAACTTCAAGAAAACAGCCAGTTGTCACTGATGCTGGCTGACCTCCCCTAGCACTAACAACATTTAAAGTGTTGGTTTTTCCCAAGACTAGGATTTGGAGGATACTTGCTGCGGCATCAGTTGACACGTGTTAACAGCCTACTATAAACAAGGCAATCTTGCATCAAAGCCTACCCTGAGGTTTTATCACAGGTTAACTAAATCTCACCCCTAGTGCAGGCCAGGTGACTGTGGCAAGGAAGGAAAGGTACCAGCCAGGACTGAGCCACCGAACCTTCAGCCCTGCCCAACGGGGTCAATCCTGATGGATCTCATGCTTCCGGTGGGTCTCAGGGCACCTGACCTGAGACAATTCAACTCACCGGCCTGGTAGACAACGACTCTTTATTGTTTTGCTCAGGATTTCTTTTCTGCCATCTTAGCAAACGGGATGGGCTGTGGAGGAGTCCAAAGTGTGCCAAAGCAAGTGCGAAAGGGGGTGTGGGGGAAAAGGCGTTGAACAAGTTGCCAGATCAGCTCAAGCTGTAACACATACCTTTGCCCTCACACCTGCTTTCAGTATGACATAATATTAAGGGTGCTGACAAAGGAGCTCCAGCGAGTCTCGCTGTTGTAGTTGGAGGAGACACCACACCAAAATACGGCTGTTCCACCAGGAGTTGCTGCCTGCACAGCAGGCAGAGGAATAGCGCAGGTACCAGCACTCAGCTACTTCTTGTGTAAAACCAACCCCCTGGTGAAGGTGGGTTTTAAGGCTGTGGACTTTGTACTTTTGAAGTGCAAAAACCACATATCCCCCTCTGTCAGCCCCCGGGGAGGAGAGGTTGAAACCTGCAGAGAGGTGGGAAGGGCAGGTGGGGCTACTGGCCTCTCCAGCAGTCATGGCAAGGTGTGCTAGCCCTGGTGTGTCACCTCTGCACAAACACTGCCTGCCCCTCAGTGAGAGGGGTTGTAGAACCGTACCAACACTGTCAGAAAACATCCTTCTGCAAGCAGGGCTTCAATCTAGGCTGTGAGACTATCAGCTCTACATACCACATTGTGAGGTATTAAAAACAGTATTTTTCCATTTCTCGCTGTTATCAAGTTCCCCTCTTGCCTTTCTCTTTCTGGGGCCTTTGCAGTTCAGCTCTTAGCACTGAAAGGGTCTGGCTTTCCAAATGGAAGAATCTGAAAACAAGACTCAAAATGTTTAAAACTCTCTGCTTTAAAAACCTGTGAAGTGGTTCACCTGTAAACTCTGCTGTCAAAAAAATGTGTCAGTGAGTTACAAAGTATCCAAGCTTTACAGACACTTACCAATTATTCTCATTCTCTAAAACAAATCTGAAAATCATTCTGCCAGCATGACAGCATCCTGTTTCAGTCTTCTGAACTCTATTAGTGTGTACATGGAGGCAGGTGTAAGCAACAGATACACAGGACTCAAAAGTTTTGAAAATTAGATTCTAGAATGAAAAATAAGAAAATACAGAATTAATTTTAGAAGGGAAAATAAAAGTTTCTACAGTGTAAGGGTAAACCGAGCTTTTACGTGACAGAGGGATAACTCATATGTAATTGAATGATGCAGGATTTTTAATTAAACTGTGGTGACGCCTTTCATGTCTGTGATACACGGTAAACAAACTTTGTGCGTGTCCAAAGGTGCACTTTGTGAATTGCTTTATTTCACACCTTCATGCCTTTATTCGTGACCTGTGCAACACTGTTACGTTGTACCTGCGACCACGTACAATGGAGAGTTATGGAGGGGTGACAAGAAGTGCTCGGGAATGTTCAGTCTCTGATCCTGCTCTGGCTCTTCTATTCCTCTGGGTGGTCCTCGTGCAGGACAGTGTACATTGAGGACTGCCCTGCCTCTTGTGTTGGCAAGTTCATGGCTTAGATTGGGAGTTACTGCAACTGCAGCCCCACGTCTCTCCACTCGGCTTTGGTACCCCGGAGGGGAATGAGAGAGCTCTCGTAGAGTGTCCCTGGGCCAGGCAGGAACTTGCCCTTCCTTGGTGGGTGACGAAGGTGTGTGATCAAAATTGTGGTTGTTTAGGTTACAAACTCGTTCCAGTGTAATGATATGGAAACTATTGCTGGGTGCAACCCGTATGCAAGGGGAAAGAGTTTCTAACCCAAACAATCAAAATGTCTACCACACACTTTCATCATCATCATCGTCGTCGTCATCATCATGCTTCCCACAAAAGCCAGGGGCAATCAGATGAAGGAAAATAGCACCATTAAATAAAAAAAAAATAAAATCACTAATCTTGGGGCTTCTTTCTCCTGGTGTTTTATCTTCACGTGGAGAAGTAATGGGTCTGACTGCTACTGCAAATGCGAGATGTGAAAAAAACCATCATGCTTCAAGGGAATAAGTGCACTTTCCAACAGAAAACCTGATTTGCCAATGAAGGGCAGCAGATGCCCACAACTTATCAATGCTTGTGGAATAAAGGTATTTACAACTCTATGAACATCTGTCTGCAAGTGAGTCCATTGAGTCAGCTTTCTAAGACACATCTCTAACTCTCTGAGGTGTTTTTTTTTCTGATGCAGATTTGCCTAACTTGATTTCAAACTCTTGAAAGGAGAAAAATAAAGCTTCAGTTACAGCCAGAAGATATCCCTCTCAGCCCTCGACTTATCAAAGTCCAGCATTACACTTGATAAAAAGGCTAAATGTTCAGGTCTACAGATACTTTAATCCGGCACAGGACTGTGTGCACACACGTCCGTGTAAACAAGAAAAAGGGGGAGGGGGAAAATCCAAGAAAAATCAAAGGATTTTGGCACATAATGGCTTTTACAGGACAAAAATGTGTGAAAAGTACAATAATGAAGTAATAATATTTCCTTATGTGTCCAAATTTCAAACATCGACATTTTGCAGTTGAATTAATCTTGCGTCCCTTGCTGACTGTTACAGCTGCTCTTGGCTTACCGTGCCTGACTGATTTTTCAGATAAGCATTAAGGGATTAACAAGGTTCGGAACTGCATCTTATTAATTACAACCGCACTTTCATGTGAAGTGTGTCCCTGAATTAAATAAACTCCTTTGGCAATCCGTATCTCGCCGCGTACGAGTTTCTCTGATGCCAAAGCGTTGCTTGTCTCTCGGCAGAGCTGCCGGGCAGTGACTCCGGCGGGGGAGACCTGGGCTGGGCGCTGCCGGGGAGATGCTGCCGGAGCCCAGGAGAACAAACGTGGGATACGTGACCCGCTCCCGCCTGTGCGGGGGCCTGGAGTCCGCAGCTCCGGCGGCAGCAGCAAACGCGGGCTGCTTGTAATCCCGGCGGGGAAGAAAATAGCCCAGCGTGGATTTTGCCTTTTTTGGGTGTGAAATGTGCCGGGTTCCAGCACGAAACGCGTGTGCCTCCCCTGCCGGCACCCGCCGCAGCGCCGGGACGCGCTCCGCCGGTGCGGGACGGGCTCCCGCGGGGCACGTCCCCCTCCTCGGACACACGGATCCCGCGTCCTGCGGGGATCCCAGCCTGAGCTGCCGGTGGCAGCGGTGCTGTCGGGGGACACACGCGTACTGCGGGGCCGCGGTGCCACGGCGGGGGTGGGACACCACCGGTGGCCGCCGTGCGGGATGGATGCCCGCATCACACGGGCGGCAAAATTAGAGTAGGGCGTGATGCCGGTAACTTCAACGACACCGAGTTGGTCACGGACGCCCTGTCCCGCAGGGTTCCCAGCCCGGCTTGGCCGCGGACCCGCCTCCCCCCGTGGTGCGTTTTTGCTTCAGTTTTGGTTTCTGTGGAGACTTTCGTTGTTTGTTCAGCGAATCGCGGGCACGTTGCGTGTTGTGAGCGGATCAGTTATTTACTGCTTTCTTCTTATGAAGCATCTCTACGCGAAGGCGAGCTGTCCAGTCGGGGACAGCCCGAAGGGCGGCAGCGGGGTGGCATTTCGCGGCCGCCCGGTGTCACCGAAAAACACCGGGGAAAAGGCGCGTTTTCGCCGGGAAGTGAGGAACGGGGTTTGTCACGGTCTGTCACTCCCCTTGTCCCGGGCAGTTGACAGCTCGGGGGGTGTTTCCTGCCAGCACAGCCACCCAGCCCGCCGGGCACTTTGGGGAAAATAACCAGGAAAATACATATTTTGCTAGAACTAGATATTTTACTATATAAAACTTAAAAAAACAAAAACAAACAAAACCCAAAACACCTAGTGCTTTGCTCGCCTGGAAGAGCTGTACCTGCCGCCCGGTGAGACACTTGTGCCCGGTGCTCAAACACTCGCTGCGGGGGGAGGACAGCCCGGGGGGCGGGCATTTCCAACCCCCCCTTGGCCCAGTCCAGCAGCCCCAGGTGCGGGTACTCCCGGGGCGGGGGGGGTCACACGGCACCGCCGCCGACATGCGAGGGGAGAATTCCTCAATGGCGCTGGCCACGCCCACTCCCCCCGGGGGGTGGGGCTGGCGGCGACCTTAGGCCCCGCCCCCCGCGCGCACGTGTGGAAGCCCCCGCCGCTCGTTCCTCCCCACCCTACCTCGGGCTGGCCCCACCTCCCGCGGCGTTCCATTGGCTGCGCCGGCCGCGGCGGGCGGGGAGTGGGCGGGGCGAGGCGCGCGGAGGGCGGGCTCCTCCCACGTGCGGCGGCGCGGCGCGAGCACACATCCCGCACGTAGCCGGCGCGGTAATCGCAGCGGGGACATCTGCCGCCGCGGCCCATTCAACGGGCGGCGGCTGCCGGGCGCGGTTCCCGCACGTCGCTCGGGTCTGCGGCAGGAGCAGCAGTAGCACCGCGGGGCTCCGGGCAGCGCCGCCGCCGCGCAGCCCAGCCCAGCCCAAAGTTTTGCCTCGCCTCGCCTCGCCTCGCCTGGCCCCGCACCCCCGCGGAGCCCTTGCCCGGCTCGGCCTGGAACCGGCGACGGCCCGGGAGGTATCGCCTCCCGACGCGGGGGCCGGCAGGACAGCGTCGCTGCCCGTCCCCGCGGAGCCATGCCGCTGGGGCACATCATGAGGCTGGACCTGGAGAGGATCGCCCTGGAGTACGTCGTGCCCTGCCTGCACGACATCGGCTTCTGCTACCTGGACAACTTCCTGGGGGAGGTGGTGGGGGACTGCGTGCTGGAGCGGGTGAAGCGGATGCACCGGGACGGGGAGCTGGCCGACGGGCAGCTGGCCGGCCCCAGCCGCGGCGTCGCCAAGCGGCACCTCCGCGGCGATCAGATCAAGTGGATCGGGGGCACGGAGGAGGGCTGCGAGGCCATCAACTTCCTCCTCACGCTGATAGACCGGCTGGTGATGTACTGCGGGAGCCGGCTCGGCAAGTACTACGTGAAGGAGCGATCTAAGGTAAGGGGGCTCGCCCGCCCCCTCGGCGCCGGCTCCCGGCCGGACCGACCCGCCTGGCGGCTGCTGGTGGGACCCCGTGGAAAAGTTTCCACGCCCCCCCCCCCCCCCCCCCCCCCAGCCCCCGTGTCGCCTCCTCGCTCTCCGCGGGTGGCTGTGGCACAAGGCAGCCCCACTGGGCTGTCCCCGCAGCGCGGCTCCGGGTGGCGGAGGCACGGCGGGCTGCCCCGGGCATGCCCGCGGCGGGCAGTCGCTCGCCAGTCCTTGCCAGTGGCGGCGGGGCTGCCCGCTGCCGGTCCCTCGCCCTCCCGGCGCCGGCAGAGCTGCGGAGCAGCTCAGCGCCGTGCCCCCTGCGGGGTTTTCGCCGGGCTCCGCGGTTGCCGGACCCCGGCCGGGCCTGGCCTCTGCCACCGGGCATCGCTTCGCAGCCCACCGGCGGGGGGGCTGCAGGCGGCACCTGGGAGCCCGGGTGCCCTCCGCGGGTGGCAGCCGCTCGCCCCGGCTGCGGGGAGCGGGGGCCGCCTTGACCGTGACTTTCCTTGGGAGGATTGTTTGAGGTGGAGGGAAAAGCTCCTTACCCCCTGCCCGCGCACGTACGCGGCTCGGATCCCACTGTTCGGTTGTTGGCGCCCATTTGGGAGTGTTGTCCAGAGTAGTTTCGATGGTCCAACTCATGCCAGAGGTTGTGGTCACCGCACTGGGTATGTGGCACAAACTGAGGGATGCTCAATTTGAGCACAGCAAACTTTTTTTTTTCTTTTTGTTTTTTGAAGGGAAGAGTTATTTTTTTCTAGGCTTTCTTGCTCAGAAACAGAGAGGACATATATTGTAGGATGTAGGCGTTGTAGGTCCCTTCCCCAGTGAAGTTTATTTGCGCTTCTCCAATGTCATTACTTCAGTTTGGGGTAATTTGGTTTTTCTTTCCTTGTCTGTTGTGCTATGGCAAAGTGGACTTGGAACTAAGTTTGCTTCACTGTCCTGACACTGTGAAAACGTCCTCATTTCTTTATTTCTGGCGTATTTCTACAATATATAGCTCATTTTCAAAACATCCACTTCTGTTAGAGTTATGCCAGAAATAGAAATGATGAAACTTTCAAAACAAAATACAAAAGTAAAAAGTTAGGCATTTCTTTTGGCCCTTACTTGCACTGAACTAAGGGGATGTGAGTGGTGCTGAGGTTTTGTTTTGTTTTTTTTTTTTAACAGAAAACGAAGAAAACAGTATGGTGATGTTTACCACTTGCTTGGGATCACCGTAAAACCTGTGCATGCTCCCCCCCCCCCCCCCCTGCACGCTTCCGCACAGTGGTGGGAATAATAAAAGGTTAAAAGTTTGCTCCTGTGCATAGCTCCACTGAACTACCAATCATCAGTTCAGTCAAAACTTGAGTAGATTTGATTTAAAATATGAATAGACTGGATTTCGCTTATTCCTGGTGGGAGCCTGGTGTTAGGAGGTATAAATAACCATTCTGCTTTGGCATGCTTTTAAGGTCATCCTAGTTCTTTCTCTGGGTGACTTCTGCTTGCCTGATAACTGCTGAAAGTGCATTGCTAGTCACCTGTAGGGCTAAAAACCAGGGGCTCATGTTAAAGCTTATATTGGACTGGAGTGAAAGGAGGTGGTCTAGCACTTGTACAAGATATTTGGAGAAAGAGTCAAGTGGATGCCTGAAGGCTGTTGGCACCAGCTGGGGCGAAAGGTCTTTTGGGGAGTGACCTTGGGTTGTAGACATGATTTTAAAGCTGAGCTGTGGTGTTCTTGCATTCATTTTTGTACAGATAGTAGTAGCAGACAGGATAGAACTTGTTTTATAAATAGATACCAAGCTACTTGCTGTAAAGAGAGACTTTTGGCCCTTGCGCTTTAGTATGGAAAGTGTCAGCTCCAAAGAGCTCATGGAAGTGCTACACAACAGCCCAGGACTGAAAGGGACCCAATATTGTTTGCAAAACTAAATGTAGAGGAATTTCCATCAGAAATTAATAGTGACCAGCCCCCTTGTTATTATAATAAGTACCATGGATATGTGAGGCCCTGGAATAGCAGCTGCCATCTGTAACTGAGATGTGGGACGCCTTCAGCAGGAAGATTATTCCTGTGACTAATCTACTGACTACTACAGTGCATGCAGGTTTCCACGTCACCTACAGACACTTCCCTTCTACCATTAAACCTGCAGAGTTTGCTTTTCTTCTAAAATGTAGTGAGTGCATACCCAAAATCTCAAATTTATGCACGTAATGGGATGCCCAGAAAACTTCCCAGAACTTCTTAGTTGGACATATGCTATTATAATTTATTGTTTTGGCATATAGGTATTAGATGGGGCTAAGAGTCCAGAGCAATTTGTTGAAAGTGGAAGCTTTCGGCTACATGGCAACTCTTCTTGTCACGGAAATGAATCTATGTAATATCAGCCTTGTGATTCTTTAGAGGTTTATACTTTTAAAACAATAGTATCACTTTAATCTTTAGCCTAACTGTTGGAAGAGAGGGAGAGATTTGCTTTGTAAATGAACTTCTGTCCGCTTACTGTCTGCTTAGTGTGATGTACTTTGTGGTTTGGTTTTTTTTTTTTTGTAGCTACACAAACATACGAAGACAAGAATGACTTTTGTCCAATAAAGGAAGCTATCCTTGTAGCTACATGAGAGAAATGAGTCAGGATTTTGCCATTTCCAAATGACTTCCAACAGCATTAAAAGAAAGTTAAGATTGCATCAAAGAGAACACATGGAAGTAAAATTTTACAAGGGTACTGGATACTCTTAGAGCTGTTGGTTGACATTTGAAGGCTGATAATGAAATGTAACCTTTCATCTTTGCAGACCAGTGATCCAAATCTATCTTTAGAGTAAGTCATATTTTCAAGTATTAGCTGACATGGTTAAGTCAAAATAACCAGATAACATTCTTGTAAAGGTCTCTTCTGTTGACAGACCCAATGTCCTGCTTGTTGGCTTCTGCATTCTCCTTGACTAGAGTTCCCATTTCCTAATAAAATAAAACTATGATTCCCCTTTTGTAGTAGATAAATAGCTAAGGATCTCACGTAGACATTGTTGACCCAGGTTGAGTCCTCTCCTCAGCATGAGATGATTCACATCCTTGTGCAGAGGAATGCTCTGGCCCATGGACAGAGGGCACTCTGATTTTGAGGACATGTCTCTGCTCTGCTGAAGCTCTGACGCTTGCTGGAGGAAAAAGCTGACTGGGTCATTTGGGCTGGGAAGCGAGGCCACAACTTGGTCTCAGTGGCCAGTCACCCGGCGTGCCCCCAGGTCAGGTGGTGCTCCGGGGACTGACCGTGGGTGAAAAGGTGATGTGCTGCAGCTTCTGACTCCTTAGGTCCCAAAGTCCCAAAGGGTTAATTGGGCCTGGAGGAGATGGTGCTGCCTGTGAAAGGTTTGAGGCTACTTGCAAATGAATATTGCTCGGGTGCAGAGGTGGCACTGGGGCCTGCCATGTATTCTAAAATTTTCCAAGGGGGGGGGGGGGGGCAATTATAAAACTTTGTAGGTGCTGAAATGTCTGCCCTGTAGAAGAGTAATCCCTATATTATAAAGAAAGAAATCAAAGCAACAACATTACAAAACTTCCCCAAAACAAGGCAGGAAAATAATCCAAAAGAGAACACATTTGAGAAATTTCTCTTTCAAGACTTAAAAAAGGATTTTTTTAAATTTTTTTTTTTTTTAAAGTTAGAAGCTGAAGATATGCTGGGTGCTGTGGGGTTTGGGATATCGGTCCCTTTGGCAGTCTCAGATGCTGGGGAATCCTGAGTCCTGGAAGTCCCTCCTGTGGGGAAGCAGGGGACAGGGGCTGGCAGGAACGGAGCGGGCTGGCCAGTGTGTGTGTAAATACAAAATCTGTGTTTGCAGCTGGATGCCTGCGGCTGCTGAGAGGCTGGGGCTATTCTTCCTTTTGCATCTCTGCTGGAGAAAAGCAACTTTCCCCGTCGTCAGGCAGGGTCCCAGAGTGATGCCATTGGTGCCTGCTGCCCAGGGCCACCTCAGCTGTGTCAGCGCTTGACGTGCTGCCAGCAGGCTGTGTTGGTCCTCACGGGTGAGGGGTGGAAGGTACTTTGAACTGGTGTGGCTGTGCTCCACGTGGACTCTGCACCCCGGTCCTGACAGCAGCGTGTCCCACTGCGAGTCAGTGGTACCCTCTTGCATGCCGTCATGGGTTGAAATCCATGCCAGGGCTGCCTTTGGGGACCTTGAGCTCATCTCGCTCCTGCTGGACACCAGTGAGCCCTGCTGGTTAGAAAATAAGGCAAGAAATTATAATCCAAAGAGCTGACCTCTGTTGAAGGAAGCCCATGACTGCTGTTTTTTAGCCCAGAACACAACTGTTCGCAGTCAGTGTCAAGTACATGGCCTGAAGTTTAAAAAAAATGTGTTTTTAATAAGAGATTAATTTAGAAGTCCCTGTGGGACGTCAACCCTCTTGAAAACTTGCTTCAAAATATCCATGGGCCTTTCACTGTTTTACGGGATGTTTTCTGCATCCTCCGTTTGTAGCCACGACACCTCCCTGCTCACCCCACCCTGGTGGGCTCTCTCTGACTGCCACAGGAGAAGCAGGTCTTTTGTGGTGGCACTTCATGGCTAGCGTGTGTGTGTTTGCTGAAAACCAGAGCGGGTCCTTTGGCCTACCCCATGATGGGGTGTTCTTAGGTAGGCTTTGAAATGTGGTGTGTCTAGCAGGTTGTTCCCAAGGTTTCTGTTCCTGAGGACTGAAGAAATGCATGAAATGTCACAGGCTTGGGTTGAGTGGTTTTACCAAGTCCCTCATAACTCGGGTAAGGAGGTGAGATATTTTTGCGTTTATGAATGAAGAAAGGAAAGTTCTGTTGCATAGCATTCAAATTCTATCCTTTGCAATTAAGAGTCAAATGCTGCATTTTCCAATTTGAGGTGTGGATATACGGAGCAGGATGACAGAAGGCTGGCTGTAGAGCTGAAGAGCAGTACTGCCTATAGAAATATACTGGTTTATTATGTTACAAATGATTTCTGATACTTGCAGAGCAGCGTGCCTTGCAATTAGTTTACAATGGGAGGTCTGATGAATACCACCATCCAGAAGAAATATGCATAATTTCCCTTTCTTCTAATCAGATGCACATGTTCTGGCATAATGGGTAAGTTCAAATCTGTTCTTCTGGCCAGCTGCCGGCAGAGTCCAGAGCCACTGGAACTGTAAATACAACACACAAGTCGTTTTATGATATCAGACTGAGGAATTCAGCACTGGCACAGATCCTAGAGTGGTTGCTTTGGCTTGGTGTCAAAGCTGATGTTTATATCTGTGTTTGTCAAGCAAGATTAGTTAGCCTAGTTAATTATACACAGGAATGTATAATTTTTACTTGACAATCAGAGCATTAAATGAGCATAAACCTGGGCATATTAGCTCTTGGTTTTGGTCTTCATCAAATTATGATCAATAACTTGTTGAAACTTTCAAATGATAATTCTTCTCTGAAAGACCCACTCGGAGAATCTTTCAGATTGCTTCTTCGCTCAGCAGGGGCAGGGTATTGAAGAAAGGGGTCAGTATTTTACAGACAGCGATGCACGTAGCTGTAAGTGGGTTCAGAAGCTTGGGGAGCCTCTATGGAATGGTGTTTGAGCTCATACTTGTGTATTGAAATTAGAAGCAGCTTGAATTCGGTACCTGTTATGCATCATCACCCTTAAGAATCTGTGCACCGGTAGACTTAGTCCATGGTAGGCAGTGGAAAAAAAGTGCTGTCTTCAGTGTTACATCAGAGCCTTTGGCAGGCAGGTGGTTGCTGTTGGTCCTCCTTTCCCTCTTGTGGAGAAATCCGTAACCACCCGGCGACCTTTCTCACGCCGTGTTGGGAGCCTGTCCCTGTGCTTTGGGGTCGTCGCGGTGGCAGGTGGGTAATCCTGTAAGAGAAAGGGGATGAGCCTGAGCTCTCGGGCAACGTGAAGAGCAGAGTGCTCTGTTTATCCTGAGTTTGTGCACGTGTTTGTGGCATCAGGGCAGGTTACTTGACATTTCTTTTTTTTATTGTCTGTAGTTTTGCAGTCGAGCAGCACTTCAGGAGTCTTATTAGATTCTGGAGTTACACAATGATGGCAGAGCAGTGGTTTTCCACAGTCTATCCCATACCAGTAGGGCTTTTTGCTCAGTACCTCCTTATCCATTGCCATGATGGCTCTGGTACCAGTCCTTCCCAGTGCCACTACGTCTGCTCTTAAAGCCAGAGACTTGCAGTGGTGGCTCTACTGGTGCATGTGCCAATATCCCTATTACTTTTAATCCCTAAGTAAATATGTGCCTCTCAGTTTGTTTTTGTATGAGGGCTCATTGCTCATTAAATGTCAGAGTAAAGCTCCCAGAGCTGTGTGGGGAAGGACACTGCAGTACAGGTGGCATTAATGGCTCTGGGTGTGGGAGTGTTTGTCCTTTGGACTGGCAGGGGTATGTTTGGCATGGCAAGGCTCAGGATCCTTGGGAGAGCCACCAGGGAAAACACCAAGATTCAGAGTTCAGTGCCCCCTCCCACTGAGGTGGCATTTTGGGAGGGAGGGGAGCTGGTCCTTGCTGTTAATATTGGTACACAGCCTTTTCCCAAGGTAATTATTAATGAATAATCCAGTTCATTACAGCTCACTGCTGATAACAGTATATGTTTAAATGGAGATGCACTGATGCTTGTAACACTGATGCAGGGCAGCAGATAATTAATAAAAATGAACTTGTTTCTTTGCATTAAGGATTCCAGCTGTCTGTGTTTAATCCCGGTGTCTTTATTTGATTTCACAGTACACTCTTCTTTTTCTGACTTCCAAAATTACCTGGATGGTGGCTCAATGTAGCACAGCCTTACCCTGCATGTTGCTTCCTGAGCAATTTTCCTGATTTAGTACATGGAAGTGTCTTCTCCCTCCTCTTTCTCCTGTGCTGTACAGATATTTTTACATTTATTTTTTTTTCCCCTGGGTTGGTGGGGATGGTCAACGGTGTCTGTACTCCCTCAGCAATTCCCTTCTGTATGTGGAAGAGGTGGGATAGGGGAAGAAGATAAAACCACAATGACCCAAAGATGAATGCATTTTTAATCAGATGAAATCTTGATGTTTGCTGAACAGGCTGGATACACTTGGAAGAAATCAATACTTCTATCAAATGTTTCAAGATGACTCTTACAAAGTCAAAGTACTTTTTTTTTTGTTTGTTATTCACTTTTTAAAAAGTTTTTTCCTCCTCCTGTTTCAATTGGATTGCCTTTCCCCCTTGTGTAATAGGTCAGGCGCAAGTGGTCCGTTGGCACCAGCAGGCCACAGAGTGCTCATTGATCTTGCAGTGGATGGCTCATGAGAGTGAGGGTCAGGACGGGAAGCCTGTGAGTAAGTGTTGCCGGCTTTAGATCTATGGAGGAGGAGGATGTGTGCATACCAACTCCAGGGAATTTGAAGCCTGGGTTGGATTTATCATGACTGTAATCCTTCTGTCACAAAGCTGAAGACCGAAACAACGCCATTAGAAAGCTTCCAGCAACTCAAGGCTCCCTAAGCTTCTGTGAAAAGCTTTTATTGGATTAGTAGAGGAGCTCTTGGGTGGAACTGCTTCTGGTCCCTGTGCCTAGGGCAGCTGATGGCCCCCGTGGAGGGCTCCAGGGTGAATAACTGATGCGTTGGCACAGAACGTGGTGGGGCTTGACAAAAGATTTTGATTGATGCATAACATTACATAGCAATTTGTTTTAGACTTTTTATTGCTTTGAAAAGAGATGACAGGGAGTTGGTCAAAAAAGCAAGGAGGTTGTTTCTCTAGCTGTTCAGGCAACAAGGTGGAGGAAGAAAATGGATGAAGGAGGCTCATGCCAAATAGACTATCTATCTCCTACTGTTTAAACTATTCATTGGCATGTCATCCCATCAGCACACCACTCCTGACCCTTCCTGCGAGAGAGAGCCGCAAGGCCCATTTCCCCTCCATCGCTCACTCAGACGTATGCATCTACTGTCTCACTGACAGAAAGGAGCTTTTCCCTACAATCATTTTTCTCTTGTCATTGTGTTTTGATAAGATTAGTAGACAAAAGAAATTTAGCGCCACCATGCAAAGCACTTAATAGAAAGCAGTTGATTAAACAAGCTACTTGCTGCTCTGGTTTTTCACAAATAAAGTAATGCAGTAGATTTTGCTGACCATAATGGTTTCATGCAGGGTTACTAGATGTTCATGCCACCAGCCACCCAGTTGAAAATGAATAGTATAAATTGTACGAGTACAGCATGTCATGGTACTTGCACAGACTGGGAACAGTTTGCCCAAAGTCCTGTCAGCTGGAAATGGCAGGGTAGTGGTGTCTTCTGCGGAACATCAGGGAACTGCATCCCAGTTTGTAGCATATTGAGTCTTGTATATATCTAGTTCATATGAATTCTTTAGCTACAACAGACTCTTTTCTGTGCTTTCTTTTTGGACCTGAAAATCCAAACAAAAAATGCTTGCATTTTTCTTGTCTGTAAGTCATAATAATAATTAATCATTGCTTATGTCGTCTTGCACTAGAATTTTTTTATACAAATTGATAAGGCAAATGTTTTTAAAGTTTTGGCCCTAGTTCAGCAATTCACTTAAGTACTTCTTTTAAAGGCTCTTTTAAATCAATGAGTCTGAAGCATATCCTTTGGTGCTTGGCTTAGACTATGCTAGAATATGTTTAGAAAACTTCAAGAAAACTTGCAGTCATTCCTTGTGACACCCCCAGTCGTGGGCTACGTTTTCTCTTAGATTTGAAATATGGGGCATCTTTTCCATGGTGTCTTGGAGGGAAGCAAGGAGTCTTACTTGATGGAAGTCATAGATATCAGTTATGATTTCTGTCTGACCTTTGCAATTGAGTGTCTTGTGGCAAACCTGTCTTACACCATTAAGAGTAGCAGTTATTCCAGTAATGGATGCAGGGAGGTAGGCGCTGGTCAGTGCAGGCAGGGGAATGCCACCAAGGAAGGGAAAAGCCTGTTGGACAGTGGTCTCTGAGGCGGTGGATGCCGGCATGGAGCCTCCCACCTGCCCCGAGGCTCCAGGGAGTGATGAAAGTCTCTTGAACGGAACCCCTCGCTGGCCCATACAGGTAGGAAAAAAAAAGTAGAATTTGGGGAGGAGATATTTAAAAAAGAAAAAGTGGCTGGGGGGAGGGAGTGTCAATTAGTCCTCAACTTGCCTGTTCCTAGATTGTTTGTAGTCTCAGGGCGTTGTGCGTGCTGCTGAAGACTGTATGTCACCTTTCCGTTCTCTGATTTCCCGTAGAGAATCTGGTAGAAGTTGTTTGAGAAGTGGGGAAAAAAAAAAAAGAGAAGCTTCACTGTAAATGCTGTAAAATGTCCTGTTCTTAAGGCATATAAACTATGGCATATGACTAGATGTGCACAAACAGAACAAGGTTCCCCAGGATGTATCGGTAACGCTGTTCCTTACAGTATTCACCAATCTTTCCACTTCCCTAAATTAACTTGTTCTCTGTCTTCCGTTGTCTGTAGAGCATGTGCATGGTGTCTCTGAAGCAGGCCAACAGGAAGGGTCACTGCCTGGTTAACTGTTCTACAAACTTCCTCCTCATGGAGAAGCAATGACAGGATTTGTGAATGCCGGTCCCCGTTGCCAAATTTACGATAATTCAACATTTGATAGTGGCCAAAGACTGAAGTGCCAAGGTTGTACGTTTTACCGTTGTACATACCTCGACGCCTGACAGGTGACCTAAAGGTTCAGTGCCAGTCTGAAACTCACAGTGATCATTTCTTGGCAAGGATGAAAATGTAGTTGACTTTTTTGTTTTTTTTTTCTTTACACTTATCTAAGATGTCTGCAACTGAAACAAATATATATTTTTTTCTTTGTTTACTTCCGTTGGCACTTGGTTAAAAGCCTCACTGCTTACCGTCCACAGAAGCTGTTGTTGCTAATTATGAGCTGTATTAGTACAATGTCTTGGCTGCCATTAAGAAAGGCACCAGGTGTGCCAATGGTCACCATAGCTATGAGCAGAATTAGTGCCTACTTCACCCCCACGCCTAAATATGCATATATAGCCCTACAGCTCTGACTTGCCACCATGTATCTGTGCTGCCTTCCCCCTCTGCGTTTCCTGCTGCAGAGAAGCACTTGTGCTGCACACCTCCAGGAAAGCCAGCTGTGGCCCCTCACCAAGGGGTCTCTTACCCCACTCTTTCCACAGCCTGATGTGCCTCTGCAGCCACCCTCTCTCATCTCCATCCCAGGGAACAGGAGAGTCGGGGATGAAGGCTGCTTCCTCTGGTTGCCCAAGGGGCTGGCATCCTGGGGGAGCAGCCCCCAGCCAACATCCCACTTGGCTCGCCCCCAGCCGCCCCTGCGGTGGCTCCGAGTACATGCTGCTCTGGTCACACTGGCTGCCAAAGAGGAAAGGTGTCGGAGAGGAAGAGGAAAAAGGAGGGAACAGAGCCAGAAAGACCACTCCAGGCTTTCTGCATCCTCAGGAAACATCCTGAACCCACACCACAGAGACTACCTCCCTGCTCAACAGTTGCTGTGCTTCCTGCAAAAACTACCTTAAACGCCGAAGAACATTATTACTGTAAGACCCAGTCCTGAACTGGGTCTTGAGAAACCTCCCAACGGCTGTTGCTTCAATAAGCTGCTGGTGGGAATGGCTGGGTTAGGCTCCGGAGGGGACTGCAGGGAAGCAGAGACAACAGGCACGAAGAGGCTGGGAGAAGCTGGGGAGGGAGCCCCTCAGACATGGCTGTGTCTCCATGTGGGGCCAGCTGCCCTGGCCAGCGAGTCAAAGCCTGTGGCAGTGGCCACAAGACAGCCAGCTTGTAGGGTTGGTCTCTTCGGTCAGGTGGTGGCAGCATAAATCCATGGGAGAGGCTTGACCAGTGGGAAAGGAGAAGTGGGAATTCAGCAGCCCATGATCAAATGCAGAGCCTGATGTTGCCTGCCCCGCAGCTGGGTTTAGGACCAGGCTTCCTTGTCTGTGGGCTGAGAGCTTTTGTAGCTGGCTTTAAGGTGTGCAAATGTAAGGCTGGAGCTCCATTTGTTGTGTGTGTGCGTGTCTGTTTATGCCCGTTCTCTTCCATTAGAGATGCCTGGTTCCTGCCCGCACACACCTCTCTGCTGCACGTCCCACGGTGTAGGTGGTGGGGAGGGCAGGCACTACAACACTTAGAAGGATTTATTTTATTTTTGTTTTCCTCATAAGTTTGTATTGCCTAACCTTAGAACAGGTGTATAACTTTATTATTACAAAATTGCCTTCAATCTGAATAATGTCTTTCCTTTCCTGTATGGGAAGGTGCTGTGTCACTGTATACACAGTCATCCCCTTTAATTGCACCCGCACTGGTGTAACGTACACGTGTTGTCAGAGCAGTACAACTCCATGGGCAGGCAAAGCCTTAAAGACTACAGGTGTTCTTTAAGCATAGCAGAAATTATTTCTGATAGTAATTTATTATAGGTAATTTTAGTGAGTTTTATCCATAAAGATTCATGTGCACAAACCCTTATGCAGCAATGAATGCAGTTAGATAGGCAAGGTCCTCTGGAAAGGTGGTGGGGGATGAGCGAGGCTGCTTCCTTCCAAAGTTAACATAGGAGATAACTCGTCTCATCAATTGGCCTTAATTTGGTGCTACTGCTGTGATAACAAACACTTGGGAACTGTTTGTCTCTCTGTTTATCTAGCGTGGTAATGGCTCACCAGCCCCAGAAGTCCAGATGGCTCTGACAGTTTTGGGAGGACCCTTGAGGCATACTGGGGGCACTCGCCAAGTTTGATGGCGCTGTTTTGAGCCCTGCTTTCCTCTCTGGCAGTGGAGAGACTTCCAATGAATCAAAGGGTACAAAGAAAACCCCAAATGTCTCCCTTGGTGTGGTGCTGCCTCTGCCACAGCGGGAGCATGTGAGGGCTCCCAAGGAGAAACCATGCTGTGCAGCTGGACCTTCTCCGTCCCCTTGGCACATCTGCTTTGAGGTGTTGGCTTGTCACCTCCTCTGCCTGGGGTGCCCCCAGGAAGCCTCCAAAGGGAAATGCTCATGGGAAGCGCTAGGGATGCTGCGGATCGTGTGTGAGCTGATAAGTTTTGTGGGCAGCGTTGCTCACTCACCCTGGGCACACAGGCTAAAAATAAATAATGGTAAAAAAGAGATGTTGGCCAGCTTGGGCAACTCCAACAACCAGCAAAACACAGCTTGCCTGTGTTGTGGCCATCCCTCCTGACCTTTATTAGCGCACCCCCAAGAGCATCAAAATATGTGGACTACTTTAAGCGTTGCGGGAAAAAAAAAAAAAGGTGTAATGTTCTGGGTGATTACTGGCAGAACTGAAAAGGTCTTAAGTGCTGACAAAGAATGAAAGGCTGGAATATTTAAGGAACTATGAAATTATCTTTCTGCCACACAGCTGAGGATATTCCGCAGAGGATGTGTGTGCTGGTTACCATGCCTTTGATTCCCTGCTGAGAACCTGAACTTACAGGGATGGTCCTTACAGATTTCCTTAATGAGCCAGCACTTACTCGCGAATTTGCTTTTCTGCGGGGGTGGTGCTTGTCATGGTGTCCCCCGGGACTCATTACGGGGGACGCTTTCTCTATCTGCACTGATTGCTTGTGATGCTTTCTCGTTAGTTCAGCTCGTCCGGGTTTGGCTCCTGGTGGAAGAGGAGGGGACGGGACTGAAAGAGTTTTCTGGGTGTTAAGAGAGGGCTTCGAGAACAGGCAAAAATAATCCTAAAATTCAGTTAAGCAGAGTATGGTGTGTTTTTTTTTTTTTTTTTAAAGTGTGGGAAATCAGCGTGTGGGCGGGGGGACCAGTCAGAACCAGACGAGAGGAGCGCGGCGAGCGGCTGTGTGCTGGGAGCGCGGGTTTCCCCCGCTCCCCTCCGCAGCCTCTGGGCGCCGCGTTCTCTGGAGCGAAGTTTGGGCCGGCGGTGGCCTCACGCGCCGCACGTAGCGCTGTCGCTCAGCCGTCACCCCGCTGGCCTGGCGCCAGGGTTCCGCCGCGCAGGGGCGGCCGGCCCGCCCCCGCCCCAGCGGCCTTTTATTGCCCGCACGTTGATGCACCGCACGCGTTTACAGCTGCTGATCGGTCGGGGGCTCGATCCGGCTATCCCTGACTGCGCAATGGGCTTTCAAATGCGGGGTCCTGCCGTGGGGGTGTGTGCGCCCCCTCTTCCTGACACCCGCATCCCTTCCGAAACTGTGCCGTCTGTCTGTCTGTCTGTCTGTGTGTGTGTGTGAGGCACGACCACCCAGTAACGCTGCAGCCCAAAGTGTAGCTTTAGGTCAGAGGAGGATGCAAAATTCTTACCGTTGCAGAAGGTGGGAGAAGCGCTGGGGAACGGGAGAGAAGTGTTAATTGACATGCAAAAATATGTAGATTAATTGAACATACAAGGAAGGAGGCTAATCCTTTTAATTATTAGAAGAGACAAAGATGCTTGCTGCAAGGCCAGTTGTGATCCTACGGCAGTTTTAGATTTATTTCCTTAAATTTCAGTATTCTGCGTTCTCCTGGCCGTGCCCAGGAGCTGAAGGCAGAGCATTTGGGTGGTGGGCTGAAAGCAAAAAAATATTTTACTTGGCTGTAAAAATAAATAAATAAATAATACAAAAGCAATGCAGTGTACAGAGGAAGATGAGTGTCTGGGACTCTTTCTCAGGAAACCACAAGTTGGATTTCTCTCCTCGGAACCCTAAAGAACTTGTCCTCTGCTCAGCTCCTTTCTCAGTTTCCTGAATTAATTCTTCACTTTAGAATCTCGGGAATTATCCAGCTACAGGGACAGCTCAACAAAACTCACCGCTGTCTCCAAAGCTTGGTTTGCAAATGCTCCCTGTTCTCTTGGCAGTCGCAGATGGCCACTGCCAGCACCAGGCATGGCTGTTCCATGCCTTCCCACTTCACAGTGGCACTGCCCTGGCAGCCAGCTTGAACTTGAAGGGTGTCCAGACTTAGCTCTAAGTGGTTGTTCTGCTAAGAAAAGAAATGAAAAATAGTCACAAGCTGAAGGTCTCCTTCACGTTAATGAGGAATTAACTCCTGTAATTAATTAATTTAATTAATGAGGAATGACTCCTTCAGGTCATGAGGAAGAAATTTTGTTGCCAATCACTAGAAAAGCTTCCTAAACCCCATCACAGATCAATTTAATAGGGAGCTTGTTTTTAAAGCAGTATCAGCCTGTGGTTTAGCTTCCTTACAGACAGATTCCATAAGATTTGAAAACTTATTAGGGTCTCATTGCGCTACCACTAGATAACATGGCAGTTATCAACAGCTGTGTGCCATGAAGATAATCCATGAACAGACCTTTCATGGGTAGTTCTTTGCTTCTACCCTTAGTTCTAGAAGAAATTTAATAATCAGGAACAGTGTTCCATCTTAGGGTAGTTAGATGATATCAAGAAATAACAGCCTTTTGGTTAATAAGTGAAGATAAACCAGTATCTTTGCATGTTTTTCCTGTAGATAATAGCAGTAGTCTTTCCCACAATTCCCACTCTCAGGCTGTTCCTCACCAAAATTTCCAAAATGTGCCTCTATGCACCTGGAAACAATAATTAAGCTACAATAGTGCATACAAAAAACCCCTATAGAATAAAAAGGGGGAGATGAGGTTTCTGCTTCTTGGAAAATCTGATGTTTGAGGTTGCACACGTGCAGGGAAAAGCAAGAACCAGGCCACCTGGCTAAAACACTGTCCATGGAAACAGGATTTTTATACACTTACAAGTACTTGCCCAGCGGGAAGGTATTATTAAAAAAAAAAAAGAAAAAAATTTAAAAAGGAGGTGGTGATAAGCATCGTGACAACAGCATTGTGCTCCTGAGATGAGTCATCTACTTGTACAGGGTCCTATCAGTCTTTCATATCTTGTTTGCCATGGCTTGTTTGGTCCTTTGGTAGATGCTTGTCACCTCCATCCAAGGTATGTTCATGGTGTAGGACCACTTCTGCAAGCTAATGAAGGAAATATTCAGCAAACTGTGGTTGTAGCTGAGAGTGTGGAGTTTGATCTGCTTGTGTTTCATCAAAGAAGGTAACTGCCCCACAGTTTTCATTATTTCTGTTGGCTTTTTTGCTTTTTTGATATCTTCCATATGGCTTTGGTTTAGGCCTCCATATGAAGATGAAAGTTGAAGTGAAAACGTGGGGGTGTCTTTCCATGCCAAGCCTTAGCACTTCCCTCAGTGTTTCGTAATTTCTAAAAATAGTCTCCTTCCTCACATGACCTTTCCCTTCCCTTGCCTCCACCTCTGAGCAAGAAGCTGATCAACAAGGAGGTGGCTAGGTTTAGCTTCTAAATCCAACAGATGGTTGACTGAGGACGGATTAATCAAGTTATGGGTGAGGAAATGAGGTACGGGTTTCTCATGCAGTACTGCCACCGAAGCCTGATTCATGTTTTGCATGACTGAAGAGAGCAGAGCTTCACCCCCTCTGGTGTGAAGAGTGGTGATTCTCCCTTTCCAACAGGCATGAAGCTGATGTCTCTAATTTTTTTTTTTTTGGGTGTTTTAACATAATTTTCTTCCCTCTGTTTCCTCCCATCTCTACAGAGTATTAAATTAGACCAATTTTCCTAGTTCGTGCTTCCGTATAGCAGTTGAGTGTTTTAACTTTCATAAATTCAAACAAACGAATATTTAATAATGTTCATGAATATTTTATACTTAACCATTATAAGCTACACGGTAGAAAACACTTGGGCACAATTGGGTGCAACAAGAAAGTACTTAAGAAACACCCCGTTGTGCCTGTGTGTCAGACAAGCCTCAACTGAGTATCTCTTGTCTTTGATCATGAAATGTCAGACTACTCATGTTCTTTTAATGGAGAGCGTGCTGTGTGCCTTTCCCTCTCTGGCTGTACAGACCGTGCGCATCTGCAAACTAAAATCAGGCTGAGTACAACATGGGCTCAGACCTAAGTCAATCAAATGAATCCTGGTAGCCCTCATTTCCTAACCTCTGGTCTAGTGATTTTTGGTTGCACTCAAGTTCAGGACTGAGAACCACATAGCAGACTGAAATTTGGGATGTTTGTAAGTATGCAGCCAAGTGAAAACGTATCTGAAAGCTGCAGTGGCTACAGCACTGTTAATTCTTATTAATACAATAATATAATTGTATATAATACAATAATATATAAATTGTTTTTTTTAGACAACCATCCAACTCATGTTGGAGATGAGTATTGCTTTGTGTCTATATAGTATCTTTCATCTAAATACAAGTAATTTCTGAATTTAACTATTTGATGTAGAGGCTGCGTGCAGAGATGCTCTATCCTAGAGATCAAAAGTAGCAGCTGTGCAACAATAGACAGGACAAATCTGGTGCAGAAAATGCAATAGCATATTATGGAATCTTAGCTTAGTCTGCCAGGGCGGTTGGTGTTGGCAGGATAGAGTTAGGAAGGTCAGAATTTTCTCTGCTGGTTGCAAAGGTCATACGAGTTCTGAGAGGAAAATAGAGGATCAGTATAGGGTTACGATACCACCTATACAGTCTGCACAAGGAGTACACCGGGGCCCTGGCTTAGTGCTGGCAGGCACGGAGAGCATCTCCTTCTGACCTCCTGTCATCACTGCTTCCTATTAGGCAGCATTCGTTTCCCCTTACGAGCATCTCCCAGCTGAGGTGTTGTCTGAAGCTTTTTATTTCAAGTATCACCCCACTCCAGCGCCGCTTATTTGATGAAATGTAGCAGAATGATGCCTCACAGCATGGTCCTGGCTATCAGCTGAGAGAATTTGTTTTTCCCCTTCCTTGAATCACAGGGAGGCAGAGGAAAACCCTCTCTATGGAACCCTTGTTTCTTAATCTGCCTCCAAACTTTGCTGGTGTCTTGCAGTTTGACTTGCAGATTTGTCTGGTTGACTTAAGTGTAATACTTAAAAACTGAATGATGAATAACTTATTTTTGCAAGCTTCCGTGCAATGTGGAGTTTACTGATGATTTCTGGCTCCTTACTAAAGCTGGTAATTACTGCTTGTTTAACTGGTGGTTAATTTGCACCCTCTTGGGAAACCTAACATCTCTGAAAATGACAGTGCAGAAACTACAGTCTTGATGATTTGATTTTCATTTTCCAAGTTTTGTAGGCTTTAATTTATGACTGTCAGCACCAGAGCATTGGCCCTTAAACTATGGGGTTGGGGGGTGGGGGTGTGCAACTGCAAAGGCATGCGTCTGTATATTGGAGTTTTTCACTGTTCAGCTGTTGTTTAAGACAAACTCTTCTATTTTAACTTAAAATAAGGGAGAAGAGTGTTCCTGAGATTTACTTATATGGGGAAGGTAAGCCAACTGACAGCCATTTTAATGGATTGTAAAAAAAAAAAAGCCTATGTACATTCCTGTTCTTACTGCCTGCTATAGTTAGGTTCGGAGCTGGTTAACGAAGGGAGATGTTTCCGAAAACAGAGTGTGCTCTTCTGGACACAACAGCTGAAAAGGTATAGGAAATGTTTTTTACTGACTCCCCACTTGCTCACCTGGTAAATGGCTTGATTATTATGATCCAGCCTCCGGCTTTTGTAGCTAGCCCCTGCACTAAATTGGCCAGTACCAGTGTTCACCAATTACCTAAATTAAGTCTGGGTCACGCATCTCATCTCCTGTTTCTTGTTTGCTTTGAATGAATCCAAAAGCAGTGCTAACAGCTGGAATCCCTGCTGAGGCCAGCTTGATCTGCTCTGGAGCGGCTCCAGCCAGTGCTCTGATAAAGCATGATATCGTTTCAACAGGCTCTAGGAGGACCAGAATGATTTCCCTTCATTGTTTGAGGTTTCATTCAAATATTCACCATGCCAGGAAAAAGGATATTTCACTTCTGCTTTTCTCCCTTCACCGCTGCTGCTAGAAAACTTTTTTTTCCCCCGCTCTTTTCTTAAAGTTAAGCTAGAATGTGGCCAGTGCTTTTGGATTCTGTGGGAATTGTTCTACTTCTTCATCCCCAGGGACTCCGTGTGTTGCAATTGCAAAAGGTGCATGCTGTAAATAAATAAATAATACATCAATGTCTCAGAGTCAAAGCACATGTTCTGCTAAGAGAACATATAATGTGAGGGAGGCCAGGGAGAACTTTGGCCTTTTGCCCAGATTTCGGTAGTAAGTAAAGCACCTAAATCCCTTTAAGGATCTGGCCTTGCAGTCTGTTATTCTTCAGCAGCTTTTTGATTGTGGCATTAAAAAGTAGTAGTGATATTGGATTGATTTTCAGGCATTTCAGTGCTCTTGGAGTAATGTCTGGTCTCCAGAGAGAGGCTTCCATAATTTTGTGTTGTACATCAACTTAAAAATGAGGTATTATCAGTCAATAAAGCTTTATTCCCACTGTGCATCATCCCTCCGGTAGGACTAGCAGAGCTCTGCTGAGGCAGGGCTCGTGCTGCTGGTGCAGGCACCCATCCTCTGGACAGCAGCTCTGCTGGCTCCAGAGATGAGCCCCCAGTGCATCCTTCCTCCCTGCCCGTCTGCTGCCCCCTCTCCTCTCAGCTCCTAGGGTCACGTTCCCCGGCATTTGAGGAGCAAGTTTAGCAAAGCGTTGCTATTTTAATTGTTCGACCTAATCCAGCTCCCTGTGCGTGGGAGGGGTGAAGGGTGCACCCGTGTGAGCTGCTGCGCTAGCAGCTGGGATGGGGGGGCTGCACGAGGGGGGCTACCCTCCCTCCCCAGGGAGCCTACAGCTCCCTTGGGTCGTTTCTACGTTGTGATTAACAGCTGGCTTGTGGTTTCCACCAAGCTTGTTCCAGTGCTGGGCTGTAGAGTGGCCCTCACTGCTGTTCTCAGGCTGCTGGTGACATGTAAGTTCAGCTGTGGAGCTGTTTGTGGCAGCAGAATGTCAACAGTAGACAGGACCTACAGTAAGGCATCTAGCCAACTGCCAGCTGTGATGGAAGAGGTCTTGTTAGTGGGAATTAAAGGTGTGCACTCTTGTTCAGCGTAATGTCCTGTCCCAGCGGGCCACCAGCCCCAGAGCAGCTGTGGCCTGAGGTGTCGGGGTGAGGAGCAGGCTCTGGTGACCTCCTGCTGCCTGGAGCTACTCTAGTGCTGGTGCTTGTGGGGAGGAAGGAAAATTGATTCATATGTGGCTTGAAATGCAGAGCAGCATTTTTGCAGCTGTATGGGTACACCTGTCCTAACTGACCGACTCCTGTCAACAGCCTTTCATTCTTGGTCCAGGGGACCTGTCCTGCTGGCTGGCAGTCACTTCTGTGCCAGTGTTTGTTGGCATGATAAAATCACCTTTGTGATTAAAGCAGCGTGTGCTATACCTTGGCTGGTCGTGTGCCCCATGAGAACAGCATGGCTTCAGCATGTGCTAGGAACTAGAAAATAAGACCTGTGTTCCTGGATAAAAATTTCAGTTGCTCTTGGTAAAGCCTATACTGTCAGTCTTCAACCGGGCTTGGCAGGCAACTGGGGACAGCTCATGTAAATGGTGCACTATCACATCCTTATTCTGTGGGATAGGCATGTACATGTTGTATCCCAACTCAGGATGTTACGGTCTGGATGGATGGATGGATGGATGGATGGATGGATGGATGGATGGATGGATGGATGGAAAACTGGATGGGTAAAAGAACTGGCTGGATGGTTGGGCTTGGATGGTTAATCAGTTGTGTTACACCCAGAAGCTGCTAACAAATGGAGCACCACGGGGCTCTGTCACAGAACCTGACCTGTTGACTACCTTTATCAGGAACCTGAGGCAGATGGCAGAGTGCACTCTCATCAAGTGTGGAGATGACACCAAACTGAGGGGGACCAGTTGATGCACTTGAGGCTGCCACCTAAAGGGACGCAGATGGGCTGGAGAAACAAGCCAGTGGCAACCTCTATGAAATTGAAAATGGACAAATGTGAAGTCCAGCCTCTGGGAAGGAAGAAACCCTTGCAGCAGGACAGGCTGGGGAGCAGCTTTGCTCCACAGGGGAGCCTGGGGACCCTGATGGTCTTGGTGGCAGTGAGCTGCATGTGAGCCTGCAGTGTGCCCCTGCACGACAGCATCCAGGGCAACAGTCACAGGAGCACAGCCAGTAGACTGGGGGGAGAGATTATCGCCCTCTCCTCAGCCCTGGGGACAGCACATCTGGATACTGCATCCAGTTTCCCAACCAAACTTAGCCCAGTGTCTCCCATCACTCTTGCTGCTAATACTGGCAGGTAATGAGAGGAGATGTCAGGAGTGGGAACAAGACTCTATTGCCACAGCTTTCATGGACTAAACTCCCTGGTAGGTGACTGGTATCGCTACCAAGTATTCCCAATAGTGAAGAAGTGACCCTGAAGCAAAGATCTGGTACCCTCCCAGCAGTCTCACCCGCTCTTCCCTGCATCCTGCTTAGGCTGCTAATGGTGTCAACTCAAGTCTGATGATACATTTTTGTGGCCAAAAGCCTTTTAAGACCTGTTGACTGTTTTGTGGTTTGGAGTTACTCGTGTCAATCTTATCTCATCATCCAAGGTGCAATTTAAACAAACTGTGAATTAAGCGATTGTATCAACAAGTCTGGAGATGATCAAAGAGAGAAGTATGCTTCTGAAAGCTGTTTGGTTAGTTCTGTGGCTCAGTCCGTGAAAGCAAACATGCACAGCCCAGTGCAAACATAGCACAAAGGAGTTGCAGATTTTTGCAGACTTTGCTCTACAGACTTTTACCCAGTCCTCCTGAGAACCCTCACTTTGTATTGGACCGTAGGGACGTATGTGACAGGAACTGGAAGTTATGAATGGAGGAGAATGGTGGTAGTAAGACATGACATCCTGGGATCGCTTCCTACTTTCATTATGACAGGCAAATCAGTTTTGCAATGACTGCTCAGCTTTAGAAACCCAAGTAAACTTTAGCTGAAACAGGCTCAAAGTCACGTAGCTTGTAGAGAACAGCAAACTTGTACCATACATACCAGTGTTTAGGTTAATTCATTTTTTCCCTCTCCTCCTTTAGTGTATATATTGTGAAATATGAAGGGTACTTATTTCCAGTTTGGAATTTCACACTGGCTCACCCAGTGAAAGAAGCTTATGCAAAGATACCTTCTGATGGTGTCTGCTGTAGGTTTTGGATTGATTATCTGAAAAATGCTGAGCCAAACTGGTGGTGGGAGGGTGTTTAGCAAAAAAAAAAACCTGAAGGTGGACATCTCATAGAATTATGTATGTATGTATTTATTTATTTATTTATTAACAGTCTTTATCTTTCATTCAGGCTATGGTCGCTTGCTATCCTGGAAATGGAACTGGGTATGTTCGTCATGTGGACAATCCAAATGGCGATGGGCGCTGCATCACCTGTATTTATTACTTGAATAAGAACTGGGACTCCAAGGTGAGTAAGCCACAGGCTTGAGGCAGAGCATGAAAGAAAAACTGCTTAAGAAACAGAACTTTGGAGCTGTCAGTTGCTTCTGTGAACTCTGGTGAACTTTTGAACAGCTGGTCCGTTCTTCATCTCTACATTTATTTTCTTCGTGTTTATGGCAACTCTTTGGAAGTAAGAATCTGAACTGCTTCCTTGTTCTCTCTCCCATCCCACACACATACTGTTTTGTTGCTATAGAATAAAGCTTCTAAGCACTGGGCTGCTGGCTCTTGCACTTTGTTTAGAGGAAAGAGCAATGAAGCACTAGAAAGAAAATCACAATCCACTACGGAATAAGTAGATTCTGGGAGCAGAGTAAAATGACAGCCCAAATTTGGGGCTCTAGTGTTCTTAATAGTGTTCCTTCAGGCTAACTTGCGGAAGATCTCAGCTGCCTTTGCAGTTTTCTTACTTACGAAGTGATGGGGCTTAGTAAGAGGAACAAGAACATGGCTTGGTTTGTCCTCTCCATTTTTGACTCAGCAGTGGGTCTCTTGCCAGCATGGTGCTCTTGTTTCTGCCAGTATTACTGTAAGGTGTTAAAGTCAGCCTTGAATTTACCATACCTTTAGGTTAGAAACAAAATAACGGTTTGTAAAATTGCGGATCTCTGTTTACCCGTCTGTTGTCATAACGTGGCACAAACAATTCGCATGGATTATCTGTTGAAAACTGCCCGATGTTTTTTGTTTCTTGAACTTGGGTTGGCCACTTCAGGTGGATGCTCTTTAAGCACATGTAACTACTATGAACCCCCAAAAGAGAGTTCAGATTTAGAGGCGATGCCACTGAAAAATGCACTGCTGGAGAAAAGCACCATCCTTCATGGGGAGTATGGCAGTGAGACACCTCAATGTAATAAAAGGAAGGAGGAGATGTGTGAGGAAATGCAAATATCCAATTTATTTCCTGCACTGCACTCTTATTCTGATAGTGATGAAGCACCCAAGTGGACGCTAAGAAAGCTAACTGAAATCCAGGAAACTGGTGGAGAGTATTATGTAAGTGTGATGGTAATTTTATGCAAATGTAAGCTGGAGGACGTGCAATATAGCCATGCTGGCCTTTGAAAGCAACTGTGTTGCTTTAATCCTGACCTGTTAGTTTCTTACTGGGGTTTGCATGCCGTGTGGAGGTACTAAGTCAGGTCAGTGCTGGGTTGACAGCGTCTGCTCTGCTTTCTGTGGTGCACCATAAAAGCCTCCAAAGAGCCCTCTAACAGCAGCAACAGCTCATCTGCATCTGTTCTACAGTGTCTGCAGATCATCAGATTTTTTTACCTGAAATTTGTGGCACGTGGAAAGCAAGAAATGATGTGGTAGAGAAACCAGGCTATGTCATGAGTAGGGGAAAGACTGGCTGGGAGAGATAATACATTTATTAGAAGTTTATTGGAAATCCCACAATAGAACAGACTTCACTCTTCCCCGGGGTGTAAACGTTAACTCCTACATGTTCAGGTGCAGGCTCTGAAATACCACAAACAGTATCTAGTAATTACTGGGAGGAGAGTCTGATCTCAGACTGGTCCAGTGGAGCACCCCTTTCTTGCCTTGTGGTATTCACTGGTTCCAGAGATGTGACTGGGAGCTCAGAAGTTTCCCAGTGTTTGTTACAGGGCCAGTGTTTTCTTTATCTTGGTTCAGTTACTTTTGCCAGATGTTTATGCTGAAACATGACAAACTGTTTGCGAAAATCAAGGTGGCCAAGAGATTCAGTGTATGATTTTCCAGTGTTGTCACGTAGCTGTCTTGGCTATTATTAGATGTTTTTTCCCTATTTGTTGGGTGCTGAGGAGGGTGAAATAAGTCATTGTTTGCATGAATATGTGGGTGTTTATATGTTTAAAAAAGCAACCTTTCCTTTTCTTTCAGCTGCATGGTGGAATTCTTCGGATATTCCCAGAAGGAAAGTCCTATGTAGCAGATGTTGAGCCGATTTTTGACCGATTACTGTTCTTTTGGTCAGATCGAAGGAATCCACATGAAGTCCAGCCTTCTTATGCAACCAGGTAAGTAGCATATTTGGTATTGATACTTGGCCAGGAAAAAGTGAAGTATCCCTTCTACCAATATTTGTGTCTAAAATTATGGTCATTATGTATTTATTTAAATGCACATGTGCATAAAAAAATAGGTGGCTGGATTCTGAGTGGATTTTATGTTTTTAAGTCACTGGGAGTTCTCTCATCAAATGAGGAAGAACAAGCTTGGCTGATAAAATTCCTTGTGTGATATAAAAAAAAGCCCTTTTAACTATTGACTGGAGAAATCATCCAAGCCAGGCATAGCTATTTGGTTGGGAGATGCTGGGTTATACTTTTGCCCTTGTAACATTGTAGGGATTCTTGGGGCTACCATCTGTCAACAGGCTACAAAAAGCTGATATGATGCAGGGCAACCCCCAAGCTGCCTGTGGGCATCCCAGAACATGCAAAGGTCTGTAAGCTACTTTTGCCCTCTGCCGGGGGCTGTGCACTCTTCTGTTCTTCCAAGCAGAATTTCTCACCTATATTTTTATCTGACTTGATAAAATACACATTTGAAATGCAATCTATATTTATCTATAATGATGTGACATTTGCATCCTATTTTTTTTTTATCTACTAGTCCAGTTTTGTTGTTTGCTTTCTCCATGAGCATAAAAATTCAGGCCTCTATTTTAATAGCAAAAGTTGAAACAAACACAAGTTTTTCATTCTTTTATAGATATGCCATGACTGTGTGGTATTTTGATGCCGAAGAAAGAGCAGAAGCCAAAAAAAAGTTCAGGAACTTAACCGGTATGATTCTTTTATAAGTGTTCACTAGAATGAATTTAATGCATTTTGATACTTCCAAAGTCAGAGACAGACTGGGAATAGCTCTGTAGCTAGATGGGTATGACATTAATCTCTTTCATCTCTAGTCACTAGTCAGTTTTATGCAAAGTGGAGAAGTTGTGACAGAAGATTTAGTCCTGGTGTCAGTATCTCTGATGCAGCACGATGGGGGACACGGAAGAGGCAGTTTCTGATTTCTCTCTCAAATGGCTGCTGAGATTTTTCCCCACCCGAGGTGACTGCTCCAGTCACTGGGAGTTTCTAAGCTCCTCTTTTGTTATTTGGGAAGTGTATTTTTTTCCTCTCCAAACTTTGTTTAGCACGAAGTCATGAGACTTACACAGTTTCATAATTGTGTTCTCTAAATTTTCTGGCCGAATAGGGCCTGTCTTATATATTAAAAAAAGGGCAGTTGAGGCCTGCATTAATGCAAAAATGATCTGTCTTCAATTTACAAGTAATTTCTGAGTGGGGATATTCATAATGACCTTCGAATGTATAGATCATGAGTTGGGAAGAAACTAAATTTAGAAATATATATGTGCATATTTTGTCAGGCAGTTGCTAGAGTCATGGTGCACTTCAAGAGCTACCTACATTCAGCTGGGTCCCACAGATAGCTTAGTCAGCTCAGAGACACTTCTGCAGAAGCCCAGGAAGAGATGACCCCAGTTTTCTTGACTGCAGCCACACCTACTACTACTGTAGCAATGGCATAGAAGTGATGGACTGAGTTGTCCACATGTGTTCCAATACCCTACCTGGAGCTATGCTCTAAGATTTGCTGTTTGGAGCAGTTTAAGATCCAGCCTTCAGAGCCTACCTCAGGCAGTTTGTCAAAATATGGTGTGGAGAGCATTCATCTTTTTAAAAATATGTTGTATGCAGCTGAAGACCAGAAAAGTTGTAATTAGTTAAATGCTTATGAGGACAGACTATTGTCATCTACATATCTAGTATGCAATGCAAATACTGGCTTCACCCTTAAAGGGGATTATGAGCAAGGGGCCAAGAGTGGGGAGAAAATGATCACAGATTGGAAAGGTTTTTGGAATACTTAAAGACTTAAAAGAGTTGTCTTCAGTTTCAAGAGGGCAAATGTACGAAACATACAAAACTTTGGTATATCTCCTTAACATGCTGTGCATTCATACAGCATTTCAGTCCATGTACTGAATTCATGTGGAATTCACGCGTAGAAAGTGTGGTCCATTGAAAACAAAACCAACTTTATTCTGTTTCTAAGTTTTCAGATGAACGCTGCCAGAACCCTATGGTATAACTGTCTCTCCTCTTTTCACCTTTTCCATGTAGATGCAAGGAAGAGAGAAGCACCTCTTAATGAAGACTAGTCAACTGTTCCTGAACTCTTTGTGAAGAAATAAGATCCCAAAGATGACTTCCATTTCCAGCAAACAAGGGCAAATTGTTGTTATGCACAAGAACGCACTGGTTGTGTCTAGCATGTGCATCTTATATTGATGGTACTTAAGGCAGCCTCCTGTCATGCCTGCATCTGGCAGAAGAAATATTTGCTTTCTATTTGCCTCTTGCTGGAAAAAAGTAACCAGGGTTAAAAAAAAAAGATAAAAAAAAGGGTATCATTAAGCCCAGTGGTAGCGGCTCAGCCAACTGGCTTTTGATCACTCTTGTAACCAAGATAACGATCATTGGAACTAGTGGTGAAAAACTGAGTCTTATTTGCACTTTATGGGGGGGTGAAATAATCTAGCTCAATGGGAAGGAGCTTTACAAGTTTAAAATGTGTGGCAGAGTGCTAACGGACAAGGAGAGCTATTGGAAATCTGAAATCAAACTGGATTTTTGTAGAGTGTCATCTTATGGTCTGTCGCACATGGGCCTGTTGATGTACTGTTCATCACTTTGCAGTGCAGAGCGTTGGCTCATCTCTTCAATAGCATGACCTTCCAAACAGATTTTTTTTTTTTTGTCTCCACAGTCATCACATTTCCTGGATTTTGTTTGCTTTTCAAGAATTAAGTTCTAGCTGTGCAGTTGTGCTGCCCTTTCTGTCCCAGGACTGAGGGGGGAGTCGTTATGCATCTGTCCACAAATTTGTAAAACCATTTCCCTTCTGTTCTGAGCAGGATGGGTTGTATGTTTTATATTTTCATGGTTTGGTAAAGCAGCTGTTTTCTCCCAAAAGTCTGGTAAATTTTGAAGGCTGATGGCACACAGTGCGTTGGTGCTAAAGGCCTGTGATATGTAGAGCTAAGTGTTATATTCGTGACTTCTCCATCTGCTATATTTTGTATGACAGATATGAATCTGAAAGGAAAAGATATGTTTGGCAGTCTGACAAATGTATCATAAACAACGGGTTACCTAGACTTGATTTCCACGCTGCTTATCCTTAGTTAACACACCTGTTTAACTTTTGCATGCGCGTGTAATTTGAATGCAACGGCGATTCAGTTTCAGTTGATCTGTTACGCCAGGTAACTGCTGCTGCAGTGCCCGAGCTGCAAGATTGGAGCTGTTCGAAGGGCAAAGCACGGTTTTTTGTTTGTTTTTTTTTTCCCCCCCTCCATTATTTTTTTAAAACTTACTAGACTACAATGATTAAGTGGTGAGCTATCTCCGATCTGCCTAAGCTTCTACAACCAGCACTTACTATGCAGTTCCGAACAGCTCTTACAGAAGCTGGGAGCTGGCGGTGGGATGTATTCATCACTCAGACTAATTGCGCTCAACCTAATACACTCGCTTGTGTCCAGTTTCCTCTGATGCTGTTGGTGTGTCTGTCAGACCCTACTCAGTGTCCCATCTTAACTCCTGGCCGCAGTGGTGAAGCTGCTCTGTCTGAACCGCTGGCCCCTGCACCCTTGGACCACGCTGGGGCAGCGGTGGGTCTGGGGCAGCGGTGGGTCTGCACCCCAGCTCACTCACGCTCACCCTGGGGAATGAGCGGGTAGCGGGCAATGGCCTCTATTAAACACCACTGAGAGAAGGGTGACAGCTGCATAGGACAGAAAAAAAAGTTAACTTTCATGGCATTAAAAATGGTAATAGAAATGGAGTATTTTTTTTAAGCAGTTCTGTCTCTCAAAAAAAAAAAAGGAAAGAAAAAACCCACCCCACTGGGCATCCTTCAGCCTGTCCTTGAATGAATTCTGAATGTAAATATGGTAGTGCTAAGAAACCCCTCGTTCTCTCTGGCTTCTCCCAGAGATCCAGCTGTGGTCTTACGGGCTGGACTTTATTCAGTCTGACCACTGTGCACCTTAAGAGAGGAATATGAGGGAACGTGTGACAAATATTCTTATAAATCAAGACTAGAAAAAGGCAAATAATCTGATAAATGTCCTTTAATGTTAGGAAAAACATTATTCCACTACAGTTGCTTCTAAGTAGCACAACATAGACTTGAAGGAAACTTACTTAAGAATAACTTGAAATTCTCATTTTGCAATGTTCATGTGGGAGGAGAAAGAGAGCTTTTCCCTGAGAGTGAGAGGTCACCCTTTGAAAGATGGTGGGTGTTGAAAAAGGAGGGGCACAGGATTATTATGGGGAGAGGAACCCAACCTGTTGTGTTGCTATGCAAAGCTGATAATGGCACGTAAATTTGAAACTCCTACATGATTTTTAACAGGGCAAAGACAGCTAAAACAGAACAGAGCAAGCCTTGCTTTGCCTTTAGAAACTGTAACCTTAAAAAAATGCACTAGAAAGAGATGGTAGTACACATCTCACTGGAGCCTAGAACAGTGGAACAATGATGAGGTGGGAGGGGAAAGGCTTTGTATAAAGGTTGAAAAAGAAAGGTACTGCAGTTACCACTATTGCTGCCACCAGGCTTCGGCAGTGGTCAGCACGTGTGTGGTGGATGGAGCATGGAGCAGTATAGATGCATTTATTGTAAATAAAGTACATATTTTAATTCTTAGCCAATATCTTCCTGACCTAGATAGAAGAGAGGGTAATTATTCTGTGGCAGAGAGCATTATCTTTTTCTTTATTAACACATATAATTAAGTTAAAAAAAAAGAAAAAAAAAAGAAAAAGTTGAGAACGTGAGATTTTGAATCTAATTCCTCAGTCCTGTTCCAGACCTTCACCCTGTTTCCAGATAAGTGGGATGATCTCCTTGAAGATGCTGTAGTTTAACTGAGGGTGTGGGGTGTGGGTGGTAACTAGGTGTTGGTCATGTAAGAATCCACAGGCTTGATGTTTTCTACACATATTTCTCTTGCCTGTCTCTTAAATTGTTGCAAACTGCTCTCCAAGAATGAAATTGTCCGAAGAACTGTGGGGGAAGCAGGTTGCTGTGGAAGGGGCAGCGTTTCAAGGAGACTCTTTCCTTGTGTTTTGTTGTCATGGCAAACTGTTTGAAACATCTGTCACCCAGTTGTGAAAACGAGTGTTTTTCTCTAAGGCATTTAATTTTTAATCCTCCAAAAGTTTTATTGGGTCTTTTCGATCTTTAGGTAATGTGCCTTCATCATTCATATCTGTGAAGATGTTACATGCTACATGCGCGTCATAGAAGTTTTTCATGGGTCTTTAAGAAATATTGTTGCCTTTCCAAATGCAATTGCATTGGAAAAATATGCAGAGCCACCAAGGCACAGTTTCCGACAGGTGGTTTTTGTTGTGCAGGGAGGAAAAAGGCCAGGTGACAGTACTGAAAATAAAGAGAGTATTTTTATTCTTAAGCCTGTAACCACTGGCCTTTGGAGCAAAGTAGCCTCTAATAAATCTTATTTTGACTAGATTACGTCTGGTTCTGTGAGGAATGGCCTCTGCAAAGTAGTTTTTAAAAAGATCCACTCGTTTTCCTTCTCTCTTTAAACAGTTTTAGTCCTTTCCTATTGCGTTTTTTAAAATGTTGGAAAATATTATATGTATTTGTTGTTGTTGCAAAATAGCTGGCTCTAACACCACTTGCATCTAGAAGAAAATCTGTCTATTTGCAGGCAAATAACTAGTTCTACTTTGACTGCTGTACTCCCAGCAGATATCTGAGTGAGTTATGGCTACAGCTCTTGTCAGGTTGTATGCTGGTCAACAATGCTGGCACTTTGCATCTGGTTGATATAGAAACCCTTAGTAGTATCTTACCATACATCACTCTTTGTGTTCCTGTTACTATTTTAAAAAAATGTAATAAAAATGTGGCAGGAGTCAATAAACACTGGGTTGTGTTAAATCTTGTCCTGTGCTAGTCTCTTCAGTCTTGTGTCTTACCTTGGCCAGGGTTATGGCAAGGTGGGTGCAGTGCCACATGGCTGGGTGAAGGATGGTGGCACCAGAGGTGACACCGTAATCCGTGGCTGCCACTGTCTGCTGTCAGGGAGAGCTCTGTTTGTTGTCATCAGCTTGGCACGTTTCCTTGGTCACTTCCTGCTATTTTGAAGTTATTTACCTCGTTAGTGACCCTCTTCTTGAAATGCCTATTTGTTTTCACACTCCTGTTGAACCAGATAACATTCTCACGATTCAATTGTCATCTGATAAGTTATATTTTTAACAGTGTTCACATCCTCCCCCTGCTACTTTCCAGCCTGAGTCCCACAGTTTTCTCCTGCAGCCACGAGTATGTTTTTCCCCACTCCCACTAACATTGCAGCTGAATGAAAGCCAGGACGTTTTTACTCCGCAGTTAAAGTACTGTAAACTTTTTTTGATTCTTTTGCAATATTGTGAATAGTGGGAATTTTCTCCTCCCTTTCCCCGCCCCATCCCCGTGTAAAAGACTTTGTGTTTCGGAGGGTTTGGATTTTACTTTTGTTTTAGTTAAAGAGGGGAGAGAATTCTAGATCATTTGCCACTTTTAAGCTTTTCTTTTACACTGAGGAGTGCTTAGAGCTCAAAGAAAAGACCTAAGGAAAGCAGAGGGGTTTCTCTTCTGAGCATGCTCCTCACCAAGTAAAGGTTTGTGTGGACAGCTTGAGGAGAAGCTGGCCATTGGCCATCCAGCTGCCAAGGACTTGTCTTTTCTCTGAACTCTGACTAAACTTTCTCTAACCAAATATGCTTGCAGTAATTGTTATCTTATAGCTATTTAGGGGTCTCTTTCCTCCCCCACCTACCCAAAGGGATATGGCTAAATATACTCGTACTGACAATTCCCATGACTCTTGAGAATGCATCTGAAAGCAGAGGTTGCTACTTTGCATGACAGGGGAAGAGAGGTTAGTAAAAATTGATTCCCTTTTCCCACGTAATTTTGTCTCTCTGGAGTATTTCCACTTCAGAGGCTTGGTAAAACCCACCCTCTTTCACAAAGTGTAGATGTAATTTTTTTTTTTTTTGCAATCTGTCTTGTGGAAAGAGGGGATTATTTCATCTGCATGTGTGCTTATTTTAAACAATGCTGGAGATGCTAAAGAAACTGCAGTTTTCTCATGTAATGGCAAACCTGGTCCATGCCAGCGTGTAGGTCTGCTCCTTTGCTGGACACCCACAGTGGTAAATTTTTCCAGCTTGAATAGAGAGAGGAGACAGTTTTTGGTCCCCGATATTAGACAATGCCCTGCGGGATTGAGCAGGGGGGGAGTCAGAGTGTGGCTGCCCAGCCCTGAGGTTTTGGGAAAGTGTTAATCTGGCTGCCTCTTTAAAGTCTCATATATAGGCTTAACCATGTGCCATGGAGGTAAGAGGTATGGAAAGAGAGACCTTGTAGTCCCGCCTAACGGAGCTCTGAAGATTACTTGTGAATACATGCAACTGTTCTTAGTTCCTTTAATTTTGACATTTTCTCAGCTTGTAGTTGTGGATTGTCCTGTGCTAAAACACCTCAGAGTAGCAAAATGAGAACGGTTTAAACTAGAGCACTTGAGGGGAAAGAGATCTTGAAACAGTAAAGCTGGTGCATTTAAGCAGAAGGGTTTCTGTGCCTGTATGTGTCCCTTTTTTCCCAACTGTGTCAGTCTGATTAATAAAAATCACTGTCTCCCCCTTACAAGCCTTGGCTCTCTGATACAGCTTTTCCTATTTAGTAACTTCCAGAGCTCTGGACTTAAAGCATTTTCATAGTCTCTGATGTCCCATGATCTATGAAGCATTGCTGCTGCATGATCTTTAAAACAGCCTAATGCTGTGTGCAGTAGAGAAGATTTCTCAACTGAGAAATCATCATCCAGTATAGCGAAGAAGGAGTAGAAGAGGTGGCACTGCCCAGAAGACGTGGGAAAAGCTATTTAAAGCCCCCTTTGCCTTACAGAGCTGCTGGTGGTGCTGTGACAAGCTTTTTTTTTAATTTTTATCTGTTAACAGGACTTATGACAGCAATAGGTGAGAGCAGACCTGGTCTAGCACAAGAATTAATGACAGGGCAGTGGTGGGATCTCCAGAGTGTGATGGACAGGTTTGCCCAGCACCCTGGGAACAGTGGCTGCTGGCACTGGGCTGCCGTCTGCCAGCAAGTGCCATGACCAGTCACGTCATCCTGCCGATATGGAGGAGTCCAGGGGTCGGCTGTGGAGTCCGATGCAGAAAGCTGAGAGTAGGGCCCCCAAGCGTTTATGCATTTAGGTGTTACAACAGAGCTGTGACCACCCTTCGCAGGCTTTGGCTTCGCTCCAGTGGAGGAGCAAATTCAGAGCTCCCGTCAGGATGCTGGGCAGAAGGCAGCAGATCCATCCTCCGTCCAAGCTTCTCTCTCATACCGGAGCACTGCACAGGTCGGTGTGGGAGCTGGGTGAGGGATAAACCAGCAGCACGGCAGTAACAGCCCTGCCCTGGTAAGTAACGAATCTCAGTTTTGGAGCAGCACCTGTTTAACTGCAGACTGACTGGAATTGTGCAAAAAGGGGGCGTTTCACCCCATCTTCATCATTAGCGGTGGCCTGGCTGAGGTGTTTGTGTGCCTAGGCAGCTGATGCAGCATTCAGAAGTGCCTACCTCTTAGGTGTGGGTGTTAGGGAAGGAACTGCTCTGGGAACTGAGGGTACAACCTGTGGGTGTTGGAGCCCCTAGTATTGTAATGCCCCCATCTTGTGAATGTTTAAAGATTCAAATCCCTCCACAATGAAAAAAAAAAAAAAGACGTTTTAAAAAAAATAAAATTTAGGGTGGTGGTGCATACAGGAAGCAGCAGGGGCTGTTGCCCCTTCCACAGCAGCTCTTGCAACTGGAGCCGGGAGAAGTGGGATCTCGTTCCCCCTCATTCACACATCTCCTGTCTCCCAGGAGAATGCCCAGGCGCCTCGCTCAGCTGCGAGCACAGACACATCCCAGACCTGGCTACGTGGGGTGCCGATAGCATCGCTGGTGCTGGTGGGATTTACAGAAGACTGGGCGAGAATAAAGATTCCCCGGGGGATCCGTCTGTCGAGGTAGACTCGCCACCCCTCACAGGGTGAACCAGATGGCCACTCAGTCCCTGCTGGCCACCCTGTCCACAGCTCGTGTCCCACCTTCTTATGACAAATGGCTGGGTTTTGTCCAAATTTTATTTTCGCTTCCTTTCTGCAGGGCAAGGCTGTCCCCGCAGCTCTGCCACCACCACCGTGGCTGCTGCCCTGGGTGGGACAGCCGTAGTGACTGAACTCCGTGTTGATGGCGGAGAAAAGCTGCTTTGAAGCTGAGCCCCAGCCGTCCCTGAGGAGAGCGCCCAGCGCTGAGCACACACCGTGCCACGGGGGACCGCACGGAGGCCGGACACCCCCCCTGCAGGCTGGGTCATCCCTTCCCTAGCGGAGGACACGGAGCTATTAAAGCTTATGAAAGATGGCATTGCTGTCACTCTGCCCGCTCACTTGCTCCGACACCGGTACAAGGATCCAGGTACATCTCTGTGGCGCTGTAGCGGAGGCTCAGCAGCTGCTGCCCGTGGGAAGTGGGAGGATAAAAGCAGCCGAGAATCTGTGTGTGTGTGTGTGTGTGTGTGTGAGAGTGTGTGTGTGTGTGTGTTTCCCCGTGCAGCCAGAGGGAAGCCTGATTTCCAAGGGGAATTAATTTGAGAAAGTCGCTCCTCTGCTACCTGCTCAGGTTGGTAATATAAACCAGTTCTTCCTCCTGAAAGCATTGCAAAATGAAACCACGTAGCACATCTCTTGAAAGTGGCATAATTTAGACAGCAGTGATTTTACCATCAAGCCTTTGCTATGGCTCAGCTAACCTATTGGGCTCTTTCCCCCGTTGCTGTTACTGGAGAAAAGATGTGTTGCATTTCCCAGAGTACAGAAGGGACGCGTTCCCTTTGCCAGGACTGACATGGGAATGGATCTACAGTTAAAATATTTACTGTTCCTGAAAGGTGCGTCTTTGAAGTTGTCTTTTTTCTTTCTCTTTGAAACAAACGGAAGGGGAGGCAGTTAGAAAAGCAGAGGTTTAGCATCTGCTCGTGGTGTAACTAAAATTCACTTGTGCTGCTCTCGCGAGGGAGCAGGCTGAGGCTGGTCTGCAGCGCTGTGGTAGCCCAGGGCAGCCCCCAGCCCTCCTGCCCACCCCTCTGCCAGCTGCTCTGCAGCGTGGCGTTACTGCCTGGCTCTCGGGAGAGTGCCAAGAGGGGAACAGGGTCGGTGCTGTCGCTGTTGCCGCGCTGCTGCCGTCTCTGGATTTGTTTAACTCAGCTGCATCCCATCTCTCATCAAACGCCTCCGCGGGGCAAAGCTCAGCCCCGGGCCCTTTTACAGAGGCTGCTTGTGATGGACCTCATAGTTCTGAAAAATACACCTCCAAAACCGTATTCCCAAAGACCTTAGTGCTCTTACCTGGGACTCGAGGCCTCCTGTCACCACCCACCCTTCACCACCGGCTGCCAAGCCCTTGGGGATGAGCCCCCTGAGGCAAATGGCCCGGGATGAGGTTCAGCAGCCTCAGGCAGTGTCTCCTGCGTGACCACAAGCACGCGTCCTCCTGCTCTGAGACCTCAGGGGCTGGAGGGGCCTTCAGAGCCCTTGGTGGAGGTGTCAGCCAGACCTAATGGCAGAGATAAGAAAGGATCACAAACATGGAAGCCTGAAAGCAGATGTAAAAACTTTTGAAATCCAAGGAAAACTGCATAACACTTCCATAGTTAATCTGAAAGGAAAAAAGAAAGAGAAAGGGAAAGAAAAAGAAAAGAAAAAAGAGTCTGACGTTTGGCCAAAACCTCAGGCTTGATCAACCTGCCCATCATGCTATTTCTAAACACATGCAAGTCACCCAAGAGGGCTTGATATTTCCCTGTAGTGATGTTGTAAAGTCTCCTGATCACCCGTGGGAAACCCCTGCCTTCCTCCTCAGTGATACCCCAATATAGTGAAGAAAATGCTGCTATTTCCCCCCCCAAAGACAGATAAAATAATTCACATTTTATGTTGGAAATATCTTAGTGTTTCAATGTATGTTGTATTCATATGAAATAGAAGAGAAACTAATTAAGGCTTGGTTTTCTTCTTGAACTTGAATCAAAACGCATCCAGAAAAGTAAGAAAAGAAGATTTAATGGCATTTTTCTGGCAGGGAAAGAAACTGTGTCCTTAAACAAGGAGAGAATTAGAGCTCTCATGTTGCATCTAAGCACTCTGTCTTGGTGGCTAGCCCATACAGAGAGCAGAAAGTTATTATACAAAATGATTATATGCAGTATACAGAGGGGATAAAGTGACAACGAAGTCATTGCTGTTTCAAACTCAGTGCAGCGGCTGCCACTGCACTTGGTAGGACCCTTGAGTGGGGATGCACAGAGAGTGCCATCAGATTGCAGGTGGGTGGTCCCTCTCCCTCAAGGGGAGGACCACCTAGGCAGCGGCACCCCGATGATCCCAGGGGCTCAGTCAGATGTCAGCTGCTGGGCCCTGCCAAGACACAGGCAGTGGAGGCATCAGGAGACGTGCAGAACTAAGTTCGTTCTTAGAAAATACGGGTTCTCATGGTGTTAGGTTAGGGGGCAACTGGCAGAGGGATTTCAGGGGCTCCTTGTTGAGCTATGTATTTTAAATACCACCATTCTCTGGAACATACAGCGGAGCACAGGGGATACAGCCAAGTTCACCAATTGCCTTTCTGACTTTCTAGTCAGAAAAGTACCAGTAGTTGGAACTGGGCTGCAAAACATTTGGCTTCTCCACCCACATAAGCAAAGTTTTAATTTTCACTGATCAAAGATATCCTAGCAAGGAAAAAGAGGTCATAGGTACAGAAACCTGAATGAAAGTTCCTCCACGGATGACCAAGATGTTGGTCAGCTTCTTAAAAGGGACTGGGCATCCCCTGTAGTACCCAGAGGTTGTCTCTGTCAAGGACACGGTGCCAATCCAGGCGAACCAGAGAAGGTGGCTGTACCTGGGAAAGGTCTGGACAGAATGTAACCTCAGAGGGATGTTGGGGCATGCAGTGACAGCAGGTTGCTTTTTATTAACTAAACACTGTGTGCCAACTTTGACACTTGTCCCACCTTTATAGTGGTTCAGTGAATGCTCTGTGTTCATCACTGTGATATATGGTAGCACATCACCCCAGGTTCCAAGCAAGGGAGAAAATGCCTGTTTTTTTCTTTTATAAGAAGAAAAAAAAGAAAGGAAAAAAAAAAAGACATCTGAACAGACATTTAATAGGTGAAGGAAGAGGCTTAACAGACTTAAGCTAGGCTGTCTTCAGAGAGTTTTCAAAAGCTCACTGCAAACACTTCTGTTTCACAGCTTATGCTCCTTTATCTGTGAGAAGCTAAACACTGGCTAATTCTTTAATTAGTTCCCAACAAGATGTTTTTCTCTGTAGCCAAGGCTTGCAACAGGATAATTATGTCTTTAGTTTAAAAACAAGTGTCAATACAGAAAGTTGGTTTGATTTCTCTTTCTTCAAATGTTTTATTTCCCCTTCTACTTAGCTCCCACTGTTGGGCCTCACCTGCAATATATTTCCTTGATTTGGGAAAGGTTGATTATTTGCAAATCCCTGTGCTCCAGTCCCAGTACATGGACATGACAGGGCTAGAGCCAAACTGGTGCTGTGATCCATGGTGCAGTCGTATGAACGCAGTGCTTGGGGTGTGAGTCCCCCCATGGCCAGGGAGATGGATGACTCTGAGCCACCATTAGTTGAGCAGTTCATCTTATTAAACTGTAATAACTAATTGGCATACATATGGCCCTGAGTGCCCAAGTGCTACTCTGCATGCCAGAGACCTACGTTTGGAGCTTACTACCACCACAGCTGTCCACATTTATTTTAGCAAAGTTCCCAGACCAGCAAACCTCCTTCTAGTTGATCAAGAGCTGTCTCAGTCTTGCCAGTGCTGAGCAGACACGATTCTTCTGGGCCTGGGTCCCATGGCAAGAGGGAAGGGAGCTGCCTCTATGCCTTCCTCTGGCACAAAGACAGGGTGCTGAAGGCTGACACCAGGCTTACTCAAGAAACCACCCAAGGTGGCTTCATTCACCCACCAGGGGAAGATGCTGGGTATTGGGCTGTAAAGTGTGTGTCATTATGGTGAAGGAATGTGACCTTTCTGATTAATCCAATTGAAGCTGTTCCATTTCTGAGGGAATAAATACATTTTCATGAATTCAAGACAAAATTTATCTGAAATGGACTAGGCTAGGGCTGTTTCTTCCAGGGGTAAGGACAGTGGGGAGGGGAGTGAAGGAGGAAGTAAAAGCACAATAAGAGTCTTAAAATTCAGGAAAGGATATTGCAAAGAATTAGGAAGTAGTTTGTTCTCTATACCTGTGATGGATAACACAAATAATGGGCTAAAATTGCAGCAAGGAAGCTGCCAGTTAGCTGTGAGGAAGAGCTTGCTTATGGCTGGGACACTGAACCACTAGAGCGCATGAAGAAGTTGTGGCAGTGCCATTACCAGAGATGTGGTTGGAAAAATGTCTGCCAGGAACAATACAGGTAGAAGTGATTTTTTTTTTTTCTTGGAGCAGTAAGTAGGGACTGACCAGACTCAATGACATATCCTGTGTCACGGTAATGTCTGATTTTGGCACCTAAATGGTTAAGCTACTCCATGGAAGGATAGAGGTTCTGGGGTTGTCCTATTCTAGTGAATGGTTATGAGGACTACAAACACTGACTGGTGAGGGACTAGGCCAGGGCTGCCCTTCCTGAGGAGCAAAATTCAGCCCGACACTGCTGTGAGCAATTGTCCTCTCCTGCCTGACCCACTTGCAGCAGGTGGAGCATGGTGATCACACACCTCAGGAGGGCAGCGCTTGTCTCCTCACACAGCAAAGATCTGAACTCATGTTTTCCACTGCAACAAGGTGGTGGTAACTCCTTTTGTACCCACTCCCTGCCTTATATGTCATGCAGGTTACACTTATCTTATAATTTGATGCCCAAACCTTTTGATATAATGTCTAAGGTTGTGGAGTCTCCTCCTCGTCTTCCTGTCTAAAAATCAGGAATCACAGTTCTGAGCCTGATGCCCCTTTGGATCTAGCCCCAGGGTAGAGCCAGGAACAGATTTAGAGCAGGGAGCACATCCTGCTTTCCCTCCAATCTGGAGGAGCTGTGCAGCTGCTTAGGCCCTCTGTTTTCTAGGAAATGTTGAATTATAGATTATCTTCAATCATTCATTACAAATGGAAATAATACTGGGGAAAAAACAAGGGAATGATGAAGAAATATACAGTGGGATATCAGAAGTTATCCTTTGGGAACATACAGGGTTTTGAAGGCAGGAACCTCTGCTCCCTCCCCCAGTTCATGTCCTGGTTAAAGAGAATGTGCATGTGTCCATCTGAAAGTCAGCATTTTCTACCGCCGTTGAACATTTTCTCCTCTTTGCAAAGCTGTGTTGATTTCCGAATATATTGTAAGTAAATTCTCAGTTGAGTCATTCATTCTTTCAACACATCTGAAAGAACTTGAGTTAACTAATGTGATCATAAATTCAAACACTTGGAATGCAAGTACTTGAACCTAGATGTGTTTGTTATTGATATTAAATACCATGGGTAGTTCTTGCAAACTTTTCTTTCACTTTTAAAACTGGCAGTCCATCAAAATTTTATATAAGGTTGGGACCTATAGTATTCCTGCTGCTATAAATATGTTAATATCATAAGCCAAACATTTCCCCCTTATTGTTAGTGTATTTCCTTTGCTTAGTCTCTGCAAATGTGGCCAGGGAACACATGAAAATTGTTAGTCTCAGCTTCCTTTCATTCCCCTCGTCAGCAAATCATGGCCAGATGTAGAGGAGGCCATTTTGAAGGTGGGGGCTTCCCTAGCCTTTGCAGATGGCATGTCCTCCCCATACTGGCTCAACTCTTTGAAGGGGCTGGACCCCACTGCCATCCTCACCAGAGCAAGCACCCGTGCCAGCACCCCGACCTGCATTACCCCATGCAGCAGGCACTAAGGGAAAGAAGTATCTAGGCGACCTTTCCTCTGTGGTCCTGACTCAAATGATGTCTCCATTTGCTGTGTCTCGTGCTGATCTCAGGGACTTTGGGCTATTACATTTGTGCTTTGTCTCCTTAGAGGTGAGGAATAGGTAAATATTGATGCTTTTTGCATGGTCCCTGTGCTGCCTGAGGCTATGGTGGTGTGGGATGGAGAGCACACTCCTGCAGGCTATTGCAGCAGATGGACCGCACCTGCATTGCCTTTGAACCGCTTTGCTACCCAGAATCTGCTCATGGCAATGAAAGAAACCCAGGAGATCCTCGTTCTGAGTATCACCCCTGGGCTGTTCCCAGAGCTAGCCTGCTTGCCTGTTCCTTCACAGCTTTGGGGTGCCATATGGCAGAAGTGGCTGCCGCAGATGGGATGTATAGGCCCACTGCTGGTGGGTTTGCTGGCTCTTCCTCTTTCTCTTGCACTAAATGAGTTTTCTTTTGCACATCTTGCAATTCTGGAAATTATCAACATCATTAAGGACATATTACTTGTCAGGTTTAGTGGTGAGGTGTGAAAGTGAGCAGGGAGGGACACTGAGTGACCTTTGCTTGAAGAATGAGTCTTGCAGATCAAACTTAAGTTGCAGGAAAGACCCACGGCATGGCTGTTGCTTGGGCACTATGCTGGATTGCAGCTTTCAGGACTGTTGGGCTGAAAGCCATTCAGAGGCATACCTGCAGTCTTAAACCACAGCTGCGACGGAAAACCTTGTGCAGTTGTAGCCATCTACCCTCTCTTTTCAGAGCACCTGGTGCTCTGCAAGCAGCTGGGCAAGACTTCCTTTCATGGTTCTGGTTGCACGGTGGAAGAAATGGTTTTCTGCCAATATTGAAGATAACCTTGCTGTAAAAGGCTGCTGAGGGGTGTTTCTGTGGCATGTGAAAGCTTCCTATTAGATGTGTCTCAGGACCTAAAGCAACGTGCTCTTGTAAATTATTTAGTATGACTCCTGGACAGTAGCAAAGCCATTCAAAACTTTTATTTTTATTCTCTGCAGTAATTAATTGCACAAATCAGGGCTCACACTGGTCCTTTCAAGTATCAGAAGAAGGATTACGAGAAAGGTTCAATAAATCAAACATGGAAGTGTTGCCACCAAGTGGTACAAGCTGTGTTAGGCAATGGCTCATAATTTATAGAACGCAGTGATGAATCTGAGACACCCTGAGGTATTTATAAAAAGATTCATTTTTTTGCTTTGTTTAGCTATCTTTTTCCTTTTGTGTTACATTTTACTTTCCATGGTGTTAACTGATCATGCCACCAGCCACCTCCATGCAGTCACGGGGTGTATTACGAGCCTCTTTCAGCTTCTTCCGAAGGTGCCAGGAGTGGAGAGGCAAATACAAAGGGTCCTCAGGGTGTATGGAGTGTTCAGCGTGTCTCCAGTGCAGTCCCCTGCCCCGTCGGGGTGCAGCACATCCCTCCCTCTGCAGCCTCACCCGTGGGCACAGCGAGTGGTCCCGCAGGAAACATGCCCCCAGCCCCGACCACTGGCCAAGCGATGCCCCAGCCCACCCCGGCATTTCCAGCAGAGCCCCTCCTGGGTGTCTTTGATGCTTTTTAGATCATCTGCAAATCTATATGTTTTTTAACGACATACATGTGTTAAGGTGTTTAGGTTTTCAGCCGAAGTACTAAATACGCTGTACTTCAGCCATGTGTTTTTTTTTATCATGCAGAGGCTGAAAAATGTCCTTTTCTCCCCCGTTGTTTAGAAAGCCTACAATAAAACAAAAAAAATGCAAAAAAGAAAAACCAAAAAAAAGAAGAATTTTTGTGGACACAAGACTGAGGCACTTCTTTATTATTTATATTGTGAGACATAACATTCTCCTTGAGAGGTGCCTCTCCCGTGGGGACAGGGCTCCCCAGAGCCGCTTGGGGCACGAGGCGGCAGCAAAGTGAGGGATATAGAGACTTGTGGCACACACACAGGAGCCTGGAGAGCTGGGGGCTGCGGTGGGCTCTCAGACAGCGGCAGCGTAGTCCTGGGCCTGCTTGGCCAGTACTTGGCCACATCCATAACCTGAACATCTGGAGCAGGAGCCCAACAGGAAAGATTTAGGTCAAAAAGATGCTTTTTCAAAGCTGACATATTTTCTCAGCAGACACTGCTGCTTAGCTTTCTTTCAACAATGGCTCCCTTTGCGTTTGGATAATTGCCTTTTGTTTCTTAGTGAAAGCCTGAAGTACTCATCTTTTTTTTTTTTAATGTTGTTTTTTTAATGTTTTTTTTTTTAATGTTAATGTTGCCACCATTATCTTCAGACCAAGGAAATGATGGTAAAAGGCAGGAGGAGGCACCAAGCTCCTTTTATCCCAGGTGTAGTCACTGCTAACGACCATTCACAGCAGAGGAGTTAAATTAATGCACCTGATCTCCTAAAAGGAGCCCCTAGAAGGGAATTGGCAAATGCATGCCTTCGTGAAACCCGGCAGGAGAAAAGGTCTCCAAAAATCTGGCTGTGTAACTTCCAAAGCTCCTACAAGTGTGAGTATGAATACATTCCAATTTTATTTTTTCACATTATAAAGAGAAAGAAAATAAATGTAAAGGGAGATGTTAACCTGAACAACATCTAGCATTGTTACCCAGAGGGAGAAGATTATAATCAGGATATCAGATCTATTTCAAATATGTTGTATCAGGAGCAGGGGAGCTTGCCTGAAATGTCTTATGTTTTACTCTATTATAGTGAATAAGTTTAACTTGACCATTTATGAATAGCTAATTCTTTTCCAATATGATGACTGCTCTTTAGACATCACATTTACATATGATTCTTCCTCTTATTTTTATTACTATTCCTTTAAAAATAATTAATGCAGATAAATCAAGCAGACTATTTGATAAAATAAAATCACTAGCAGCTGAAGTAATTATTTTGGAAATTATTATAGAACAATTAGGTTTTCTTGATTTTCCGGTGAGGTTTTGCAGGTGGAAGAGGCCAAATCTTTTATGGCACTGTTGTTTGTACATGGTTAGATCTGTTGTATATCTGTCGCACCTGCATTTGTAAGCAGAATATATACTTTTTTTTCCCCACTCTGTTAAATTATTTATCTTACTGAAGACATAGAAACATATGTAGAAAGTGTCATAAAACCATATTAAAATGAAATACAAAGGAGCTGTTGGACAACTTTCTTTGACTTCACTAAAACTCTGTCCGTCGACAAAGAACAGTTTTAAACAAGGTACTTGACAACTATTTAGAACCATCTTATTTTTATTGAAACTTTACAAGGGCCAGGAAGCTTTTTAGTTGTCTCTACTTCTGCTTATGGGCTTAACAGTGACTGCACTGAGGGTGTTAAACCTCTAGTGAATACTGTGCTGTATTGCTTTGACAAAACCAGAAACAAAACAAAACCCAAAACCCTCAAGTATGTTTTATTGAGCAGAGTGGGCATGTTTTGGTGAGCAAAATGGGATGCCCAAATATCAGGCTAACCCCCAAAGTCCCTCCAGCCCCCCTGGCAGTGTGTGGCACTGGGGACGTGCCGTGAGAATGCCCCCAAGCTCAGCCCGCCCAGCCCCAAGCCCCCTTGTGCTGCTGCCTGCGGTTTGCTCCATTTACAGACCAGCAAATAGGGGTTAAACCTTTGTAATGACCTCTGAGGAGCAGCAAAGAGAAACAGTTTCTGGCCCTGAATGTTTCACTTTTTATTTATTTGTTTGTTTTGCAACCGATTTTGAAGGAAGGGGAAAAATGATCACGGGGCACTACAGCTGAAATACTAACTCCCCTCTTTTTTGGCATGTTAGAAAAGGTTTAAGCATTTAAATAATTGTGCTATATGGCTGCTGTCAGCTCTGAACTTTGAATTAGTTACAAATATATTAAAGGATTATGAAATAATTGTCCTATTAGTATTACATGGCATGAACATGAGCACAAAGAGCCCTTTCCGTGCTCTACCCGTACGCTCAGTGAAAACGTGTGCATTGGAAAACCCCCCTTTCCAACACACCCAATTTCCCAGCTCACCAGGATCTCCTCTTGAATAGGGACGCTTCTCAATACTGAGAGATTCCTTGCTGCAACAGATCCTCACTAAGTGATTAACAGCATGGTAAACTTTGAAATCTTAGCTAAATAATAGAAATGATTGATTACGCATGCATAGTCCTTTAGACAAACCCTTGACCAAGTCTGGGACTACGACTGGATCCAGCTGCACCTAGACTCCTCTCTGAGAAGGAGCTTAGAAAGCAAGGGGGTCCTTTCTCAACTTTGACTCAAGAGGAGTTGAGTCTCTGACTCCCTGACAGTTCTGTCTGACCCTGTCCTCCATGCACTAAATAACCAAGTGTGCCTTGCCATTGCATCTTGCTAAACTGTCCCATTTACCATCAAATTTTATTAAATCCCTGATTTATATCAATAAATATATTGCTGCTTTTCTCTTATGAGTGAAGTGCATCACTCCAGCCATGACAGGCAAGAGCTGGTACACAGGGACACGATGTATGTGCCAGCCCAACAAGGGATGCAATGGGAGACCGGGTCTGTGGAGCATGTGAAGAGACAAGGGCTACTGCATGGAGATAAATTGGATGTCGATAAAATGATTAAACGTACTTAAGTGTAGATAAATCAGGAAAAATGGTTCCTCTGTTTAAAGGACAAAGGCCTTGCAAAGGTTCCGGACTGGGCAGTGGAATTGGGCCCATTTACATTGTGTGCATATATGATTCCCTGTTTTTCCTCAGAGATAATTTTGAAAGGACAAAGACTATAAATAGATTATCCAGGGAAGAAAAGTACAGGAAAAAAGAGGAAAACGCTAATAAATCATATATCTTAAGAGGATCCAAGCAGAGAGAGGGGAAAATGTACCTCCAACAACAGGAAATTTTAAAAGAAGCTTGTACTGAATAATATAAATTCACATGAGAAAAAGGGATTTTACTTCTCTCAGTGTGGGAAGACACAAAGGTTTTGGTAATTTATGTTGAAGTGGGGAAAAGGTTGAAACCAGTTCTGCTATGTTGTGATTAACACAATTTTAACAGCGTGATTTGTTAAATGGGACTCGTGCTTTCTCCCAGGAGGTTGCAGGTTCCAGAGCAATTGTTTCTCGTTCGGTTTGTCTGCTGAAACTGTCTGTTTGTGCCGAGAACCTGGCACTAAATTAAACAAAAAGTTATAGTTTAAGTTCTAGCAAAGTTTAAGTTCTAGCAAAATACAGCAGTCTCGTCCCTAATGCTGTGAGTTGTGGACAAATCAGGTCCAACTTCACGTGGGGGAACCCAGGTGATGACTTAGGTACCAGCATGATTCGCCTTGCAGTGAGTCATCGTAGCAATCCAGACTTCCCACGTGTGATGTCAGAGATGGCAAACGCCCCCCAAAGTGAGCAGAGCCTTTGGGCTGTCATTTGGTGGGGACCCGGGGTGTCTTGCAGAGAGCTCCCCAGTGACCCAGCCTGCCCAGACAGCCCCTCCCAGGCAGCCGCTCTTGGCAACGGGTCCAGGTGCTGCCCCGTGTTTGCACGAGGGCTGTGGGAAAAAGCTGCCCCGCGGTTTTGCTGGGGAAAGGGATGTGAATTTGAACGGAAGGTGCCAGAGCATAAAGATGAAATTGTGTTTTCCAGCCTCCAGCCTGATGCTTCAAGACTCTCCCGCTTCCCTTTCTAGTAAACACGAGGAAAAAAAGACTTGCAATATAAATTCACATGCACACAGAGTGAAGGATCATGCGGTTTTTACAGTCAAATTTGAAGATGAATTAGCCTTAGAGATACCGTCTGTTTAAGGATTATGTTGTTAATAACCTAAATTTGACACACATTTTTTCCCCCTTCAGTCACTACCTGCAAAACCTCTGAAAATTATCTCTTATGAAGCTGTGTCATTAATGGCTTCCTGCGAGGTTTCTTTTGGAAGCAGCAGAAAGGTAAATAAAAATGAATTAATACAGCGTTTTGGGTTTGTAGGCAAAATATGCAAATATCTTACTGACAAAGCCTTAGTAGCATTAAAGGCTTTCAGAGCCTATCCTCAGAGGCTCTGCTTGTGGAATCAGAAGCCTTTAGGCAACCTTTAACTTAGTTTACATGTAATACACACACACACACACACAAACATATTCTCTCTTTGTGTCTCTGTCTTTCTTCCCCCCCTCGATGTCCTCTTGGATCGGCTCCCTCTGGTGCAGTTTTTAGCTTCACAGTTCATGAATTTTATTTTCAATCAATAAATAAACCCATTATTAAGTTTTGTATTCTCATCATATGTTGTTATTTCTCATAAACCATTTTACTGTATGGGTCAGCTTCACTGAACACGTGCCACTCACCTTTATTTCTCAGCAGAGGGCTGTCAGGTATACAGATGGGATGTGTATGAAGATCTAATCAGGTTTCAGTTCTAACTAACAATTATGAATAAGCCTGTTTAAAAATTTTATTATACGGTACTGAGATAATGATCAGCATTTTGGTACTCTTTGAGCTGTGGTCTGTAACATCTTCATATAATGTGGAGCACAGGGTTGCTTTGCAGGCCCTCAAACTCACCCGTATCATCAAAGAAAATGTTATTTATTACTTAAAACATCACAGCATTTATCAGCCATTTTAAGCAACTAAAGGAAAGCTTCTTGCATGCCCCTTACAAGACTGCCAAGTTCCCACCTTAGCAAATTATAAAGGGAATCATTTTAGGAGCCAGTGGCCCACATGATGAACCACTTCCAATTCCTTATGCAGATTTCTTTAGGCAGTATTAGTTTGGGCAGGAAGGCAGGCCATCTTCATGGTGATCAGGTCTTTGGATAGTTACTGATTTGTGCCTTGAATTTTATCTATCAGCCCAGACAGAGTATTAAAATGCTGGTGTCATATGCAGTTATGAAATGATAGTATTACAAGGTCAACAGACAAATAATATTCCAAAATGAAGTCTCCGAATTGCCTGCTTTGCTAACCTCTGACCGTGTGTAATCTTGTACACAAATGAAAAAATGAGCCTATCAATGACCGAGAAGGGCAGAAGCAATCACAGGGCCAAGGAAGCTGGATGCAAATGTTTCTGGTTAAGCACACTTTCACAAGTATGCGAAAGTCCAGCAGTTCTTTGAGCTTACCTTGGTAACACCTCAGCTATTTAATCTCCGGTGCCATCATTACCATGGGATAGTAGATGCCGTACTGCTAGTAGAGTACAGCAGCGCTACTACTGATGCTAGGGCAACTAGTACTGCTAACAGCAGCAGTATCATTACTAAGTAACACTGTGAAGTACTATCATCTCTACACATTTCTACTTCCTTAAAAGTGACTGCTTTCTCAGATCCATTTACTTACCACTCTCGCCAATGTTTTTTCTTCTTTTGGGCTTGGCCAAAATAACAGAGGAGAAGATTTTAAACTGAAGCCAGAATCACCTCTCAAAGGAGGCATATGGGTTTTCCCACTTTTAAGGGGGTTGTGTGGACTCCAGGGAGACATCTTTCCATCTGCAGCAGTGGCTCAGTTTCAGAGGGTTGCTACGAGTAAGGAAGTTTTGTGTTCATGGTCTAGGTAAGGATCTAGGGTATTGCAGTGACTTAATTTACTTTGAAAAAAACCTCTTCTCTGTATTGTAAAATGAATTTAAGTAATGGGAATAAATGCCTAGCTAGGTGACAAAGTTGGTATCTCATTGCACCACCATGATGCTGACATGGTGTATGCTTGAGAAGATGGACGCCTCAGCACCATGCCATTAAAGCAATGGCAGAATTTTTGAGCTTTAAATTACTTTTCTTGGGTCTGATATTGAGCCACTGGTGAAGTTAATATTTAAGAGGTTTGGGAAATTTATTTTCATGGTGTGCTTTCTGATCATATGAGTTTTGATATTCTAAGCAACTTGATTTTAATTTAGAGGGCTTCAGGTGGCTTTAGACATTCTGGGCTGTGTCCACCCCCACCAGAGTCAGCCCCTAGGAGGGACAGTGTGGGGAGTGTGACGGGGAGGCAGGCCTGCGGCAGAGTCTGGTGTCCCGTGCTGCCCTGCTGTCACCCTGCCCCATGGTGCCCGAGCTGTCCAGCTGCACCAGTCTCTGCTTGGGGTGGGGAGCCAGTTCAGTTTCAGTGTGTGGAGATTGTGTATTGGATTGTTTGTATAATTTCATATGATATTACTTGATATTAATATCACTTGATATTAAACCATATTTCTTTGACTGTGGAACTCTATATAGCTGTCATGTATCTTTATGCCAATGACAAGACTATATGTTTTAGCTGCAGATACTAGCAGTGTGATAACTCTAGCAACTTGAAAATGGCTTTGATTTGCTTTTTTGCTTTTCTTTTTTTTTATTTGCCTAAAAAAATACATGATAGTTTTACTTCCTCTTCAGAACTCTTTCATTATAAAGCAGGTGAGCAATCTTTTCTTCTGAACAGGGAAGACATGCTCCAACTATTTCTTTATACCCTTATAATCCTTATCTTTAAGCTATGCTTCTCTGGACTGACCTAGTGTTTTTTCAAGTTATTTTTCTGAGCATGTCTGTACTGGGTGTTACACGGTCAAGGCCTTGAAAGCAAGCCAAATTGTTCTGGGGGCCTCTTTCCTTTGTTTCAGTGGATGTTTGCCAGAATATCTAGGTCCTGCAGCAGCACTGACTGGGCTGAACTCTCCCAGAGCAACACCTCTCCCACCATACGTGGACTATTGCATTTCTGATTTGAAGGTGCGAGGGGACCGAATGTGTGTATATATATATATATAGGATATAAGCAATAAGCCTCCACCAGGTAGAGATTAGAAGGCTCCCTGTGTGCAACTTGGGTGTGCTATGAGGCAGGAGTCCAAAGGTTAGTTTCCCAAGGGATGTCTTTGATCTCGTCTGGATCTGAGTGTTCTTGAGGCATATGTTGTCAAACAAGCTCAAGACAGATCGATTTGGGATCAGTTCCTCCCCCCCAAACTAAAGAGACCTCAACTATGCTTACAGCATTGAGGGAGATATTTCCAGTGGCAGAGGTAGAAAAGTTAGGAAAATACACCTAAAACTGCTGCCAGTATTCACTGCTGAGAGCCTCTTTCCTCACCCTGTCTGTGCAGGCTGCCACCTTCATACCCCAGCGAGCAGGCAAGGGGACGTGGCGTTGCGTGATTCACTCAGCTGTTCCTTGCAGTCCCTGAGCCCACTTCTTGCTGTTGCTAATTTTCATGGGAAAAGTTGCTTCTCTGGCATCAGTCATCAGGTGCTCACAGCAGGCACATGCCCCAAGGGGAAGCAAGATACCAGAAGTCTTAATGGGATATAGGGAAAATTGTTGCAGTTGATGTAGCACCCATGTTCTCCAGCACCTAGGCCAAGGTGGGAGAAGCAAATGCCCATGCTGCCTTTTGACATGCGCCTTAGGCAATGCAGATGCAGCTCTTCTCAGAAGTTGTGGGACAGCACTCTGTTGAAAATGAGTTTTTCGCAGTGTCTCTGTGATTTTGACTTAATCATAGATGAATATAAGCAGAACCCAGTTCTCATCCTTAGGGATCACATTCACTTCTGCAATTGAAACACACTAGGCAAATGTAGACAGAAGCTTTTGTTTTCTCTGGAGGAGTTCTGGTTGTGACCCTGGGGAGGGATCTGGCCACTAATAAGTTATCGGCAAACCATCAGGCCTGGTACTGCTGTCTTCAGTGTATCAGCGATTCCCATCTCTCATCTCCACATGAAGCAACCTTGGGTTGCATTTATATAGCAGGCCCTCTTTGAGTCTGTGTCCTGATTTAATATCAATCTAATATAGATTGGTTAGAGATAGTCAGCATGGATTTACAAAAGGGAGGTCATGCTTAACAATCTTGATTCATTTCTCTGAGGAAGTGACAATGAGAGTGGACAGGGGTGAAGAAGGAGACATAATTTACTTGGACTTGAAAAGGCTCTCAATACAGTGCCACATAACAGATTAATTTATAAGGTTAGCAAGTACGGACTGATGGTAAAATACTCGATTGGATATAAAATTGGCTTGGTAACAGGGGCCAGGGAGTGGCAGCAGTAGTTATAGATCATGCTAGGGAAGTGCTATGCAACCCGGGGTGTGTGTTTGAAGACATTGTGAAGGTAAAAGTATAGGGAAAGCCAAAAACAAAGGCGGTGGAAAAATGATGCCACACAGAAAACACAAAGGCTACAGCCTCCTGGGAAGCAAATGATCACGTGAACATGCAGTTAGTAACACTCAGTGAAGTAAATTATCAAAGCTCGTTCAAAGTGCCAATGAGCAATAAGTGGAACGCATGTTCTCAGAAACTGATCTTACCCTGCAAAGTCTAAGATCCCCAGGTCCTTGCTATGGGGATGAATCACAGCATTTAGGGTGTGTTTTCAGCTCAAAGTAAATCTTTCGAGTATCCTAGTTATTTCCATTTGCTATAATCTAAGGGGACTGGTCTTCCTGAACTGAAATCGGCTTTATCACTATCCTGCAAGATGCTGTATTACGTGCTGTAATAAAGCAGAGAACTGGCTAGAAGAAAGAAATGACGTTTTAACGGAGGCAGAGGAGAGCCCGCAAGGATGCTAAGAGGCCTCAGATTTTCACAGAATTGAACAGAAACTGGAAACGGGTTTCAGGGAATACTCACTTCCTTACCATGTAATGAACTTTCCCATCTCTTGGATGATATTCAAAGAGGGTCTGTGATACTGGTGCTGCCATTAGGTAGTACTGCTGGTAGTTAAAGAAAATACAAGCGTTGATGTCCAGCAGAGTTTCCATCTCAGAATCCTTTGCTTTCATATTTAAGATCCAGGCAGCTAAACCCACTCCCACAGAATATGCGTGAGAAGGCAGAGTCTTCCCAGTCCTACCTGTGCCTCTGCCTCACTCCCCACCTGTTTGTTTTAAAGGCAGGAATCTCTGGAAGGATCAGACCATGCAGTTTGGGAAGCCTGGGAAAGACTTTTAATTAAACAAAAGAGAGCTGCTCTCTTAGCATGTGAGTGGTGTTGTACAGGATTACACAGGACACTCGATGCACTGTACCAATTAGCCTGACTCGTTTGCAGTGCCTGCTATAGGCCCTGCTTTGTTATTTGCTTATGAGTATTGGCTCAAAACTTCTGGTCCTGTTCCTGAAGCCATTAAAGTCATTAGTCAAGTTCTCATTGATTTGAGCAGGACCAAGACTTGACCCTTTGTGGCTATTCAGAGGACACAGATAAACTTTTAAATCAATCAAGGGTGTAGACTCATTCTGCTGGGGTCAATGCTTAATACATCCTGTTCCTGTCATTTCCGCTATAAATCTGTGAATGCTTTTAAAGCAAGAGGAAAACGTGATTCCCTTCCTTTGGCAAGAAAATATTATGTCCCCTTCTATTACAAACAAGACAGGGTTTTTTTTTGTCAGGAAAACTTGTAATGGGGAAGGTAATCTCAATATTTTCCATGTTTCTAGAGTCAGTGAAAGGTAAATAGAGACAAAGTACTGGGCAATAAAGCCCTCTCTCTGCAAAGCAATGCAAACCTCCCACTGACTTCCCATAAGCCTTTACTGGGTCCTAATGGTCTTTTTGGCTGGGCATTAAGTCAGTAATGCATTGTTCTCTTGGTGTCTATTAAAAGATCCCTTATTTTTTGCATTTCATCTAGCCTACACAACTCCTAAAAGATGGTAAATATTTTTAACTTCATACAAATGTAATAGAACTCCTAATTATTGACTTCATTTGTTTGGCTTTGGACCTGAGTCACTAGTCTTCCCGGTTTTACTTCTAGAGTGGGATACTTCCAGAAATGTGGTTATTTATATGAACTATTCTGGCCTTTTGTTTTGCCAAAAGACCCGCCTCCATGTGATTATGGAAACAAAAGCTGTTCTTCCACTCTCTGTTGTTGAATTTAGGATTCTGAACAAAACCATGGTGGAGAATACCCATCCTGATTCAGTTCAATTAAAAGCAAAACTCTGCATCCTTATATTATCTCAAGTCCTATTGCTTTCAGAAAGATCCTGTTTGATTTGGTAAAAGAAAGTGTTGACATGACTGAATGTTTTATGAAAATTGGGACTTGAGTGCTATTTGCAAATTTCAAAGCTATTACAGGAATCACTGGGGTGTTATTTATTTCAGCCAGTAAAACATACCTGTTCATACACTAAACAAACAGTACTTATTCTGAGAGAGAGAGAGAATAACAGCTTCCAGTACTCCCTCCTCCTGATGAAAAGATGAAGGAATAGGTGAAAGAGGGGAAGAAAGGACCTTTCTTGTGCATATGCACATGGGCTGGGCAGGGTAGTACCTAAGTGGCTTTCAGAGGTAGCAGATCTGTGTGTCTGTGTGCATGCATGTGCATGTTTTTATAAATGGTTTGATCTTACCTGAGTGTCTGTGGCTCTGGTGACATCCCACTTGTTCACACGTCTGTAGGCTCCACAAAAAACTCACTAGATAGATGACAGTTCATTAAATTAGTTGACAATGCACATCCAGCCTTTCCACCCTCCACCCCCAGCTCTAAAATGAAAATAAAGAAATTACAATGGCAAGAAGGAAAAATACTATGCAAATACCTCTGCAAGCACTGACACATTTAAACTAATGCAATTCCTAGAATCATAACAATAAATGTGCTGTCAGGGGCATCGCAGTTACTGCTGTGACATGACCACCTCACAATAGCACCAGTGCAAGCTGTCAGAACCAGTTATCTAAGTTGTCCTGAAACATTTTTCTATCACTATAACTTTTCATGGTCATGAGACTTAGAAAGAGCCCTTTTCCCCTTGCAACTCTTCAGGTGGCTTTTAGATACCTGCAAAACAAGTGGTTCAGGAACAGACTTTCCAGAGATGGCAGTGGCTGAGATCAGTTGTTTTAGGAAATGTTTTTTGATGAAATTACTTGACAAATTTTGCCCAACTTCCTGCATGGCAAACACTTTTTCCTTCAAATACTATAAAAATAGCAGGTAGACCAACCCCCCAAAAAACCTTTTTCAAAGGATTCAACGCTTTCGAGCGGTTCTTTTTGTTTCTTAAAATTGCTACAAATAATAATTTACATATCTATACCCCAGAGCTATTGTTGCATCAATTTCATTATCAAAAAAAAGGCCACAAAACTGCCTTTCCATCATTTTCTTTAATGCACAGACTTTCTTGTTCAACTGGGACTCTTAGAGCAGTCTATTCACTTTGTCCATCAACTCTGTGCTCTGATGCAATGTATGGGCAGTATGGTTGAGGTTTATAAAGCCTATATAAGAGCTCAGAAATGCCCCCCTCCCTCTCTCCCCCCGCCTCTTCTTGGGACTAGTGGCTTTATTAATATTGGTTAACACTTATTTGGAACAGTCTGTCATTAAGCTTTATTCTGGTTATTCTTCCAGTCTCCATTTAAATTCTGTTTTCCTCTCGGCTGGCATCTGTGCCCTTAGCTACCTCATAAACAAGATGCTTTGCCAACTGGAACACGCGAGCAGAGCTGAAAGCAGCACCACTAACCTCTGCTCCCTTCTACCCCCTGCAAGTTGGAGACGTATCAAACTCAGTCCTTGGAGCCTGGGAAGTGGGAGTCCTGAACTGCTCGGAAATTCAAAGAACCAGACTTCAGGCTCACTAAGCTATAACTGTGCATATAGTTTTTGTGTTTTTTTTTTTTTTTCTCTTTTCTATTCTTTTTTTGCCATCATCAGCCCAACAAGGGCATTCACATGCTCTTACTTCAGCTGATTATCTTTTGCTGTAAAAAGATGTGCTGAAATTCCTGTAACTGATTAGACAGTTTTACTCAGCATTAATAAGGCAAGCAAAATCTCATCCAGGATGACTAGCCCAACAGTTTTAATTTCTAGTGGACATACAGAGGAGAAAAGATTTGGGCTCCTGCCCAAGAGAAGTCCCCTGCGGGGACCCAGCCTCTCCTCGCCCACCCAGCAGCCACCTCCAGAGCCAGCTCACAGCCACGGCTACCGGGGCACCATCTCCTGTGGCACCGATTCTCCCTGCTTTTCACAGCAGAGACCAAACACAGTTGCTCTGTGCCTTTTTTTTCAGAACGTAATCACAGGCGTCGCGTTCCCTTTTTAGGGTCAGCCACTGTGTGAGGACATCTGCGTAACCAAAACTCTATTTGAGTTTGTTTTTTTTTTCCCCCCTTGTCTTTTCTACATGGGTAAATGTTTCTGTCCTCAGTTTGTAAGGCAGAAAGTCTAACCACACGACACCAACAGCCTACACGTTGCCAGTCTGGGGAAAGAAGGTACATGTTTAAAAGAATCAGCAGCATAGGTAGGATATAATGTGACCGAAGAGTTTCACTGTAACGTTGTAGAGTACAAAAATGAAAATATAAAGTGCATTTTAAATGATTAATGTACAAAAGCTGACCTCTTCCAGTGTGCATTAATCAAGAAAAAATGCACACTTCCTATAGTGGTTAATGTTGCAGGTCCATTATTCAGCTTTGATAATGTGCATAAAAATGCTCAATATGACAATGAGTTGGGGTAGCTGAGAATTTAGGATGGTGGCAAGTTTGTTGTAGTATTTGGATTAGCATTCTTAACCTACATCTTGACAGCTTCTTTTCTTCATTTCACAAGCATTAGTAAAATCTAGCTTTATCTTCTTTGATTTTTTTTTTTTTTCTCTTTAAACAAAGCAATTAAAAAATACCTGCTCAAACAAATACTACCAGCATTCATTAGTCAGGATGGTTATATGTAAAAGAAATGATGCCAGATAGTAACAAATCCAAGAGAAGTTTATTATGAAAATGGCACCTGCGGGATGAAAAAAAATTAAGTTACATAAAGACAACCATGTATGACATGTATGAGAATCTACAAAAGTATAAAAAGAACCCTGTTGTAAATGAAGTATGTACATTTCTGATTTGCAGCATTATCAATGATCAATGAAAAAAATGTTTCAAATAAGCCAGGCACTCGAGAAGTTAGATTCGGTTAGCTTAACACAAAATAAATGTACCATAGCTGTCACTTTTTAACATTTTAATTTTTTTTTATATTGTAGAGTTGGTAACACTGCTAAGATTTATACGAACAGAATCCCTTTCCCCATTATTCAGCTACTTGGCACCAGTCTCCTCATAAAAGATTTCATATATTTGTACAAGAAATAGTTAAAAACACAGACACAGTCTTCACAGGTAATGAAGTTTTTTTTTCATTTTGTAATTTTAAACACTATGGATTTAGACAGCAGCTGTGATTATCTGTTAGTTTAAATCACCAGAAATCATTTTGACACAACACAGAAACATTTATAAAAAAAACCCAAAACAACAACAGCTGTCTAGCTGTTTTTTGTAGCTGATAGGTGCACTCCTTTGATTGTTCCATAGCTAGAGTAGAGCTTCCAAAATTAAACTTTGAATTTCCCAATCAGCTTTCTCGCCTTTTTTAGACCCACTTAAATCCTTCCACGGGAACCGTTAAAAGATCATTAATTAAATTTGTGGCATCCAATTCCTTTTTCACTATTGCTCCGCTGTGGCTTGGACCTACTTCCCAAATTCAAAGCTACCGCAGGAATTGACTCGATGCAGTGAGTGATCAAAAATTCAAAGGACAGCTGAGTCCCTACGCTGCCGTTGCACACGTAAGCAAATATATATGACAATCCTACGCTCAGTTTCCTTTTCCAACAATGCTCGGCGGCCTTTGAAAGCCTTTCCTCTCTCACTGGTAATTGCTCTACGTATTACTCCGCCAGCCTATCTAGGAGAAAACCAAAGAAATGCACCCTCTGCTTACAGTTCGAGCACAAGGGACTCTGGGAATGTTAACAACTGAGGCTATATGGCATCAATTTGCTTAATATATCTGAGCATTACTCCGTAGTGCATTGTGGGGTACACTGGAAGAGTAAGTCATACCCAGAATTCCTCCGTGGGAAAAATGGCTCCATTAACCTTGAGCTAGTTAAGAGTCTTTTATCTCTGAGAGTGAAGAAGAGAGAACGAGAGAGCGAGAGAGAAAGAGAGAAGTGTGTGTAGGGGAGAGAGGAACGGGAGGAGAGAGAGGTTGGAGAATACACAACAGCAAAGCAACAGCAGAAATTAAAAGGTATACAGACAGTGGAAGCAGCATAAGGTGACATTACAGAGGAAGGCCACCACACAAAAACCACTAACCCCCAAGAATCACTGGTTCACTAGGACTGCAGGAATGGGACTTTACCACTCCGGACTAGAGATAAAGCACAGAGAAGACAAAGGACAAAACAACTACATTAGCTTAGTATATACTGCATATAGTAACACACATTGAAACTGCAATGGGACTGACAGCCAAGGACACTTACACATTGTACACATTACAGTTCTCACATCTGTTATTAGATGCCTTAACAAACAGCTGCCAAAGATGGAGTGGAAGAAGAATTTATATTTGACAGTCATTTGGAGTGTTTGACACTACACTGTGATTTCTGGCAACAAAGACAAAATAGGAGATTTCTTTTCTTTTACTTACTGTGCAGTTTTCAGTTGTAGTTATCTATTTCAAGCTTATTAACCCATTCTTTAGTTTTAAAACATATTGGTTTCAACACTAGAAATAAGGAAAAAAAATAACAAAAAATACCCAAATCAAAGAACAAAAAGAAATTTACAACCTTCCCTCTATAATATTAAATGAAAAATGAAACAAACATGTTAAATAGTTTTTTCTGATTTTTTTTTCTTTTACTCCGAAGTGTTATTTGATGTTGTAAAATTAGCCTCAGTTACACTGAGAAAAAATAAAGCAAAACAATATGCACCTAAGAAACTGCTCCTCGCGTCAATTAAATTGAGTTTGTTTTTTTTTAAGCACTTTTTGAAAAAGGCTTCCTGACCCATTTAAATTTGATGTGAGGCTATGCTTGTTAGTTTGGAGGTAAAAAATTTTAAGTCCTGCAGCAAATGTTAATGAGGGCTTTTGTCTTAACTAACCAAGGAGACTGCAGCACCCAACTATAAACCAGTACAGAACACATTCTTTCCAAAAAACCCAGCCCACAAGCTGCATATTGTATGAAGACATTACAGATTAATAAATGATAGCACCATGGTTTTAGAAATTAAGTTAAAGTTTCAGTAATTAACATTTAGTCCGACTTTTTAACATTCTAGTCACAGGCCAGAAATTAACTTTTTAAGAACCCAAATTATTTTATGTGCAAGTAAGAAAATCTTAACCATAAAAAGAGAATTAAACTCTGCATAAAATTCTAAAATACTATCCCCTATTTTAAAGGAATTAGGAACAAAAACCCCTTTTCATTTGACTTAGTCAAACAGGGCACATTGTTTATGCTTGTCTCTTTTAATCTTGATCATATCAAGATCATTTTGAAGTAAAACCAATGGTTGTCACTTTAAAATCTCTTTACCACAACACTGAGTATTCTATGGCAGAGGCATACACATATTAAAGGCATCTTAATAAAGATGCAAAGGAAAAAACACACATCTTAGAAGAAGACAAAATGGCAGGCAACTGGTACTTCGACTCTCTGAAGGCAAAAATAAAAAAATATCTTTACATTAAAGAATAAGTCAAGTTAAAGAGAAAGGGAATGAAATGGGGAGATCGTATTGAGAGAATAAGCTGACCTGCTCAAATTCAAAGTGCTAGAATTAAAGGTCTAAATTAAAACACAGTCTATGCCTCAGAGTATAACACTGAACACAGTATGTGGTCATATTTCAATCCTCTTTCCGTTCCAGAGTCTGTGTAGTGTGAATGCCATTGCTGTACACAGGAAATGGAAGAGTGGAAAAAAGTCCTTCGGCAGTTGTGAACACATTCCCTGCAGGCATTTGGGTCAGACTGGCCCCGCTCACAGCGCTTCCAAACGGTCCCGACATATTGAGTCGGTGAACGTGGTGGTAGAGCATTTCCATCGGTGTTTTAGGATCCAGCCCAAAGCTGGGGCTGTTAACATCAACAAAGTTAACAGCATGGGTGTTGGGGAGGAGGTTGCCCTGCATGGCTAAAGTAACTTCAGCTGGAGCATACCGAATAGTGCCAGTGGTGTAGACCCTCTGAGCAGCAGTGCTGGTCGCAGCAAGGGTTCCCGTTACCCTGTGAACCAAAGGAAGCACCACGTTGCCTGCTTGTAACCTCTGAAGGGCTTCCAGGTCCCCAGTGTACAACAAAGAGTTGGAAGTTGTGGGACCACCTGGATGTTTGTCCCGTGGAGATGCCGAAAGTGGGGGTGACAAAGGGTCGGAGGACACAGGAGCCAAGGCCGAGTTGGATGAGGTGCTGAACTGAGTTTTACGGCTGGCAGTATTTTCAGTCCCTGGTGGGGTGAGAACGGAGTCTGGAATGGAGACATGTAAACTACTGCTGGCTTGGGGGGAAGGGAAGTGCTCGGAGCTGGGGGGCTTGGTCATACTGTAGGGTGATTCATTCCTTGAGATTTCCCTGTTGGGTGGGTAATTCCAAATACTGCTATCATTATCAAAATTGATAGGTTCTGAGATTTCTGTTTTAATTTTGAGCACTGAGGCACTGTTTGGCGACGAGAGCAGCTGCGGCTGGTCCGCCAAAGCCGAGTCAAGTCCATTTGGACTTGAGGTGCTTGACAGCCTTCTCCGGGTCATGCTGCCTCCCTTTTGCTTTTTTCTCCTCTTCTTCCTCTTTTGATGTTTGCTGGAAGACTGGGCATTTACTTCCCCTGCACTGTCTGAGTCCTTGGCACTGTCTGAGGTCAGTGATTCACAGTTCTGCAGCCGCAAGTCTGACTCACTCTCAACGTAGCGCTCCACCTTGATCTGCATAGAGCCAAGAGTGCCAAAACTGTCCTCAGGGGCCTTTTGATTCTCGAAGTCAGAGTTTTCAAAGCTGTCATCACTGTCCCTGCTGTCCTGGTTGCTGGAGCTGTTCCCATCATCATTACAGTTCATTTCGTTATCTGACTGATTTCCTGACTTTTTCCTGTCGGATTCAGGGTCTTCACTGTTTTCTGACTGGTTTCCTTTCTCATCTGACTTTGAGTTCTCATTGTCCTCTGGAGCAAAAGGAAAGTGAAACAAATCATTAGCAACAGGGACATAATGTTATAACCCAAGTCCAGATTTCTACCTACCAATGAGATTCGATAGCTGTAAACTCCTTGTGGCAAGAGCTGTTCTCTTCTGCAGAGCCACAAATTTTTGCAATGTTGTGTTGGGAGAGTTTTGATCGCCATGAATCTCCTCTCTGACTGAGGATTGTTAATGCACTAAAAGCCTATGCCATATGGCCTGCACCTTGACTGAGGGGGACCTTTTGGTTTGTTGGATAAGAGTAATTTTTACAACAGTGAGCCCAGCGGCACCGTCGCTGTGTGTCTTACTCCTCTTCACAAAGAGGAGTCAGTGAACAATCCCATTATAACCATTAAGTTTTGGTGATTGTTCTTGCACATCCATGTTCTCCTACAGTGGGCAGGCATCCAGGTGTAGCGCTATTTACTAATGAAGGCTCTAGGCCTTTCATCTAATTTTACTGTCACCATTGCCACTTTTGATGTGGCATAGTGTCTCTGACTTCAGTGGCATTATTGCCGATTTCTTCCCCTGCAAGAGGAGAAGCGGGTCATAAATCTGAAAGAATAAACCAGTTATAGCAGTTTTTTCCATTGCTAGACTGTCTTCTCATATCCCCCTGAGGGGCAACAAATGAAAAAAAAAACAAAAAACCCAACAAACTAGAAAAAAAATTCAGGCAGTGAATTAAACCCTTGATTGATCCAAATCATCTAAGGGCCATTGAAATAGCCCAGCTTACAGCACTGAGAAGCTGTCACTCTTCTTGTCTGAATTCATTTAATTGTGTTTTAGATTTTTACCTAATTCTAATATGGATGAGATAAACACTCTAGCCCACTGGGCTCAGACAGCCAAAGCAGCTTTGAGAATGAATACTCTCCATTATCATACTATGTTTGAAAGGGTCATGAAAGGCTTCAGGACACCCTGTCTTTTACAGACCAGCCAGAAATCTTTTGTTGTGAAATAAAAGATGTTTTTTCACTCATCAGAGCCAAGTACTACCCTTTTCAATATACTTATTTTAAGGGGAGAGGGGAAGGGCCAGTTTTCCTCTAAAGATTGGTTACTCCTGGAGCCATGTCAATACCAAACATTTTCCCAGAAGTGCTGGAGAAGGTGGGCTTGACAAGGAAGCTGACTGAGGATTCAGGGCAATGCCCAAATCACTTAGTGGGACTTTTGCTTGAGTCAGCAGCAGCAGTAACCATCCCTTTTGAAAACTAAAACCCACAGAAACAACGTTAACAGACACCATCCTCTAAATCTCACGCAGCTTTTTGTTTGATCTAGGGCTGAATTTCTTCTCCTTTTTTTTTTATTATTTTATTTTTCTGAAGATTCATTCTTTTAAGGCCATGGTTTCTACCTGGTCAAGAGCAGGCTCAGGGTGAGGTAGTCTAAAGCTGCACAAAATTTGCCTGGGATTTTATCAGAGCTTGAAACGAACATGTTGGTTTAACTCAAGATGCTGTTCTGATTTCAGGTCCTGTGGCATTTCTACTTAATTCTTTTGTAAGAAACAACCCCTTGCCTCTGCTCTCTTCCAAGCCTTCTAGACATCTCTTTCTGTGATGTACACATTATCCACCTTTGAAGGATCTTGCTCTCTATCAGCCGTAGGAGGCATGCGCTTCTCACCCAGGGAAACTTACAGTGCACATGGGAAACGCAAACTGTTCTCCACGTGTGTTATTTGGCTATTTAGCAACAAGACAGCATAAAGTAAGCTCTGGGAATGGGTGAACAGTTTCCCAATGATGGTAGGCAACAAGCCTGTATGTGTGCCTAACGTTGATTTCAGCCATCAAACCAAGCTGTTAAAGGAGAAAAAATGAAGGCAAAAGATCAAAGGGAATAACCATATCATATAATATAGCATTAAGACCTGATCCTCTTCTTGCTTTTGCTTGATTTATGTCACTGTGATCTATTTTCTCCAGATTTTTTTTGGTTGTTATAGAGATGAGAAAAAAATTATATATATATATATTGCATACTACAGCAGAGTAACACCCTTAGTTCTTGGCCCGCAGGAAACCATGCTCCTTTCAAAGCCATGTGATCTGTACCTGTGCCTATGTATCCACTTCCAAAACTAATGGGGAATCTGTGAACCATCTGTGCAGTGGACCATCTGCAGGACTAATTTACACCTTGAGTTTCACAAGTGCATTTAGCTTTTAAAAAGCAGCTGAACTCCCAGACTTAGAGAGCTTAGAAACAAGTGCTTGAACCCATACCTTCTAATAAAATATAATTCTTATAACCCAAGAAAACCCTCAAATTTTGCAATCTTCACTGCCCCCTAGCGAGACTCGTCAAAAATGTATTTATACAGGAAAAAGGGTCATAAAGATCAACAGAAGGGACTTATCTTCAGAACGTGTGCATACTCTGGAAAGACAAGAGCTAGAATTATATTCAACAGTTACAATCCCAGGTCCCCTGCACAAGGCAGAGTAGCTCTTCATGAAACTTAGCTGGGAAATTAAATATTTAATTCAGGCAGAGATGCGTGCACAGAGTGAAGAGAAATATTGAGGAAATGGAGATATTGTGGAAACGTTGAGATCATGAAAAGATTTTTGCTAATTTTACAGGATTTCTTTTGTTGGTTTTTGTTATAGTGGAACAATCCTTGAGAAGTAAAAGCAACTGGAAAGCCAACCATGTGGCTCTCATGATATGAACCATTTGTGGCTGTAAAGGCACACCATGTGTGTTACCTGAGTTGTCCTTTGAGTCCGATTCAGAGTCGGAGGTCTCCGAGGATTCTGAGGTTTTTTCTGGCAGATGAGGAAGTTGTGCAATATCCATTGGAGTGTCCTTGTACTCCGGATTACTAAAGAGGAGACAGCAAATATAAATAAAATTGGATGATTCGCAGCTTCATGGGTTTTCCCTCTTTCATATCAAAGTTCAGGAACAAAGAACATAAATAGGAAGAATAGCAGAGCAAACACAGAAACACACATTTTTAGCTCCTCGGAGCTTCACAGCAGGGATTTTATGAAGGTTTATTTTAATACTGCTGTCAAATACTTATATTGACCATGTACTAAAACTCGCTTGATTCTAGTGAAGTTTTAGAGCTATCAAAGCATTCTTACTGAAGTGGGACACCACAGCTTGTGCAATATCTAACAGTAAAGCTACACTGTGCAATCATCCAACAACAAAATATCTCGATTTCGATCCCATTACTGTGTCTGGAAGGACAGAGAGGGGGTTTTAACTTTTCCAATCTGTTTCTCTCCCACAGGCAATGTCTATTAGAGTTATCTCTGTAACAATGTTCTCTATCAACCTTGCCAGGGCCCTTTTAATACCTGTTTTTCTCAGCATTCCTGTTTTCCACGCTTTAATCAAGCAGACCATACATAAAGTTAGTAAGAAGGTGCTCAGTTAGGATTAGAGAAAATGACCACTGCTCAAAAGAATTTGGCCAAAAATAGATAAAAAAGGTTATGTATTTTTTAAACACTGCACACATGCATCCACATCACCCAAGAAACCAAAAGCAACCACTCTAACTATATGACAGATGCACATGTGCATGTTAAGATGCATATGTTAGGGATAAAGAACTGTCAACACACCCATTATAATCATATCTTCATCTGCTCATGTGGTGCTCACCTGTGACTTGTTAGCAATGAACATGACTGCAATGTAAAAAAGCTACACTACCAGAGAAACTGAAAAAAAACCCAACCCGATGCTTTTTCTTGGTTTGTACCTTTTAAAATGTGTTCTTTTCCTAAACCCGTGCAAAGACAGGGAAACAGCTAGACCTAAGTGGCATAGGAACGTTGAAAACAAACAAGGTCTTTAATAATTTTTGAATAGGTGAGTAATTCTATGCAGTTCAAATTACAGCCTGGTGATAGAGTAGAAAATCCGGAGTCCTGCATAGAACAATATGAGGCAGCACTGGGGGTGACTGACACACTATCACAGTGACAGTGTGCCCATATTCAGCCTATTACAGTGTGCTGTGGAAATTCAGAGTTCACACAGTTCACTTTGAAATGCCATTCTTATGATTATCATCTTTATGGTTTTGTCCTGACAAAGTGACTTTATTCTGTTGCATCCCAACGCAGTCCCAAAATTTGCCCCCTCCAAGCAAAAGATGTTTGAGGGCTTTCACACTGTGAATAACAACTTGCTAGAACAAGAACAGCATTAATCCTGCCTGTCACTATAATTAGTCTGTCCTTTTACAGACAGCTGAATCATACTTTCTAATGCATGGAAATATATACAGACCAGTACTCCTGTTAAGACTAGATCTAATTATGCCTTGATCTGTCATTAAAATATTATTTGGACGTTTGGATCTTTCATGGTTCCAGTACTAGGAGAAATCTAAATTAAAGATACAAATTCAGTGGAGAAGCTAATCTTTCTCTAACAGACCAGCGAATAGACTGCAGCAGAAAATACCAAGTTCTGGGAGCAGACTTTGGGAAGACCACACTGCTTTTCTTTTTTTTTTTATTTTTATTAGGTATATTCTGTTGGTAGAGAAAATAATTTTTGTGGGGCATTTGTAGACTAGGTCCACCTATTGCCTGGACTGGGGCAGTGAGGCTGTACTTCCAGTTCAGAATTAGCAGACTTAAGTTGCCCTCTTGAAATGCTGCTTTCTGTCTCACTCTTGCAAAAAGAGATGAAATGTAGCAGGATAAGGCTATATTCAGAAATGCTTGTGCTCAATCATAGCAGGACAAAAATGTGCAAGCCCAAATGAACACTCCATTGCTGTGGAAGGTTTCCCACAGTACCCCTCAATGGTCTCCTGCCAGGGGTTGCTTCCTCCTCTGCCCCAAAAGGAGAATCAAAAGTATTTCAACATGCAAGTTGAGGCAGGCACAGCCTCTTCAGGGCTTGCTGGACTTGGCATAATAAGTCACAATCTAACCCCTAGACATCACTTTGAACTCTCATGGCTTCAAAGGGAATGTAACAAACCATGACAAGCAACTTGAAAGGAGAACAGGCCAGAAAATGACAATTGTATTTCATGACAATCTCAAGGTTTCAAATTTTATTTGTTTGTTTGTTCTGCTCTGGAATGAGACAGAAAACCCCCAATCTTATTGAACATTTTCTCAAAACAGAAGGCGTTGAAAAGTACTTTCAGATGAGAAAGGTCAGGTTTATAACTCACTGTCTCTCAGTGACTGTTGGTCTTCCTTGAGCTCAGATACTCGTCCTTCAAAAATACTTGTGCTTTGGTAAAGCAGAATTTCTCAGGGGAGAGCCTTTCATTCAAGAGATTACTACTATTTATGTTTAAAATAGTTCTAATAGTTTTAAATAGTTTTAATTACTACTTTTATTTTAAACCCCATTTTGCATTTTTCAGTGTGAATACTGTCTGATGATTTACAGGAGCAACATAGTAGTTGAAAGCTTTTCTCCTGAGAAAATTCCTCGCTCTGCTCTGCAGTGAACTGGAAAACACCTTTCAGAGAGACATTTTTGTAGCATCCCAGAAATTTGCTTCCATGCATTTTCAATAACCAAATAAACCAGTGCCCAACACTTCACACCAGATTTTATAACACAACTACTGTAAGTCGGTATGGATCATTTTTATCTTTGAGCTTGGGTTGAGTAGGTTTTAAGGTAGTGGATTTGAAGGCTAAGGCAGCATAACAATCCAAGAATATTCCACTGTCCTGAGACATGACAGTTATTTCAATAAATACAACCAAATGACTCTGGTTTTGAGGTGAACCATCTGAAGATTTCTTCTCTTTAACTTTCTCCAGTAGGCAATTGTTTTTTCCCTAAAACTCTCACCAACACAGAGAAGCAACAGAGACAGGAGTTCAACTGAGAGAAGTGACTGGAAGACCTACCTGAGAAGGTAATTGACCCAGATGATATTCTTCTCACTTGCGTTCTTGGCATTGACAGCTATGGTTGCACTAGACTGTATCCAGATATAACCTCCGTTCTTCTGCATCCAGCGGTAATACTTTGTTACACATTGACCCTTATTCAGTACTGGCAAAAAAATACAAACAAAACAGAAGCACGATGCAGTGCATTTTAGAACCGTGGTAAAATGATTTTCATTGTACAACACGCCACAGGTATGAGCAGAAGATATTTGGCTTCCTTTAGGTTTAATGCAGAGTGCCCGTGAGAAGACAAACAGGATCTGAAGTTCAATATAACTACCTCTCTGTTTTACAAGTTTTTAAAGTATGAATTGAATCTGGTTTTGGAAACTCTAGTGGAAGAAGAAAAGTAAAAAGAACTACAAATCTCTGGTTCACAGAATACTTATTGCTGTGTGGACATTTTCAATGCACTCAATGTCAAACTGCAAAAAAAAAAAAAAAGAAAAAGGAAAAAAAGAGGCAAATTTATATGTGATTTATTCATAGCTCCTAGGTAGACCTCTTTGAGATTCTGGATATTTGAAAGGTTTGGGAAGATACTCTACCCCTGCTGCTTTGATCATTTCTCCTTATTGCAGACGATATCAACCACTGAACTTATACATCTGTTTCTTTGATCTTGTCAAACAGAATTTACAGTTCTCAGATGAACCAAATCTCCACTGGTCAGTGGGGGGAAAGTCTTGGGAGAATTTACTTTCTACCAGAGCAAAGTAAATCCACCAACAGACTGAGAAAGAGGCCTAAGGGAGGCACAGAATGGCTTGGGTAGAGCCAAAGAGCGACAGCTCTCTCCGATGTTTGAAATGTGCTAGGAAACAGAAACAAGTAAAAGCGATCAGTAATGTGAAACGGTGTTATTAAATGCTCACAGCAAGAAGGCTTAAAAATACAGATGTTTAAAGTAATACTTCAGCTAAAATATTGCCAAGTTGAAGCACATTTGGCTTGTATCGGAGGTTTCAGTGTCAGGAGAAGGGGATGAAATGCAAATCTTTCAGTGGAAGGGAGCAGCATGGTTTTAAAGAAAACCTTAACTATACGAAATCTGGGTACTGTTGTTACTGGAACACTTACTCTTCTCTCTGCTTCTCGCTAATCCCATAAAGCTTTGTGCACTAGAGGGCAGTGTGCATTCATATACACCGCCTGCTTTTGTCATGTCCTTGTCTCCGTCTGCTAAAATGAAAAACCTCTAACTGCTGTAATAAATTTGGCTAAATTAGCTGCTAAATGGTTATCTCAAGTAATATGTATTTGCATTAATCATCTTGCTCTAAACCAGAACAAGCCAGAGTCCTAAAGACGTAGTAAATTCATATTGTCCATTTAATTACGGCTAATAAGTGCTTCATATACAATAGTTTCATGAAGTACATTTTGATTTTTTTTTGTAGAGGGAAAAGAAAAAAGTCACTTTGGAAAAGAATAAGTATTTAAGGCAGTTAAAGTTCCTACAATAAATGTGACAAATGACACTTTGGAGCTTTCAAGTTAACCAAATGTCTATACGCCTAATTATATATATGAATGTATCTATATCTAAATCCATGTAAAACAGGTATCTACAGAAAATGATGTTTACCAAGGCAGCCATACAAACACAGATGATTTCTTACCTTGGAGGGATCCCCCAATCCCCACTCCAATTTTTCAAATACTGAATAAAGAAATGCATGTAATAAAGTGCAACATGAATATAAACTGGACGTTAGGTTCAGCTGCAATATGAACAAATATTTGGGATCTGGGTCTTGTTGTATTTCAGCAACCTCTAGTTAACTAGGTTTGTTTCTAGCAGAGACGATAAGTTTCCCTAAATTTTTACTTTTGTATTTCAGGCTCTAAATATTCTGCTATGACAATTCATTGGCTTGAAAACCTCATTATACAGCAGAATAAAGATAAAATACGAACAACCGACTACCCAGCATTTCTGTCAAACCAATGTTGTATGCCACTTTAGAAAACAATCTCACATAAATTAACCCAACTTTATCAGTTATGAAGAATAAGGGAAGAAAAATACTGCTGCAAGTTTTTAATGCAGTAGACTTTTCCATTTCAGTAAATCAGGACATTCAAAATACTCTGCTTACAGCTGACAGTAAAACTGATACGCCTGGAAGTCTGGAGTGATATTGGCTCCTTTCTGGTAACGTGAAGTCCCACAGGTTTGTGCAGAAACTAGTAAAATCTATTTGCACTTGTATCTACTAATTATACTGTCGTCTCCTTTATAACAGCTTTTATCTGAGGAGTTTGACGTGCTATAACAAACACCTAAGGATGAATCCTCACAACTGCCCACATGCACATTTGGAAGTGAAGGTACCAGGTGAGTCAGTAGCTAGTGATGAGGAGCACACTGCAATGCTGCATAGTGTGCAATCCTATGAGGACCCAGATCCTGCCACTCTTTCAGTCTATTTCATCCTATTCAGCACCTTTTATATTGGTTGTTGTAACACCGTAAAAGCCTGTGTCATGAGCTGATGAGAACATTAATTTCAGAACTATGGAAACCAGGATGAAAATAAGACCTTATAAGATATTTCTGAAGGAAAAGGAATTCAGTACATCAGAGTTGCATACAAACCATCTACAGTCAGTTCAGGCTCCCAAACTACTATATATCCAAAAAATATTTGAAATAATGTCTTGAAAATGAGTTTTCCGTGAAATTCATCTACCTGCAAATTCCCACTCTCCATTTGGCCAGCTCAGATGTATTATCACATACACAGGATTTTCCTTCCCGCATCTGTCTAAAGCACGTTTCCTATGAGAGATTTGTGGACCACGCTCTGAAGGAAGTCCCACGATTCAATATAAAAATTCTCTCTGTAAAGAGATTCTCTGGCAGACCAGCTGTGCTGTGCTGCTAAATCTGGTTCTTACATCCTTTGAGAGTGAACTAGGCACCCTCGAGCCAGTTCTGAAACCTCATAATATAGCTTGGGAAGAAATTTCTCAATGTGATGAAAGAGAAAGAATGAAAAAAAATTGAAATGTTTTCTAATTCATGGTGTTTTTTAACTGTTAGTATTGCGAAGCTGAAACTTAGAAATTAGATGAGAATTTTGAGAAAACAAGCAACTAGAAGGACACCTCAGGCAGGGAAAACAAACTGGTACATTGCTATCCTAATCAATACTTCCTATCCTTACTCAATAAGTAAAACCCAGATTGGTTTTGCAGTTACAAGGAGTCCATTAATAAAGTTACTGATTTGGAGAAGAAATGAAAGTAAAGAATTAGTCCACGTTAAGCTCTGCATGTGAGGTTATATTTTTTTTACTAGCAACAGACCACACATTTCAGTTCAGCATAAACTTTGAAAAAGTAATGCCATGAGAACCACATACTGAACTTATTCAGGCTGTACTTAAGGCAAATCCTGTACTGAGAATCAGGGGTCAGCTCTGTATTTTTGAACACTGAAAAAATGCAATGAGTTTTAATTTTCTATTTGTATTATACAGGGAGTATCCTGTCTGGCAGACAATGCAATAGAGGGAAAGGTGAAACTTGTGGCTGCATGGGTGGGATGGCTCGTGTGACTGAAGTTACACAGGATTATGCAGGACTGGGTATCAGTCCATTTGTAAGAATAGCAGGGGAGGTGAGTTCTCTTAGAGGCTTAGTTTCTTCTGCTGCCCAATCCATAAATCTCCAAAATGTTAATGGGAGTTACACATTCAAAATAAAGAGGAAAAAAAGGCCTTGTTACTAAGCCACATTGTGTGGAAATACACAAACACTGGATCCTAACACTGGATTTCAGCTTAATAGCTGTCAGGAACAATCTTTACAGTGAGTCTAACTGTAAACAGGAGAATGAAGCAAATCTTAAATATTAGGAACAGGATGACATATACTTATATATATACACACACATATATAAAAACTGTTTAATCAAAAGTGGTTAATGTTTTAAAACTGGTGAACTTTACGTTAGATGCACAGATACATTCCCTAAAATGGTGGATGCTAAACTTGACTAAAATTTGCTGAAAATGTTACTCAGTTGCTCAATTTGGATTCAGTGATTAGCATGCAAGAAATGCACAGTATATCATGCTAAGAACAAAAAAAAAAATCTCACTTATTTCTTAAAGTATGAATATATTGCTATGTACACAGCTCCCAACAGAGGGATTTCAGTTTTCCTTGGTAGCTTTGCGCACAGCAATATTCTTGTAGCAGTGGAGTGAAAGAGGGGGGAGAAGAAGAAACAGTCAGTGTTCTTTGCAGGAACCTATTTCTGTTAGAAAATCAAAATAAATCAGTACAAGTTTGTCTTCAGAAATATGGTTACAAAAAGAAAAAGAACATAGTTTCTTCCTGTAAGGCTGTTCTGAGAAATCAAAGCCAAAGCTTCTAAATAGTGAGTTGTGTTTTAAAAGAAGGAAGTAGCTTAATTCAGTTTGAAGAGAAGATGAAGAAATTGTGTATCAAAAGCAGTCTTTTAGCAAAGTCTCTTACAAAAGGACATTTTACTCATGTGCATATGCATTTAAAAGCTACACTATATTGCGTATTCAGGTAAGTATTGAGTAAATAGGAAATGATGAGATCATCTTACATATTCACAGAGCTTCACAAAGAGGCTCTTTATAATTGGTGAAAATATCGAGGTTACATCTGCTGGGCTATTCACCCTTCTCCTTGAAATACCTTTATCAGTGACTGGATGGTATTGATACTGAATTCCCCCTGTGATAAACTTATAAGAATATTTTTAATTTACTGCATGAGGATGAAAATGCCATACTTAATACCATAGTCGGATACTTAGCTGCAGCCACAAGTACTCTTTCTACATTCACAAAACTGGCAGACGAAACATGAAAAGGAATACTGACTCTTTAATCTCCACTTCTCCACCTAAGGCCCAAGGCAAGCTGACAGGGTAACTTCGTTCTGGAAACAGAGGGTTTTTTATTTTTTTTAATTCTGGATTACTTTTTCTTCTGCTTTTGAAAACTGCAGGCTATAGGGGAATGAACCTGGCATAGACTTAAAACAAGAACAAGTTTCTTTATCTGAAAAGTTACAGTCCTTGATGCTTACAGGAAGGTCATTTTCAAAACCCACAGGAAAAATAGCATCACAGACAGAAAGAGGGCATTAAGTGCCTTATTTGGTTGTAACAGAGACAGTTTTTCATTTATAACAGCTCCAAGGATCAAGTAAGCCTTTGATGTTGTGAGGACTTTTCTATAGATTTTGCAATTAGTGAGTTAGATGTTTTAAATAGTAGGTATCCACAAATTGGATTTTAGCAATGAAAAGAAAGTACTGAACAATATTTAGCAATGTTAAGTGGTGTTTGTTACCTAAACAGAATTACCAGCTAGATGAGAGGAGACCCATAGACGTTCTGTGAGCAAACGTGTGCCAACTATGTAATTCTCCACAAACACTTCAATTTTGAATTTACTACATGGGGTGGGGTGAGGAGGAGGGGCTGTAAGCCAGGACAATGTGCAAATGCATTCTCTACCCACCAGGCCAAAAGTGTGGCCTCCACAGCAGATTGCTTGGGGAAGAATGGTACCTTCCCATCACAAAAGTCTCCATGGGTCACGTCGCTCTACTTCCCCTCATTGTAAACAGTTGCTTACCAACCCTGTGTAATTTACAGTATCTCAACAGAGTTTTCTTAAGAAAAACAGGAAGATGATAACTGTTTAGAAAAATATTGGTTCTGTGAAAACTGCATTTTACTCACACCATATGACAGAAGAAAGCCCTGAGTGCTGGACAGAAAGCATCTTTTTTAGGTTTGGGTAGGATGCAGTGTATTCTGTCAATAATAGAAGTCAGTGTTATTATCAGGGGTTGCTATCATGATATGAATATTAGACAGTAATAATTGCTGGCTTCTAAATATAAATTCATCTTTTCCAAAGTCAAGCAGGAAGTAGCAGGTCAGATTAATGAAAGAAAACTATACCTCACTGGTGCTCAAACTCCCACCTAACTTCTGCATTCACTGAGATAATACTTTTAAGCATATAGAGTTACTCTAAAAATGCTAAGTGTAGCAACTGATTTGTTGCTTATTCCTGCAACATGGAATACTGTTTAATCTTTCAGTGTACATATGGGATGTTACATACATAAAAACCTGAAAAATTAGGCAAAAATAAGAATCAACAACCTTGTAGGAAAAAAAATAAAGAGCCTTAATCAACTATTTAGAAAAACTGGAGAGCTTAAGAATCTTAAAAAACTATGCAATATTTTTCCTGCTTTACTTTGCAGAAAAGCAAATCTTAAAAGTGGTCTGAGCCAAACTGTGAAAAAAATGTTGATTCATATTAGGATTGAAGTTTGTAGCTCAAGGTCATTGCTTGCCAAATACAGTGAAAAAAGTCTTCCATGCTATACGTCCAGCTAGGGAAGAAAAGTAAATAGTGAAAATAGTTTGGAAAAACATTCATGGGTTTTGTAATGTATCCTAATCCCAGGACAGTGATATTCCAGCGCTCTGAAAATTCCTAGCCTCTGCTAGAGATTCTGCCTTAGTTTGGTTCCAAATTATCTCAAATAAGGACCAGAAAGAAGTTTTGTTTAAAATCAACCCTATGTTATCAGTATACGCAACATCAGTTCACAGTAGCAGTACAAATTTGTCAAAATCCAGCAAAAACAGAAAAAAAAGCATTTCCCAGCACTAAGCACAAATTATCATCTCCTACTTGAACAACAGACTTTTGTTCCCCTCTGCCTGTCATGGTGTTATAACATACCATTTGCCCATGGTCCATCATTTAAAATTACAATTTTATAATTATGCTTAACAATAACTATTAGCAAGAATATATAATTCTACATCGGTTGTTTATTTTAAAACATTATGTAGGTATTGATCAAATGTAATGACAGAATTATAATATGTAATTCATTGTATCACTAGATGGACTGTTCCACAGAAGCTTACAGCATGCATAACAGAAAACTTTTCTGTTGTTTCTATAGATAAAAATAAGGTAAATAAACTAACTAATCAAGTTTATTTTTATGATAAACTGGATTGAAAAATGAACACTAGATTTGTCTACCTAGGATTCTCTAGGTTTTCTTCCCTCTTTCATAACTTTTCTGCTCCCTCATGATTTGTCTGTCTCCCCATGACTTAAAACTTCAATCCTGCCATAAAGTGATTTCCTTCTGCTAATATTGAAATGGTCATTTAGAAACCCAAGCCTGCTTTGAACACCAACTTCAGACAGAACTTCCATTATCATTAATGAACTCTCTCTGTTCAAACTGGAGGGGAAAATGAAATCCCAGATCCAAATTTTGCCCTCAGCTACTAAAACGCAACATCAGAGGAGAAATTTGGCCCTGCTTGCTCAAGAAACATAAATCTGTTCTCCATCTCTGCACTAATATTAATGTCCATCATATAACAACCTATGTAAGATTAATGACTTTAGAACATAACCCTTTCCATGCAAAATGTTATCAGCAGACTATACACAACTATATCTCCTACAAATAGGGAAAGAGAAAGAAGCTTCACAGAAACAGATTGGCAGCTTCTTACTTCTCTTTTTGAATTTCATAGGTTAAAGATAATCTGTTGCAAGGGACAGGATCTCTTTAGACATGCCTTCATTTCTGGGATAAGAGTCTCTGTTTTGGTAATTGGACTGAATGAAATGAATAATTTTCTCAGCCTAATCTCTAGAGAAAAGGGATCCATAGCACAGTGTCATGGTGATACAGCACAACTGATTGTTCAAGTACCCTTCTGACCACCACAAAGATTCATCAACATCTCACATTTAGCAGTAAGTTACATTAGACATTTTCAAAGCATATTGTCCCTTTCTACAAGATAACTTGTAAAAAAAAAAAAGAAAACAACCCAAAACTTTCCACCTTTCTCTACAAGCTCAAAAAGATAGCCTAGCACTAACAATAGCAACAAAATAATCTCTTGTAAAATAGAAATAAAAGAACTTCTGATAAGTAAGCAACTTATTATTTTAGAACCATTACCTAGCAATCTGTGGCCATCTGGTACAAAGGCCTCAGATGCTTGGAAAGGCATTCCCAAAAACCCACTGAGCCAAAGTCCTAGACACCAGCCCACTTGATTTATAAGTTATCAGAAATCAAAATCAACATTGATCCACCACTGGCTACATCCATCATGGGTGGCAAAGCCACAAGTGATTTATGCAGGTTCTTTAACATGAGTGCTAATAAGACCCACTGACACACCATCACATATCTGATATATGCTACACATTTTACTGATACTATTTTTATATCCTTCCAGCTTTGAAAACTGTCTCCCTCAGAGACATAAGGTCAACTGTCCAGACTTTGAAAAATAAAAATAAAAAGCTCGATAGCACTAATATGTTTCTGAAACTCTGGAAAGATCTAAATCTGTAACAGTTTCTTCACACCTTCACATAGTGATATTTTAGGATGGAGTATTTCACAGCCTAGCCAGCTCCAAAAAATATTCTTAATTTGTCCTTCATTTTCAATGGAGCAACACTGTTTCTGACTTAGATTACAAAGTGATGTAGACTTTTTGTCTCAGTAATCTTGGAGTGAACCTCAGGTAAGAAGATATGTGGCTGAAGTACTCTTCCCCTTCAATTTTAAAATGGCATACATTTACATTATGTAGCAAAAGCGACCACAGAAATAGTTTAGTGGAAAGAGTGAATGTAAAGCTGCTGGAGTTGCACAGTAAAACCTTTTATTCCCATGGCTTTGCAATTTATTGTGTACTTCTGCAATCTACCATAAGAATACTATCAAAGTATAAATTTGTTATTGGGGTTGGTAAATTTTGAGCATAAAGAGACTTTTAAAAAAATAAAGGAAATTATTAAAGGATTAACTGGAAACCAGAGGTTCCCAGCAGAAGTCAGAGCTCAGCCTTCATTCTATAGCCCCTTAATGCAGTAGCTGTACTAATACAGGTGATACCACATGCATTTTTAATGTAAAAATAGAAGAGTTTAGGTGTACCATTCAACTGATTGTGAGCAATGGAAGACTTACAATGGAGAGCCTACAAATTGAAATGGGAATGTATTAATCACTATTGCATTAAACAGATTTAGCTTGAAGATGAAATAGCATTGGGAATTAAGTTAAAGGATTATTGATGCAAACTATATCTGAGGTATCTTGCAAAATAACTATGCAGTGCTAAGCTGTAGAAGGCAAAACTGTGCAATTAGGCTCAGCAGCTAATGGTTTAAATAGCTTAATTTTTTGGCATTGTAGAGTTTTCTGCTTTGTTTACTACCCAAAAGACCTGATGCTTCTGGTAAACCCTTATATGCTTTACACACAGAAAACATCTGTCCAATAGCACACAATTTGCACGTGAAAAAGCCACAAAATATCATGAAAATTAGAAATTTATCCAGATTTAAAATGATTTCTGAATGTTTATACGGTAATTAAAATACCAAGTATTACAATAGTGGCAACCGTCCTCCGCAAACAAAAATGTAAGCAGTGGTATAAATTCTCATCTTTCAAGGAATGAACCAAGCATGAGCTAATAGTGTATTATGGAGAACGGGTGCAAGGCATATGTAATTGCACACTGCAAAGTGTTTCCCTCTTCTTCTAAAGAAGTAAAGAGCTTTGGTCAGAGAGCAGACAAAGAAATTAAGCTAGACAGACTAGCATCTCTCATAACCCAAAGAAGTACTGGCAGGAGCAAACACAACATCTGCAGGATTTCAGAGCATAGCTAAAAGTCATGGAACGTACACACTCTTGGTTACGTGCACATCTCTTAAGTTTCATTAGGACTGAAAAACAAACACTAAGCAGAGACTAAAACCAAAATCCATGCACATTTTTCTCCTGGTTTGAATCAAAAAGATGTTTTCTTCTATATGCTTCAGTTTATTCTAGTTTCTTATCTCCTGTTCCCTCATCCTGGTCTATCACCACTATCTCCAGTCCAAAGGACATAAGGATGGCAGTCTCCAACGCAGAAATGTTTGCTGGCCCATAGTATGGACAAAGAGGAAGATGTGCAGGTGGTCAGATCAACACTTCTGCAACGCTTTGAAAACAGGATATACTAGACCGTCATCAGGATGCCAGGCGGCCTTGGTTTAAGAATTAGCTAAACACCAGACATTCTATCAGCCTAATTTAGAATCAATCTTGCTTTTTAGTGATGATAATAAACTTGTACAAACATGAGATTCATTTGTATATTTTAGCATTTTATTTCAGTCCCTGAATGCAAAACCTGACATTGGAATCAGTTTGATTTTTTTGGTGATTGAAGATATTAAGCACTACAAGAGCATTGAAATTTCGATCTGATTAGGATAAAAATTCCTCAGGATCAAAACACTTCTTTTTTTCCCCCTACAGTTTTACTAATTGTGTGCTACTTGACATTGCAGAGTTATTCCACAGCATGATAGCAAAATATGTGAAGTGTATTTTACTGTTAGAAATTATCAACTCATTCTATTTGTTTTTCATGTGTTTGAGGTTATTAAGAGAATAAAAAAATATAACTGATGTGCATAAGTTAAAAGGGTTATTTCAACTACAGCTGATAGGCTAAAGCACTAAGCAATATTTTGTGCAGCAATATTTTTCTACTGAATTTACGTAAAAGAAATCATGAATATATAACTGATTTAAAAGCAGACTGAGGGGGTAATATCCCTTGAAAAATAGGGGAGCCATGAAAAAGGTGAATGTGGAATAGTTTATTTTCAGAAAGACTGGATTATTCTAACCACTGGAAACCAGATAAAGTAGATCAGAGGGAGTGCTACCAAACATACTCATCAGAGACCTTTGCTTTATGGGAAATGAACTGCCCCGGCTCACTGTTCCTGAGGAATTGTATTTCTTATAGCTGTAAATCAAATCCTGAAGAAACAGGATGATATTTTCTAAGCAATAGCAGAGGACAACAAGTATCTTTTTTGTCAGTGTCAGGTTTCTGAATTTAGACCTCAATTAGGATTCCAAAATGAAAAAGCACATATTATATACCAATATATACTTGTGACAGTGTTCTTGCAAGCAATATATTAATTTTCAAATGGTGGCACGTTGTCCTATATTTACTCCAAAGTATATTCATGGCTGCCTTCAGAGGTCTTGACTTCTATCCTTTCTTGCTGTTTTCTTAATGATCTTCATTGAACAGTAACATCAAATACTTGATATTCAATGAAGATCATTAATTTTTTTCAAGTAAATGGAAGATGTATACTCTTACAATATATGACATCCATTCCTTCTTGGCAAGAAAAGTACTTCAAAAATCAAAAAAGGATGTTATAGACTTCTGTATGATAGCAGTGTCAACCAAAAGAAAGCACACAAGCACAGCGTCGTACTCCAGAGAGCAGCGAGTGTCAATTATCCTTGCTGAGCTCTACAGACAGTGCGAAGACCTGATACAACAGTAATTTTATTAATCTGCTTGATTTCTGATATTGATTTGACATAAAATGTACCCTGCTATTTTTGATATCAGGGAAATTTTCTTGTCTTTGGAACAAGGGCAGTTCTACCCATGCAGGGACTCGGTGAAAGGGTATGAACAGCCCCACGCCTGGCACACAGTTCAGCCCTGCAATGGGAGAGGATCCGGTCACCTTCCCCCTTCTTACAAGCGCCTAAGTAGAACGGATGGCACTAGGAGTCTTTCTAGGGTGTTAGTTCTGGATGTATAACATAATGCACTCAACTTAACTCTTTCATGCCCTCTATCCTAATGAGGAGCTCTGTTACACTCAGCTAGAATTAGGGACTGTATCTCAGCCAGGGTATAGCTAGACCTGCAATTTTTGAGGGCTCACATTCAAGCACAAGTTGTTGCAGTTTAAGCCAGTTGCTGCATGTCAGCTGAGCCAACAGCTGAGCCGTGATGCTGGACCACATACAGGCTGATAGACTAGAGAACATTTCAACTATAATCTCGGAGAGAGAGACAGTGCTATCTATCTGTCAGGATTCTACCAGCAATTTGTTCAACAAACAGCAAAGACAAACAAAAAAGAAGTTTCCAAAACTTCTGAAACCAAAAAGCGTTATAAAATGGGAAACAGATTAATAAGGTAGCATTGTAACACCAAACCATTGGCTGTGAGATTTGTGAAAAAGCATGATCACTGAAAGCTTGAATTAAAAAAGACAGAAACGATATCCCTAAACTTATTTCTGTTTGAAAAAAGTTGATACTTCAGTAACTCATGGGATCATCGCCATGTATTATTGTGTTGAAATAAATGCAGGCATATGTAGAGTTAGAATATAACTGTTGGCTTATTAATCCACAAGGGCATGAACCTATAATTAACATAAATCTCTGAGTAGAAATCTTGACCCCACTGAACTTAATGGAACTTTTGCTATTTATTTCACTGGGGGCAGAATTTTAGTCCATATAAATTTGCTTTCTTAGGGCATAATCCCCATGTCCATTGAAGACAATGAAACCTTTTCCATTGACTGCAACTGACCTTTCATTAGGGTAGCAGTTCCCTTACAAAAGACTGTTGTCACTGCTATAGTCCTGCAAACCTTCTTCACCATTATAGTTGTTATGGTCACATTCCTGAAACTGCTTTTGTCTTCTTTTATCTGAGATAGCATTAACAAGGCCTGTTTTTCAAAGTTTCTAATGGGCTGCTATGATCTGAAGCCATCAATAGCCTTCTTGATTTTTTCTGTGTGATTTTGTGCAACATTTTCTTCTTTGCTTGTTTCCCTCTTTGATGTCTTTGAATAACCTGGATGAGAAGGCAAGATGTACTGGTCTTACTTTTTCCATTTTTTTTTATATGTTGTCAGTGAATAGGCAGAGTAGCAGTTTTGTGTTTCTTTTTAACCTTAGATCTACAACTGCAATTTGGGATTCTTCCTGTTTTAATCTTTAAAAATTATTTTCTCCTGTAAAAATCAATCAAGATTTTTAGCTGCATTCTGCAGTCCTCCATCAAACACAAGCTTTTCAGTCTGCTGCTTTCTCAAGTCCTGCCTCTGCTTTTCAATAGGGTTTTCTAGCCATTACTTTAGCTCCCAGTTCGTCTTAAAAATATTGCATAATATTGCTTTTTTTTCCCCCATTGTACTCTCAAGCAATTATTTCCTATGTTGTACTGGCAAATGTCCTGCATTAGCTATTTTAGGGAACTGCAGTACTGCCGGGTTTTGCCGTCTACAGCCAGTGTCTGCAAGTTCCTGGATTTTACCTCTAATTTTATTTTAACTATTAATTTAACTATTAATAAGGAGGATATTCTCTTTCTAGTTTGGTTTGGACTCGATTTTCTAGGATGGAAAAGTTGCTATGAAGTGTTTTGGGGTTTTGTGATTTCTTTCTCTTGGTTTTTCTGCAAAGACTTTTTCCAAACGCTAGAGAAGTTGAACATCTCTCTGGGCAAACATATGAGCCACTTCAGCTTCTGCAGGAGTTATAACAGGCAGGTATTTCTCCTGAGCTATTCTCAAGTCAAATTTAAACTTGAAGATCTTTCATCCAGAGCATGAGTTTGAACAACATGAAAAGTCAAATTCAAAGTCCTGTGCCTTGGATGGACTGAGTCCTTGCAATGGAATGCAAGGCTGGGGACTGACTGGCTGGGTTGTTGCTTTGTGGAAAAGAACCTGGGAGCCCTGGTGGACAGTATGCTAAGCATGAACCAGCAGTGTGCTCTACTGCGTGGGCTGTACAAAAAAGTGTACAGCCTGCAGGTCACAGAAACTCATTATTCTCCTTCACTCATCACTCTTTAGATTGCTTCTGGAATCTAATTTTAGGATCCCAGCCAAGGAAATATATTAACAAACTTCAGTGAGCTTAGCGGAGGTCTGTCAAGATGCTCAGGAGCTGGAGTACTTGCCCTGAGAGAAAAGGCTGTGGGACCAGGCTTCAGCCTGAAGTAGAGGTGGCTTCAGGGGCACATAACTGCATACCTACGAGGAGGTTACTGCAAAGATGGAGCCTGCACAATCAAACCAGGGAAATTCCAACTGGATAGAAGGAAAAAAAATTGCTGTGAGGATAATGAAGCCCTTATTAAAGATAATTGAAACAGGCCACTCAGAGAAAGTTGTGGAAAGTCTGACCTTGAAGGTTTTGAAGATCAACTAGACAAAGTGCTAAACATTTGCTTTGAATCAGTGTTGATCCTGTTTTGAGCATGAGGTGGGACTAGATGATGTCCTAGAGTCTATTCCGACCTGAATGATTCTATGACAATTATTTTCCTATAAGCCAAGGGAACAACTATATGTAAAGGAGGTAAACAGCCTCATCTAATGAAAAAAATAGCCTAGCAAGAATACTTATGCTATAGCCACACAGCCAAGTTTGGAACCCCACTGCGCTGGGTGCTGATAACAGAAGAAAGTCCATGCGTTTACGAACCTTGAAATCTAATCAACTAAACTGGACATAAAGTGAAAGCAGGAACACAGTAAGGTGAAGTGATTTTCTAGAAGACATTCCTATCTCCAGGGTCTTCTGAGTCCTAGTCCTGGACCACACTGAGTGCATAGGTCTCTAAGGTTTCTGAAGATGAATGTTTCACAAAGCATATTCTATTTCAGCGAGAAGTGGTCATTCAGAAGATTAAGGTCTTTTTCAAATGGGACATTCAGCTCTGCCAGGTGGTATGTTAAGTCTGAGTCATAAATATATTTTATTTCCTTGGTAAGATAGTGCAGTAGAAGTGCAACTTTTCATTTTTGACTTCCAGTTTCAAGAGCACCAAGTAAGTTTCTGAATTTCTTCCTTCATTTCTGAGCGACCGACATACTCTCCTGGATATTAAACACTCTAAATGTAAATGATGCAAAATTACTTTGTTTATTATTTTGGATAGTTGCTTTTATTTTTTTCCACAGAAATATATCTAACCTGACCTTCTTATCCAAAATGTACTTTACCTTCTAGAAACTTTAGGGACTATTTCAAAGCTTTACAGAGCGTGATACTGGTGTTGAATGCCAGATATTATCATAGAAGCTGTCCCTGTTCTGCTTTCCAGTTGCAGTTATCCTCCTATCTTCCCTTGCAGATCAAGAAAGGTACTTTCAGATTGAGGATTTATACTGCTTTCTGTTGTAGTTGTACAATTTTGCAAAAGCTAATTAAATATGGCCGTGTTTGAGTTTTTATCCTTTTACGAGGAAATGCTAGCAGGACACAGTGCAGGGGAGCAGAGTTATTCAAACTGGGACTCTGAATTTAAGAAGCAGTTTGCAGACAGTCTTTTACATTAAAAAAACACACAAGTCAATCATAAACGCAGTCACTGAAACTTCCAAAGAATTATCTGGCTTCACTGCAGGCACAGATAAATTAGAGATTATGGGCCTAAGTCTCTTTTCGCACCAGGGTAAATCAGGAGCACCATCACTGAAGTCAACAGATCTCATCAAGAAAAGAATTAGGCCCTATGGCTTTTAATAAGAAGAATACAAATAGTTTAATTACAGGAATGAAGCTGAACCTCCCTTCCCCCATACATAGGCATATGCACATGCTCTCTGTTAAGGTTTGTCTCTTGTAACATTTTTGTACTTCTATTACCCTTATACCGATCAGATACTACCTGTGTGCAAATAAAAGGGACCTAGATGCTACCGGGATGGGGCCATTTAGATGTTAATACACAGGATAGTAAAAACACTGGTAGAGCTGTAGCTTGGTTCTGTATTGGTGAAATCCCAAATATGCTGTAGTTTTTGACCTCCACGTTATGGCTCAGAAATAAAAAATGAAGAGAGAAGCTCATTTTCTGTGCTACGGAGGGAGTTTCTCACCTAAACAATACCTCTTTGAAGGAGTAAAATAAAGCACAGTACGTGTAAATGAACAGTTGCTGGAAACTCTGGTAATGCAAATATATTTTTTTTTTATTTCCACGTATGGGAACAGTCTTATATATCTATAAAAAGACTTGAAACTAAACCATAGAATAAGTTACATTTGAGCCACCCTCTATGAAACTCTATGACAAAAAAGGCAGGTGCAAGATGAAAACCCCAGCCACGGAATATAAACAATAGTTCAGAACAATCAGTGTTGTAGTACAACAACAAATGGAAGTACTTACAGTCTAAGTGACTATGTCTGATGCCTTCCACATCTTCAGCATGAATGAAGTGGTAACATCTCTTTCCTACGATATCTACAGGAGTCAGATCCATGTAATCACTAATCCTGAAAAGGAAAAAAAATACAGCCTATAATTCAAGAAGAAAAAGAATAAAAGAACTCTCAATTGACTCAGGAAGTGAAATCTGCTAAAAAGTTTTTTCAACACTATAGTAATTTGAATGCAATATCTCTACAAACAAAACGTGCCTTAAGAAAAAAAAAAGAAATAAAATGTTTTTTAAAGAAACCTTAAAATCATTTTATCCATTTAAATAAGTGGAAAGTTAAATTCTAGTGCATATTGTCCCCGTAGCATAACACCAAGACAATATAATTCCATGAAATTATAAAGCATTAGCAACAATCCAAAATCCCCATTAAAAGACCATGATGATTCAAAGTTACATAATAAAGTAAAAACTTGTTATGTTTATAACAAATGATTAGAGACACATTTCATTTCAACAGATTGGTCTTCTATTTGGTATATTCATGAAAAAGATCTTCAACCATTTCTTGGCACCAAGTCCAAACTGATATTTCAAGGGATATAATTTAAATGCTGAGACATACAGATGCCTCAGGGTGTTATCTTTTTTAGTCTAATTCATTTGGGAGCTCAGCTTTCACTCTGGGCCCTTTCAACTGGGACTTTGTTGTTTATTGCACATAGAAACTTTAAAATCTATTCTGCAGACCTTTGTGTGTCTCTGTGTGTGTGTCTGCATGCTTGTGTCTCTGTGTCTGTGTAAACTTCTGGTACGGAGTGTCAAGATGTCAATGTCCTTAAATGCAGTACAGAAAATAACAAAACAACTGGAAAATGCTGTGCTCACACAAGCGTTTAAAAGTATGTCTGTTTTCTGGAAATAGAGTAATTTTTTAGGGTTTGAAATCTGCTGCAATCATTGGGATTAAGCCCACTTTGCAATTTTAAGACATAATCCTCCATTTAAGGGAGCTGTAAGAAACATCCTGATATAGACAGAGAGCTGAAACTACTGGGGTGTGATCCTGAGGGGGGGGCAGAGGGAAGGCTAAACCAGAAACTGAACTGCGTAGGTCTGGGGGTTCCCAGCAGGCAGATGGATGGGGTGAACACAGCCATGGAGGCACTGACTCACAGACCTGTGTTTGCCTGGGTGTGTGGGGCAGGGAGAAGGCGTAGACCAGAAAGAACGAAGGAGAGCGGAAGCATTAGATAGCACCACAGCAGCACTGGTGGTTTGTCCCAATGAAAAAGAACCAAACATGAAAAACATCACAGGTAAAGCAGGTGGACTCATCGATTACAGTAAAAATTGTCAAATCAAGATTAGCACAAAACACAACAACTATCTCCCACTTTCATGACAGAGTGTGTTGAAGGAGGTGCACTTTTAAACAACTGCCTAGTAGTTATAGCACTTAACCAAACGTGAGATACCCATCTGGGGATACCTGTCTAATGTTTATCACAAACCACAGTTGAGAAGCACCTCTCCTGCCTTTTCACAGAGGACACAATTCACCAGGATAAAGACAAATCTGGAATGGTGGCAGTGAGACTCGCTGTCGCTCCTGCTGAGTTCCTCCACTTTGGTTGCACCGTGAATTATGGGCTGGGAAACAAAGAACCTGGGATCTCTGCCCACTGATAAGAAACCTCACCAGAAGGAAGGGAATCTGAGATTTAAAGGTTCCTGTCGTCTGGACTGTATATTATCTTTTTAACTAAACTAAGTGTATAAACTGTCCATGGTGAAGGAACCAGAACTTGGGTCTCTCTCCCTCCCATGTCTACACTCATCACTGGCACACTTTGCTGTCTCTTCTCTGGCTCAGGTAGGTGTGCTTCCTGGTAGGAGGCAGCTCTGTTTCAAGGTCAAGAGGAAGAAATCCCAGCCTGCCCAGCCTAGTAGAAAGGGGCAATCTCTAGGTAGGCCACTGCCCTGTGATCTACCCCGGCTGCAAGTGCTACAGTTCGTTCAGCTGTATTTTTTTGCTTTGCAGCAGTATGTTTCTGTAAAGTCTTCACAGATAAAAATGAGCACAGCAAAGCAACTGTGAAAGCAAATTCCTAATCCCTTAATATAGCGATAATATTAAGAAAAAGCTGTTTCAAACAGATGTATGAAGGATGTAAGGTTTTTGATTAAAAAAGTGGAAGAAACAGAAAGAATATCCAGATGCAAGTGATGATCTTCGTCAAGCAATGACACCCAAACCAGAAGCAACAGAATTTATATCAAATAGGACACTCATGCTTATATCGAAGGTACCAAAGATGGAAAAGAAATAATTTACATAGAGGAAAAAAAGAAAAAATATAGTATATCTTAAAGTGCTAGTTACGAGACAGATCTTGTGGCTTCCGTGCCCTTTGACAAAATAAAGCAACAGGTTGATGGGTAGGAACTTGGTTCTGCTGAATACAGAGACCTGATTCTGTAAAACATAAGCACAGACTTATATTTGAGCAGATCAGTGGTTCCACTGACTTACAGGACTGCTAACATGATTGAAATTTAAAGGTAGGTATATGGTACAGTGCTTCGTTGAATTAGGACCAAATTGAGCATACATTTGCAGGCTTGAAGGCTTGCTACACAAGACTGTCTCTGCATATCTGAAGGAACTATTGGCTACCACTGTCATGGCCAACAGACCAAACCTCTTGCATTTGGAAAACATGATGTTCACTGGGTTATTTCCTTTTGGGCATATATTAACAGATATAACCATAGCAGTCCACATTAAACTGGGCCATAGGATCTCTCCAGATGGTCTCCAATCACTAACAGTTGACACTGAAAATACACAGACTGATGTACTCTAGCAGCAGTCTCTTTATTTTGCTTTCAGTTATTCATCACTGTCTAAGATGCTTTGTCCTCTGCAGGTGCTTTTCTCACTCCAGTAATAAAGAAATTCTAGATTAATTTAGACTATGTGGTCAAGTTTAGATGACAGGAATCCCACACTTGGAAAACAAACATTGATTAACATACCACATTTTAGACAATCAAATTTTACATCCCCATTTAACAATCGCAGAACAAAATATTACTTGTTAGAAATAGCCAGTGCACTACCTAATGGATCTTGTCCCAAAGGGAAGCTATCTGTTGACTAGTTTGTGCACTGAGTCCAGGATTCTGATGCAGATCTCTTGATTCAGAGGAAAGTAACAAGATGAACCCAAAGACTTGAATAATGTCACTCCTGCTCCCTGCTGTTGCAAGCAGGCAACCGCTTGGAAAACTAGGAGTACTATCGATCTCACCCCTGCTGATCCAATGGTCCACTGTGAGCATTCATTTCAGTTAAGTAGCATGGCTTCTGCTCCATACTCCCTGCGGCTGCCAGTAACTCCCCATTGCTCCATAAATAGTGCTTACAGCTTTCCCAGCATGGATACATTTTTCTCTGTTTTCATCAATGTTGTGCTTGCTTTACTGTGGCACCACAAAGAATTTCCCGTCTGCCCACAAGTGCCAGGAGTCAAGCCCATATATTCAAGATGGGATACTTATCTCCTTTTCTATAGTCCCAGAAGAGAGATACCAAGATACCAACTTCCCCAACTTGGAGAATGGGCTTGGCAAATGCCCAGATAATTCATCTAGCAGATTCAATCAGCTGTTCAGTTAATTCCCTGACTTCTTCTGTCCTTTCCATTCCTTCAGCTTCTACAGTCATATTATGCTTTGTACCTGCTGTGAAATCCAAGTCCTGTCAATCTCACTCCATTTTCACAGAATCACAGAATCACAGAATCACGGTGGTTGGAAGGGACCTCAGAGATCATCAAGTCCAACCACAAAAA
>JAOTQQ010000041.1:36740309-36760817 GCA_026546715.1 Gallinago undulata | reverse complement strand
CCAACCAAAAAAAAAAAAACAACCCCCCCCCCAAAAACCAACCACACAACACTAAACCATATTCCCGAGCACCATGTCAACTAGTCTTTCAAATATCTCCAGGGATGATGCCTCAACCATTTCCCTGGGCAGTCCATTCCAATGCTTGATAACCCTTTTAGTGAAGAAATGTGTCAGTCCCCAGGGACTTGACTGATGCCCAAGGCTGGAGCTGCCCTGGTTTCCCCCAACTGCCCTGCTCCAGGTCAAGCAGTGGGATGGGTTCTGGCTGACGGCTCCTGCCCTGAGAGATTGCCATGGGGAGCCTCTGCGGCTACTGGCACCCAGCCCCCAGGGACCAGACAGATGAATTTAGATCTTATCTTCCACCTTCCTAGATCACTTGTCGCTGTCACATCAAACATAAGCCCCCCCTCAACCGACTCCTCATCACCTGTTCTCATTTCACTGCTGTCTTTCCCAGTATGCCCTTAACCAATTTTATTCTACAGTTTTCCCACCTCTTACTGCAACAGATCCCACCTCTCTAGCCTACTATCTAGGCCATCTGTGCTTCTGTTCCATGAAACACTGAGCATGATGTGCTGTAATCTGCAAATTAGTTCAAAAATGGAAAACTTTAAAACTTCAAACAGAAAGACTTGTGGAGGGGAGGATAGGGGGAGCATAAGGACAGCCATACAGGTCAGACCAACGTCTGTCTACTCCCAAATTTTGCCTCTGAGAGGGATGGTGAGAGATTGTAAAAAGCAGGGAAAGCTTAGAGGAATCTTTCCAGGTCTATCCTCCCCTATTCCAGCAAGATATCCTGCAAATTTTAGTTTTTCATTTACCTTTATCCCCTAGGAATGTAATGAAGATTAAGATGATGATGATGAGAGTGAATTTAATGGCTCATACAACACCAGGATGACATTGCAGGAGTCAGAAATTTTAAAAAACCTTTTTGCTAAGGAACAAAGAATACACACAGCTAAAACAAAGAAAAAAGGAGCTAAAAGCTGTACCTATTTTCACAGTAAATGATATTGAGGTCCATATTCACACGAGTGACAAACATGTGGCAGTCAATCCTGACTTCATTAATTGTAGGAGGTGGCAAAGCATGAGCAACGACAACAAGTCCCATGATTTGGCTGGGTACTGTCCGTCCGTGGGACAGTGACACTCTCAGACGTAACCGGCCTGTTATATGAATCACCTGGAAAATAAAAAACAATAAAAGAAACCCCAGTGAATTCTAGATGCAACTGTGACATCAGTTTCTTAAAGGATAGCATTACTATTCCTTACAGGCTACTTAACACAGCTAAAAATTGTTCTAAGTAACTGCCAGTATTAGTGTTAAGCTTATTAATATTGGCTGTCAACATATCCTATATGTCCTCATGGCAAAATAGAAGACAAGAACATAACAGGCAAATTTTTCACATGCATCAAATAAAACCCTCAGAACTCCTATGCTACTGATTTTTGTTGCGGTGGTTGTTACATAAAGAGAGAAGGAAAAAAACGAACTAAAAATTCAACAAAAGAAAAGAGAGAGGGTGATAAAACAGAAATAATGAAGGTATAAATTAAAAAAACATTATTTTTATAACATATGGAGATTGAATATGAGACAGAAATATTGGCAGTTTTGAAACTTTTCCCGAACGGATTTAATTGAATTGCTAGTCACCTACACCACAGAGACACTGCTCACAGCCTTGAATTACTTCTTTGTGGCTGGCAATTTGAGAAGCAACAGCCTAGGAGTGATCAATGAGCTCAGCTGCAGGATGGTCTTCTTGCATCCACAGCCAGCTTTTTAAGGGCTGGCAGCCATGTAATGCCTTTGCCTAGTACACTATGGAGATACAGAGAGCTCTGGGAGCAGAAGGTTTCTTTCCCTATTCACAAGATAATGCCAGAAGATGCCCTGGAGATACAATTGCACCTCGAGAGTGAAATTCTAAGAATGCTAATCCACCACTTCCACTTTCACTCCTTCTGTGATAACTAATTTCCTCATTAATTAATGAAGAAATAGCTAAAACAAATAAGATTAAAACCACAGGAGGGGCAGTAATAGTATATTTTGCTCCTTCTAGCTAGGCTTGCAAATACATCTGTTCTGTGGATAAATAAAGGGGTGCTTTTTCAATAAAACAATATAAATACAGCACCAATGCCACATAGCAAACTGGAAATAGAAACCACATTTCCTGTACTCGTGGATAAGAGAGCCAAAAGAACTGGGAGTTGCAGGTTTTCCCAGATTTTCACCCTGAGTGAGTTACAACATCAACATGAAGAGAAGGCTCCCAGGAAATGAAGGCCCCTTTCACCGTAATCCCAGGCTCACTACCCAGAGGTCCACAGAGATGTTGGTTGGTACCAAGTGCACTGGAGGAGGTGACAGACATAGGATGTAGTTATATGTTCACTGATACTCAACTCACAAAGACAGCAGCCAAACTCTTTGCTTATGATCTGAGATTGACTGTTAATAGAAAGTGAGAGAGAAGAGAATCTTTCATTAATAAGACTGCAAACCACAAAGTGTACCCAAATTCAAATGTAATTCATGCTAGCATATCTGTGATCTAAGCCTTGAAGTTTGTTTCTCTTTTATTAACCTAATCATTAAAATAGTTTCTTTCTCCACTATTTGATGTTTCAACTCCAGCCAGTGTGGTAAATCTGGATGAGGAAAGTTATCCGTTGCTATGGTTGTCCATTTCAGTTGCAGGTTTCTGACCACCCACATTTGAAGTAATTATTGCCTAAACTCACACTTAATGCACCTTCCAAGACCATGAATATTTGAAAAAGTTCCTAAAGGCAAGGATGCAAAAACACCATTTCAAACACACTTTTTTTTTTTTTTCCAAGACCTCATTAACTAATGAAGAAATAGCTACAAGAAATAGGATTAACTTCACAGGAGGGGCAGTAATAGTATATTTTGCTCCTTCTAGCTAGGCTTGCATGTACATCTGCCTTTTATCATTATCTGTCTCTTTTTATCATGCAGTTTCAGCTTACTGCAAAAACTCGAATCTGTAAATGCTTGGGAAAATGCTGATGGATAGCTAGTAATAATGTGAAAAATAATCTTATACCGAACGTGCCATGCAAAAGTATTGTTGTTTTGTTGTTTTTTCATGAGTCCTTATGCTAATATGTTTGAAGTTGGCACTGTCACTTGAGGGAATTTTTAAGATATATCATACTTAAAATCCATTTATCTCTTCCTTGTATTTTTTGAAACATCCATGTCATTTGTAGCTAAATATCAAAATGATTTGTTTTTGAACAACTCTCTATTCAGTCACTACCTCACTTTTTTCTGATTCCTCATCCGAAATACACCTTAGATGTATTATTGCCCCAAGAGACAGTTCCAAACCGGCTAGATCCACCATATATTAACATTGTTGAATTTAAAGAGAGTTTACTTTCAGATTCAAATTATTTAGCTTGTTCCTAGCTCTATCATAGATCAAAATATGTTCTCAATCCCCATGTGAATTAAAATTTTAGGGGTCAGCACTCAATTGCATTCTGATTGTGTATACTGGGAAATACACAGCAAACTGCCCCTCAGTTCCAGTGCCTGTGTGCCTCTAAAGAAACTGTATTTCCATGCCTGAAATCCCTTTCTATGACAACATTAGTCAAACGCACCAAGTGGGAAATCTAATTGGTAGTAAAAAACAATTCTAGCTGTCATGACCTTGTCTACATTGTGAGTATTGGCACTTTTAACACTGGTTCATTTGAACTGGGATTAGAGGTGATAGGAATTATAGGGTCAATTATCTCCGGTAGCTAAAATTAATCTCTTTACAATTCAATCCCACAGCACTAGTCTATCATATCCTCAAGCAGTATTATGACTTTAATGAAGCTAAATTGCAAGAATAACCTGTTTTATGAAGGACAATACTTGGATCCAAATGTAAATATTTAATGAAAATTTGCTAGGAATATTCTGAAAATCAAAAGTAATGTAGCTCTCTGTGCAGTTTTCTTTATCAAGTCTTCCTTCTGAAAACTATGCAACAGTCCAAATCCATCTTTAAACTATAATTGTCTTCTTTCTAATAAGGCTATATGAATAAATTGGCACAATGAGATGTCACTGGAGGAGAAAACAGTGATACTGTGTTCTGTCCATTACAAAAAGATGGGTGAATGCTATACTTCTGATCACAGACATCTTCGGAAACTTTGTCAAGAGCTCTACAGATTTCCCCAACATTTCTCCATCTACCTCTTACATGAAATTTAGTGAGACTCCTTTTTTTACTCTAATGGGAACTGGACTGGGTTCATATTTCAGAGACTTTTTTGCTTACAAACTGCTTATTGGCGGGTGTTGTAACTTGCATGATGATTTCATCCTGTAGAAGCAGAGAGAAATCTTATGGTCAAAGCAAACCTTGTGACCTGATATACACCAGGATTTGGCATTCTGGCCTGGATTATTGCCTGTAGCATAATGTAGTTGTATAATAGTTATACATGGATAGAGAGGTGGGTGAACCAAAAAGCATCCAGTAACAATAAAACTTTTAACACTCTGAAATGAATATAACACATACTCTGCTGTAAAGATGTCATGCTGAAGCAAAACAAATACTATAAAAATCTTCTGTACTGTTTAATTATTTTGTTAAAAAAAATCTAAATCAGTTTTGCCTGATGCTCCAATATTGGAAAAAAAAAAAGGAAATCATTATTTGGCTTTTATTTTTAGCTGATTAGAAAAGGGATTTGCAAAATATTGTAAGTACATGTAAACACAGTTTATGAGTGTGAGTGTTAACAAGCCACTTTGCTTGGACAAATATATATTTCTTTTCCCTGCCATATGCTCTCTTTAGTCATCTGTTAGCGATAAGCACTTAGATGTGCTCTACTAATGTCTACTCATTATAAACAAGCATATCACAAAGACCTTGATAAAACCTTCCCTCTGTCAATACTTAGGGAAAGGAAAGCCTGGTGATTGAAAAACACATCTGGAACCTGCTCATCATCCTTTAAAGCTAAATCTCACCTCTGGAGATGGAAATACTCTCTTTGTCAAAAGACATCTTTAAATATTACATCCATTTTTTTCACATGCATGTGATGTCAGAGTAAGGACATGCATTACCAGAGGCTATAAAAACCTGCAAGCATGAAAAATCTGTGAATTTCACCTTTCAGATGTCTCTGTGTTCTTCAAAACTTAAACTTCCATTAGAGAGAAATTTCTAAACTATTTCTTTTGTTCTCTGTGTAAATCACTATGCCAATTTATTATTAGACTGAAACCACAACACTGGCAGAAGTGCTCCCTCCACCTCATGTCTCTTAATGCATTATTAAATTTGAAGCCTTAAAATTGTGGCTTAGACCCAAACTTTGAGAAGACAGTCGTGTAAAAATATCCTAATTCAGTTTGTACACCTAGATATTTATTTAGCTGCCTTACGAACAACTCACACATACATTTATCCTCCTTTACAGCAACAACTGTGTTTCACAAGGATAAATGTCTTTGTTTTCGTCTCTCAAAGATATTATTTTATACTTCCAAAATCAATGCCTAAATCTTTAAAACGTAATTAATTTGAACTGCTAAAAGTGGCTGAGGAAATATCAAACTGTAACCATGTTCTTACACTTTTTTTAAGAGTTGTGTGCCTCCTCACTCACAGATACATGGACATGCATCTCAAAAACTCCTTGTGAAAGTAGTGAGACAAATGTTTAACACTCCACAAAGTAAAGGGTTCCTATATGGTTTCTGGTGATTTCTAAGCTAAGAATGAACATTTGGAAACAGGCTTTCCTGTGAACTTTTCAAAGAAAACAGATTCCACTATCACATCTGGAGTTTACATAGTGATATCCTAAAGGTTCTCCTTTTCTGACATCAAAATATGTCTATCAACCTAAACATGTCTATCAACCTAAACTTCGGTATAGCTTTCTTTACCTACCACAGTTCTCTTCTTTCCTACCTGTACCCCACTGTAGTCACTACAAAATTTCTATTTGCTTATGTTTTCTCATGGTCAGAAGCCATTCATTTCTGGTGCTCCACAGCCCCATCCTCATTGAAACCAAAGTCTGCTCTCCTAATCTTCAGGAAAACTTTAGAAAAATATAACACTTATCATTCAGCAGCGGTTGGGATCAAAGAGGTCCAGTGAGGCCTTGTGTTTGCAGTTCCAGTAACACTTGCATATCCCATTCTCAGACACTGTATTTCTATAAACACTGTAGTATTCCTAACAGCAGGTCCCATGGAGCATGAAATTTTGGTCTTGAAAAGGAGTGAGCTACAGCTGCAATATGCTGGAGCATCCCACACATGCAGCAAGTTTGTGTGTCCCGCATGCATCCAACTTGCTGTACACACATATCAATTCTCCATCGTGTGTACAGTTAGCTTAACACACAAGAAGACACATTGGAGTTGTGCTGGAGCCATGTTAAGTAGTTTGCACGTGCCCAGCAGTCACTCTTGGGGATTCCTGCATGTCTGGAAACCTGATCAATCATCCTGCAGATAATGAAGTTGTGGAAGGTAAAGTTTGAGGATGTATGCTCCTGTTGTATCGATGTTAGACTTACTATCTCTTTTCATCTATCAAGTAACCATCATATCATCATCTTTTTTCCTTGTTAACGTCACCCATCTCCAATTTCATAAGTATCACTTACCTTTACGGTTGGGCAGTGTAACAGAATAACGTGTCTACTTACAGTAATTGTTCTCAACTCTTATTTGATTCAGAATTTTGCTGCTTCAGTATTAGCCTGGAAAATGTGCTTGTATGCCGAAAAACCTGCTTCTTTGTTTTTTTCTCACTATAGTAGTCCATCTAATAAAAGATATTTCTTCTACACACAAACCTTGTCCTATTCTATCAAGTCCACACCAGAACAAAGGAAACTAGTAGTGAGTGCAACTGTTAGTGAGTCATTCTGAACCATGGTGGATTAAAAAAGAAGAGACTAGTCAGTAATCTGTGACTCCTGAGAAACAGCTTTGTAAGTAGAATGCAGTCAGTCTTAATTCAGTTATGCACTGAATGCCACCTGAACCTCAGTTAAGAGTTGTGGTCTTGAGCACCCATTCAAAGAATATTAGCCTGATTTCAAGGAGGGTGAACATACATAGTTTCAAGGTCAATAGTCTCTTTTCCATCTACAAGTACATTTCAAATACCCTCAAATACACCTGTAAAAGACAGTCTGAAAATGGAAATGGTATTTACATTTAAACAGCATATTTGGTCTCAGGACGTATTTTATTGTTAAAAAGTCAATACTAGTTTTTGGAGACACTCTAGGCTTTTCCCATCTTTCATCTGATATTGCTCTCTCCACATAATAAGATTCAAAAGCTATTTTGCTACTTAAACCAGTCAGAGGCAGAATTTAGGCTAATCCTACGGGGTTTAAAAAAAGTATCCTCATGAGACCTCAAACGCATTGGGTGCTTAAAGACAAGCATCACATAAGAAACGCCCTGGCTTGGCAGGCTCAGTTCATAGCTCTTGCTCAATCCCTCAAACGACCTGAGTATTATTCGTTGCATAAGAGGAATATTGAGACCAGCAGCAAGCACAATAGCCACAGTCACTTTCATTCAAATACACCACAGGGAGCAGCTGCTCTTCTGCATAGAAGTTAGTGTTTTGAGCACTCACACAATAAGCTGCTTGGATAACTAATTCCAACTTCAACTTCAGGACATACAACCTCTTATCTCTCACTTGCCTCTCACTAGATAATAAACTAGAGGGAAGGGAGCGGGGACAGCTTTCTAACTTTCCAAAAGAGTGAAGACAAAAGAATTTGACATTGCCCATGTTACATCTGTCATATGAAGATCCCTGATCTGGACATGGCTCACTTAGGGTTATCTAAAAAAAAATCGACAGCTTCTCTGTAGGAGTAAAGCAAGACTGTTCTATGATAAACAATTCCTAAGCTGACATGTAAAAACCCAAATGAATTTTCAAGAGTTATCACATCCTAATAGCCTAGGAAATGAACAACAGACCACAGGTGGCTCAAGAATAATTAATAAAAATATATTTGTATTTTTAGATAATTTAGATTAATGTTTTATACCCTCAATTAATGCCTAATTTTTAATTCTGTTACATAACAGTATTTCCATTTTATTATTTGGGGTAATCGATTAGCAGTTATTGTTTAGTATGGCATAGCACAGTCTCGTGCACTGTAAACAGACATGTAGATATCTTTATCACCATGATGTCTTCCATGTCAGAATTCTGAGGTCTAGTTTTGCATGGGCATTTGTTGCAGCAGTAAAAGTTGAATGATCAAGACCCTCTATTCAAAAGCATATTTGTATTGTATAATATGTTATCATGCCTCCCTTTCCTGTGTTGTGATTTGTTTATTAATTGCTGTGGATTAACAAGCTGGTTTTCTCTAAATAAAAGAAGTTGTAGCCCTGATTCTCCTGTGATCAGCCTCATAATATAAGCTCAAGAAATATTGTGTTGAGTCATTACACATTATATTTTTTTTTTGCTTTATATAACTGCAAAGGTTTCCGTTTTCATAATCACCCCCCCAGTAAGAGCACCAAACATTCTGTTACTAAATAGTATCCTTTAAATATATGCAGTGTTAGTAATTCAACATGCCGGGTTTTATTTTAATAGCTTTGAACCCTTTTCCTTTTTAAGATGTCTTATTAGCAACTCAACCTATCAACACCGCATTATTTTTTCATAATACAAAACTTACAAGCACTTGAAGATCAACATTAAAAAAATGGAAAAAGAAGAAACTAAATGAAATCACCACACTGCAACCTGAAAAAGTAGCCATAAAAATTGGTTCATAACAGAATACTATTTGAAGTAATTGGCACAAAGACTGTTCTAGTGCAGATTGCTGCAAGAGCGCTCTTGGCAAGAACATCATAAGCACTAGCGAAACTTTAATATGCTCAAACAGCCAAATACAAACTGACACCAGGAACCCATGTGTGGCAACAAACAGGAAAAAATAAAGTATCTCAATTTAATACAAACCTACATACAAAGGGATCAATTTTTACAATTCGTGGTTTAGCATACAATACAGCTGTCCTCTGAGTGAATGTAGAGTAGCTATACATAAGAAATTAGAATTATCAATTCGGGGGAATTTCTCAAGAGTCCTTTTGATATGTAATACAGAAAATATAATGACTAAGAAACCAGACATCAATGCATTAAATGAGATCAGGTTGAGATCTATTTAGAAAAGACAGGTTTAAGCTGGAAAAAGAATCTCTTTGATATGACCTCCAGAGCAGACCATTTGCAAAAGGATTCAAGATGAGCAGATTTACACTTGCATATCTGCTAGTTTCACAGCTGCTTTTAAATATAAACTCTAAAATATCTAATATTGAGTTATTGCAGAATTAAGTCTATACAGTAAAAAAGATTAAGAACCTGGGATTTTCTTATACTTCTAGCAAATGTTATAATGGATTTTGTATCGTGAATTCAGAGGAATAAATGTAACAGTTAATTTAAAATCTAGTTAACATAACTAAGGTATTTCTAAATGATCTATTATAGAATCTGTCTACTTCTGGTCTAAACTAGGAATCTGGAATGCCTCAGAATTTTTGGTAGTCTGTGTCCCTGATTTATGGCCAATACTTATTTAACCCTGAAACTCAAAAGATAGCTCCACTTTAACAGATTTTCCACTGCAAATCCCTTGGTGTTCAAATGTGTTGCATTTTTTTTTCCCTCACGGAATGTTTGAAGTCCCCTTTAAAAATAATGCCTTGAGGATATTTTTTCCTTAATACCATTTAAAGAAAGTTGAAAGCATTTAGCTATTGAAGTGTGCAGTGTTCTAATAAAGGAATTGTCATCCCTGCCCATGAGCAAACTCTCTAGGAGCCCACTATTCCAGAATTCTGGTGCTCCTGCCAGCAGTAAAAATTAAACCTGATAAAGGGCTGTTGTTGCATCAGTTCCAATGCAGTTTATCAGAGTATCATAATTCTGCAACAGAAAGGGTGGAAAGGTTTTTGAAAAAAAGTTGGTCTAAATCCTGTATGTGCAACCACATCTTGTTGCACTAAAGACAACCAATAACAAACATTTTTTAGATATATTGTCTTTGGAGGAAGAAATAAAATTTTTGTTCTTCCCCCCCCCCGCCCCCCCCCCCCCTTTTATTTGATGTAGTTCTTAGTAGCTCAACAATTACCTTAGGTGATTCTCTGGACGGTAGATAAAACAAAATATCTGATATTAATGCATTTTTCCCAGACACAGAGAAAAAAAATGTAGAAAATGCGGTTTGTAAAGACAGAAGCACATTCCCCAATTTAGCCTTGATTAAGTCAGTAACAGTTATGTTCTACACAAGCTTTCCACCTGGGGTTGCAACTCAAGAATTTGTTCTGAAGTAAGTCAAGAAAAGTCATATTCACTCTTCCTTATTCTATGGCTAAATGGGTGGGAAGATCTGAGTTTGTCTCGTAGTAAAGCAGGGGCACAGTATGGAAAAAGTTGAGAACTACTATTTGAATGTCATCAATACCAAGGTTCCTCTGTTTGTGCAAATGGTGTCTGGTATAGGCTTTTACACAAAGAAGCAACTGTTTTGTTTATTTTCATGCTTGCATGGTCTCCTCTAGCACTCTACAATTTCCACTGACTGTATACAAACAGACAAGATATACTGAAAGATTTTGGACAACAGAATGTTTGAGCTTTCCAGAAGAATGTCACAACTGTGACAGAAGCTAAGGTGGAGATGGGGGCAAAAAAGATTAATTTCCCATAATTATGAACATGCTTTCATTTTCCTCTCATCGTTGACACTTATATGAATCTAAACTACAAATTTTCAATTTAGAAGGGAAAAATTTACAGCAAAGTGTATGTTTTAAGAAAAATACAACTGCAAATTTCCGAAAAGCTACTGCAGGTGGCTAGTAATGCCTCCACATCCAGATGGCAAAAAGGAGTGATCTCAGAATAGGAGGCAAGAGTCTTCTGTTGAGTCTTCCAACATCTAGTCTCACTAGTTTTCTGAATGTGCTCAGCACTACATTTGAATAGTTTTAAATAGGTCTCTTGTGGTCTGGATAAAGAAAGTATCTGGCATTCAAACTGCAAGCCCCAAGCCCTAAAGTGGCTTTACAGAGACTGGTTGCTGGAGAAGAGCACCCCGACAGCCCTTCCCAAGAAGCAACTGTGTCCTGAAGAGCAGCTGCAGCAGGTCAAACCAAAGGCCTGTCGAGATCATCACCCCCAGTACGTCACTCAGGCTGACTAAGGGACAGCATCAGACTAGACAAGCATCTAATGGCATTTTCCTTGTGCATTCTCCCAGGACTTCCCGAGGCACAGGCATGTTGTTTGGTAAGCCTTTGGCATTCATAGTGCCCTGTGCCCCGCTTCACTGTTGAACTCTGGAATCTGTAAGTATCTCCTTTTACTTGTTCTGAATTTTCCATTTACTACTTTAATTTTGTTCCCCGCCCTACCTACTGAAAGACTGCAGAAAATCATACTCTATTTGCCTTCTCTATACAGTGATGTTTTCTGTCATGTGCATCCTTAGTCACTGTTCCTCCAAGCTGAATCTCCTAGGTATATTTTAACTGCTCCACATTGTTGATCAATGTTGTCACTTTTCTGTTCTATAATCTTCAGTTTGAGATGAGGTGGGATAATAAGTGCATAAGTATTCAAGATAAAGAAAACACACTGACTTATGCAGTGGTATAATGACATTTTCTGTTTCATTTTTAATTAATTTTCCTAGTAATTTCTTAGCACTCCGTTTGCTTTTTGACCACTACTAAGCACTGAGCTGTTTCTTTCATAAACTGCCAATTACAGCTCCAAGGTATCTTTGAGCAGCAACAGATTTTTCAGCGCTCTTCTTTGTATATATACAACCAGGATTCTTTTTTCCCCCATGTGTATTACTTTACATTTACCTGAAATGAATTTTATCTGCTATTTTATAGACCCTTCACACAAAATCATGAAGTTCTTGTGCTGCTGTTCACATTACACTTACATTTTTACAATCCATTAAGCACTGTAACTTTCTTGTTCACCTCGGTTTCCATTTATGAATATGTTGAGGACCAAAGACCCCACGAACAGCAATCTCTGCGTAAAAGCAGCACTGACCATCTAAATTGAGAAAACTGGCCATTCTTGTATTTATTTTTTTTTTTAATCACTTATCAATGAGATAATCTCTCCCTCCACTGGCAACTGAGTTTCTTACAGAGTTTTGGCTAGGGACCCTGCTGGTTCCCATGCTGGAAGTGCAGATTCTCTGTATTAAATGGAAATCCCTGGTACACGTACCTGCTGGTTCCCTGAGAAAGTTTTGCTAGTCTTTGACTTTTCCTTGACATATTTCATTTACTCATATGTCTACCAATTCTATTTTTATTTTAGGTTCAGTAGTGTTCTAGGTTATGAACTCCCTTGTGTTAAGACAGTAAGCATCATAAATTAACATATATGAAAGAACTTGTCTACTAGGAGACATCCTTCCTGAAACAAATTTCTTTATGACTGTCTTCAAAAAATGAGAATGAGTAAACAGACATATTTTGCACAATTCTGTGAATTGCAATGCAATAATACTGATAAATTCATAGAGGCATAAAAACTGTGTGTTCAGTGGCATTGATAGCAATAGGTCATAAACGTTTGGATCTCAGGCTTAAGCTCCTTTCCATAGACATGTGACCTGTAAGCATCCAGTGCCACCCTAAGCCTCTCCTGAAACTTTTGAAGAATGCAAAAACTTTCATATATATGCTTTTAATCAAATGCAATTTACTCAGAAATATTCAGTGGTGATCCCTATTTCACATCAAATCACCCCAATTTTTCAAGTAAATTTTGTGGGTATTTCAAGAAACTGTACTTTCATTACTAGCCAAAGTCCACCCAAACAAGGTATGTGATTTCTCTTTGAAGGAAAACTTCTATTCCACTTGGAGATGGATGTTCTTTGCAAAGCTCTGACCTTCTCCTTGACAGCTACAAATGGACTACTATTTATGATTTGTTTCTATAATCCACTTAATGTAGCAAGCTAGATTATAGATAGCAATTTATTTGTGAAAATAATAATAAACCTGCATTGTTTAAAATGCCAGATGTGGATAAATGGGCAGCAAGAACTGATGAGACAAGATTCCTGTTCTTGAATCTACACTGAAGAATTATGGCATCCTCTTTATCTGCACTTAGGATCAATTTAGTAATTTTTAATTCACTGATTTTCTGTTGTTTGCTTAACATTTATTGATTGATTGTTGTACTCATGCAACTAAACCAAAATTTGGCAAGTTTAACATGCAGAGATTAAATTTCTTCTACTAACCCACCACCTAGAATACTTTTTTTTTGAAAAACAGGTTACCAAGAAATTACCTCCACATCAATCATATTTATAAATGAGATACAGTAGGGGTGTTGGATGCCATCTGTCAATCCATGCTGAATCTTTCCCTATATTTCACTAAGTTTTTCTATGTAGTTTAATAAAATAACAAGAAAATATTAGGACAGCTCTGTCTTTTACTCACTGCAGTCTTAACCAAAAGTCAGTCTGAACACCTAGGACTTATCCTCTGCAAGGCTGGGAATCTCTCCTTTAAGAATATGATGCATCTCAAGTCCTATTGAAATAAAAGGTAAGTTTGCCCCAACACCCAGGGGTCAGAGGATCTGTACCTTCCCAACAACCTTCAGGTTGCTCAGCTGTCAAGTGTTTCTCATCTGGAATGAGAGCCATTCATTTGTCCTTCATGTCACACTCATTTACGATGGCTGAAATGTTTATTCAGAAGAGGAGTAGAGATAATGAGCAAGGTTTCTTTGCTCTTGGTTACCAGGGGCTATTCACAAGACTTCAGGCTCACAGACTGTGTTCCTCATTGCAACACAAAATACCAGAGAGTGAGAGAAAAAATAAGTGTTCCCAACTCTCATTATTTCATTATGACTTTCACTATATTTGGTGTTTAACTGAAAGCCTCAGTCTCTGTGTCTTTTTTCCTCTTGTGTCTCTCAGACTGCTGCTGTAATCTGGACAAATTGACAAAACAGATTTTTTACAGAGAAAGGCAAGGAATATGCCTTAGATAATGAGTTTCTTTGTGGTCTATATAAGGCTAGAATGGACCCAAGAATTTTGATCTCAAAATGAGGATTTAATATCTCTCACAGACAATAGAGAGGTTAAGATAAATCTGCACAGTTAGGTACAAGAAGACACATAAAATGAATTTAGCACTCAGTGCAGACTCTAAGATACGTGAGTGTGCAAGCTGTGATGCATAGAAGTGCTGCAGGGCTTGCAGGAACCCAACCCAGACATTTATTTATTTTTGCACAGAGAATAAAACATGGCCTTTGTTTCTCTCTCCTGCAATGTTGAGAAAACTACGTAGAAGAAAGCTCCAGTCTTTTCAGCATTTGACTTAAAATCTGAAGTTAGCTCTTCATCTAACAATTAAAGGTAGAACATATATGTAAGTTCATGTATGTTTTCATCACATTACCAGCCCACTGATTTAGTGGGACTAAATCCATGGTTTATTTGCAAAATAAGAGCCTAAATGACCTTGGCATACATTTATAAGATTATGAGAAATGTATAAAATATTTAAAAAAACAAGATCAGTAGATTCCTATAGAATGCAATAGAAAACTACAAAACTAATGTGAAAAGTAAAGAACAGTATATTTTTGATGGGTTTTAAAACCAGCCTATAGAAATCTTTAGCAAGTGCATACATTCTCTATTAAAATCTATGGGATTGTTAAAGATGCCTTGAGAAAAGAAATCACATAATTCTTGTTAACCTGATAGAACTTTTCAGTAAAGAAAGGGAAATAGGCTAGGAGCATTTGTAAATTTTGGAGACTTTTATATATTTTGACCTGGTGAGTCAATAATTGATCTACACCACATGAAATCTAGTGATGCCTGGTATTGTTTAGACCAAGTAAAATACCGTGTAAAACAGCTCAGGATTTGGCTCGTTATCCCATTTATGTCACTTCTATTATACTTTCTCCTATTTTGCCATCCACTTATGCTGAGTATCTTCCTTAAATCTCAGGTGAAATCCACAGGACACTTCATACAAACATGTGTTTTGAATAATTGGGTGTCTGGTTAAAGCAGGCTAGGGCTATGACACTCTATATTTTGTTGGATATGTTTTCTGGCTTTGTGGGGTATTGGCTGCATCATCTGATAAAAACTGAGGCTAAATGAACTCTACAATTTGTATTCTTACAGCCACAAGTTTATTGGCTTGTGGTTTTTTTTTTTTCCCCTTGGCTCTGTCTGTAAGGTTCATTACTTACAGTTACTGCAGAATCAATTTGAAATGGCCAAAATCAGTGATGAAATTTATAGCACAATAAACGTACTGCCATACAAGTGCTGTTACACATGAAAGGGCCTCGGAATATTCTTTTCAGCAATCCTTCTACATAGCAGAGTGTTCTGTTTTTATCAATTTAACAGAATCATCACAGGCATATTCTGAGAGGTGTAATCCTGACAGTTACACAGCAGATTTTCTCTGAGGCAGATATTTTTACAGGAAAACAATATTATTGATAAAATCTTAGCATATCAGAACACAGAAATGAAACTGAACACATCTTTTTCATTCTCCACATGAACATTTGCAGTTCCATTTCACACACAAAAAACCCCTGAACCAGGAAGAGTTGTGAAGAAAACATTCTCACACTCTTGAGATATATATTAATTATCAGTTTAGCAACCCTGAAACCTAGATTAAGAGCACATGGTAAGCACTACAGTGTATGGAAAATGTAGAGGGCACTTGAAGCTTAAACATATAGTATCAGCAGTTGCCTGTTTATAAAGTTTATAAAGATTTACATTTCTGCTTAGTCTATTTTTCTTTCCAAGTGTCTCTATTATGGACATCTCATATTTTACACCATTTTGAAGCACAGAAAGTTTTAACTTTAGCATGATGCATTGTGAAAAAAATACAGAAAAGACAGATGGCAGGCTGTTCTCCCCAAAACTCAATTTCATAATATGCATGTGATTGCTAATAGGCAGGCACTAAAAAACAATTTTCCTTGACGGAGAAGAGCTGATAAATTGTCAACATAAACTTCACCTGTGGTTGCTCCAGTGATCTAAAGCTCTTCTGTGAGTTTTGTACCATCAAAGTCTGCATCTTACAACCATATCAAAATTTATGAATGCATACGACTATAAAGTGACTGAAAACAACCCATAATGCATGTTTGTGTATTGTGAATCAGCTCTTTGCTTCCTCAGGAAAAACTGTCCAGTGCTCCTTTCCTAACCTTGGGCATGTGACTGTGGGAGAGCCAGCTGGGTTCAGTGATGCCCCGTGAGCTAATTAAAACAGGGCTCTGCACTTAGGTATCTCTTAAACACAATGCTAGGTCTAGTGGTGGACTTTCCTAACCAACATAGTCTTTGTAACAATACAATGATGTGAAAGATCATAAGAACTGAAAGTAGTTGATTAGTTAAGAAAAAGAATATGTTTCTGAGAACCTGAGCAGGGAGAAAATAAATGAAAAAGCTAATAAGGTAATGATTTTCAAGAAAAGAAATGCTTATCTGATATTTCAGAGAAAAAGCATGCCTAGACCTTCTAAACTATGTCAAAAGTGAAAGGGCTTATTTTGTTCACATCAACTAAAATTAAGCATTCAGTTCATGCATGCACAAATTCTTGGGGAAAATGCCCAAACTGTTTGTACACAGAATGAGACCTGTTTACACTGAAAGTGTCAACTTCATTTCAGATTTAAACACCTCACTGTAACTAATTTTGATTTTTTAAAGGCTTAATATCTTAATATTTGCTCGCCTGTAAGAATTCAGATCTTATTTCTGATAATAACTGAGAAGCAGTAACAACAGCAGATGAGCCGTGACTGGTCTGTTATAAACATATTTGCTTGGAACAAAATAAGTTGATGATGCCACTACATATTTAATTGCAAAAGTTTCTTAAGCTTGATTGATTGTGAAAAGACTAAGAAACATTTTGATGAGGTTCTTCCTGTTATAGAGAGGAGACACTACTTGCAAGTATGTGACCCATTCTGTAAAGAGAAGCCATGGGAAGAATCCGTATTTCTTGAACTGCTTTTAATTAGAACAATACTGTCAATTTTAAAGGCACTGAACTTGCATCCGGTTGCTCTAATTGTTTGCAGTCTATATTACTCTTCATATGTCCCCTAAGTTAAAAAAGAAACAAAACTAAAACCAAACAGCAGTAGAGCAAAAATAGATTTCAACTTTAGGAAATAGTCACAAAAAACTTAGGCAGATACACTCTTTTCCAAGCATGCTTGGACAGAGTCACTGATGTGCTATATTGCAGAAAAATATAAAAAGGCTAGAAGTTTAACTGAATATGTCTGTACAAAGGAAAGGAAACGGGGTAGGAAAGAGACCTTCTAATGTACTATCACAAACAAAAGCAGAAAAAATATTGTTTACAACTGATGAAACAGACCTTGGCTGTGTCCTTCTAATGGCAAGCAATTCACACAGCAATGTGCACAAGAAGTTCAAGAGAGAATAAAATACTTATCCATAAAAAGTGAAATAAACCTTGTAACCCTCTTCAGAGCTCAGATCTCTTTATGAAATCCCTATAGATTCACAGTAAAGGCTCCAATATGAAGTTTGTAAAAACATTACCAGTTAGTGTTTTACTTAATGTTTACACTTAGTGTTTGGGGTCTTTTGCATGAATTTTAAATAATGGAGAAAATAAAGATAATTGTGCTCTCCCAAGCTTATTCTTAGATACTGATTATTTTCCTTTAAGCAGCCACAAAATTATTGGTTCTAAGAAGGGACAGCCAAAAAATATAGCAGTAACAATCATAATTTCTTATTTCATACTGGTTATAGATGCATTAAGGTATATAAGCTCCAGGGTCAGTATAAGCCTTGCTCAGCTTTCTTTAAAAGCATTGGGAGTAATAAAGACTTCCATTTTATCTTCAGTGAAATAATACTGCTGAAATATCACCTCATTTTTGATGTCAGCAGTGATTTCTTTTTACTTCCATGATGTCAAATGGGAATTATTATTATTAGAATGACAGCTTTCTAATGATGTTGTAAAAAGGAAAAACTGAAACTCTTGCCACCAAACATCTATATTCTGCCTTCTCCATAGGGTAACTCAGATGGGCTCAACTAAACACCATTCTTCAGCTAGTGCATTAAACAGACAAATCAAATAATGTTTAAACATTTAGAAACAGAAGCACAATGGCTTATTTGGTTATATAGTAGCATATATGCACTCTGGACAACAGGACAGAGAAAGGACATTTATACTATAGGAACTCTCTCTGGGAAACATAGCCCGAAACACTCATGAACAATTTTCCGTTCTAGAAGGTAAAAACAGCAAATCAGTGTCCAGATCACTGTCCAGAAATCATTGCACCAGGTTAAATCAACAGGTACAGGGAATGGAAACCTCATGTGATGGTCCTTGTTCAACTGCTAACTTCAAGTATTGCATACTGGTGATGGACACATCACTGAAATGCTCTTGGTTTTTGTTCTCCCATTCTGTCAAATGAGCAGGTACCAAGGAACCATGCTTCATATGACAGCAAATCATACTAAAAAATTCAGCTTTTGAGTAAGTGATGGACCTTGAAACTTATGTAACCACCTATACATGTAGAAAGTCAGTGAAGAGAAGCTGCAAAGTGGTACTATCTGCATAAGCAAATGGGGCATTTTGATTTGCTAATACTTTCACTTTGGTCCAAGTGCATAATGATTCCCTGTCATTTCTACACCTGCTTATTACATGCATTGCTTCACACTAATTGATAAAGCTTGGAGGTCTTTAGGGTGAAGAAATCTATGGTGGATATAAAAAAAATTAATCAAATTGAAAAAAAAAAAATCTCTTTATGAGGTTTGTTCTGAAAGAAAAATGGCAAAGTTTGCAAGAAGCCAAGACAGGTGCTAGCCCAGGAGGTGGGTGCCACCAGCCCTGCTCCTCTCCCACAACAAGGTGACAGGAACACCAGCTTCAGGGAGCTCCCCTGACTAAATCCAAGGGGCAGGGAAATATATTTTTCTGCTGGTACATTGCTTTTTCTTTCTGAGGAAAAGGACTTTGGAGTAGCTCTTCTACAGCCACTAGTAACTCAGCTGAGAGTAGAGTTCAACTTTTTCTGGATTTTTCTGTGAAGATTCTGCTAAACCTCATGCTATCTGATCTGAGAACTTTTTGGCATCTCATTTTGCCTATTTAGGGCAACCATCAAAACAAAGGAAACACCAGCCTGAGAAAATGAAATGTGATGTGCTAGAACGTGAAGATGATTTGACAATATTCATATCCTAGGAAGAAAGGATGAGGATGAAGTACAGCATGTAATCACAGTTGGCTCTGATACAAACAGCAGTTGTTATCTTTGGCAAGTTACTTGATCTCTTGCTATGTCAGCACTTTTCACCCTCAGAGGAGTGTTGCAAAAGTACATTCATTAATATAAATGATGTCATAAGCAACAGGAAAGAGCCCATAAAACATAACACTTTGTGCAGGGAAGAACCTGCACAAAAAGTAAAAGAAAGTTTAAAAAACATGTGCTAATGATGGGTTAAAAAGCGTGATAGGTTGAAATCATAATTCAGTGTTTATTTCATTGTTGCACAATGCAAATAAATTAATGCAGTTATTATATCACTAAGAAGACACAGAGTAGGGAGCAGGAAGAAAAGGAACTTTAAAAAGGATTCAGCTTAACAGGACAAAGAAACAGCCTGATCCTTATGAATTGTGGGCATCTACAATTCCTGCATATGTTAAATACAAGAACTAACAATAAAGAAAAAATTACAGGGAAGTAATTCATAATGACAATATTTAAATAGCATTTTAAATATTTCCAGCTGTTTGTAAAAGTTTTTTTCTACAGTTTTTTAAATTTCAAAGAACATGTGATTGTAAAAGTTTATTAATGAGACCCAACTTGTGTAGCTGGTATGTAAAATGTGCTGTACAGCCATAACACCCTCATTGGGAACCTAAGGAAGTGTGGGCTGGATGAGGGGACAGAGTGTATCCTCAGCAAGTTTGCTGATGATACCAAACTGGGAGAGGTGGCTGACACTCCAGAGGGCTGTGCTGCCATCCGTCAAGACCTGGACAGGATGGACAGATGGGCAAACAAGAACCTCTTGAGATTCAACAGGGAAAAGTGTACGGTCCTGCACCTGGGGAAGAAGAATGTCAGACACCAATACAGGTTAGGCGTGGACCTGCTGAAGACAAGTTCCAAAGAGAAAGATCTGGGGGTCCTGATAGACAGCAAAATGACAATGAGCAAGCAGTGTGCTCTTGTGGCCAGGAAGGCCAATGGAATCCTGGGCTGCAGAGGG
>JAOTQQ010000041.1:36690567-36740209 GCA_026546715.1 Gallinago undulata | reverse complement strand
TAACATGCTCTAGGCAATCCTGCTTCAGCAGAGGAGTTGGACTAGATGATCTCTATGGTCCCTTCCAACTCTAAAAAAAATATTCAGTGAAATTCAGTAAAATGTGCATGGTGGCCTTTGCTTTGTGGAGTCAATGTGGAGAAAGGCAATAACCCACAGTTTTACTTTCTTGAGTGCAACAACTACATTTTTTCCTGATGTCTGTCTGTCTTACACATAAATGATACATTCAAAAGGAATTTCCACTAGCCCACTAATACAGCCTGTGACAGATGCAGCCCTGAGTAACGTGGTTTAGCTCTAGGCAATCCTGCTTCAGCAGGGGAATTGGACTAGATGATCTCTACGGTCCCTTCCAACTCTAATAATTCAGTGAAATTCAGATCACAGTACACTGACAGTAATGTCCAAGCATAGGTTCCCCATTTGTGGGACAACTGTATTATTAGAAGATATTTTTGTTCAGAATTTTCATGCAATTCTTCAAGAAAATATTTACATGTAGAGGCAATAGGGAGAAATACTCTCTTGCAAAAATGTCTTATTCCCTCTAGTTAATCCATCACAGTTCTACAAAAGCTAAATACACGTACGTGTTTCCATAAGATGCCAAGTTAAACCCCTATGACTATCAGTTCAAGACATATTTTCTGTTCAACAGCTAGTGATTTCATGTTACCAGATCAAGACAATATAAAACAATGAGAAACAAATTTTCTTAAATGCAAAATTCACTGAGAGGCAAGTTTAAGGACCTTCAATTAAGTTCCATCTTAGTTCCGAATTTCACTGACTGTTTCATACTCAATAAAGTTTTAACAGTGGAAAGATGATACTGTTTCTGCAAGGATCTGCTGAAGAGCAGGAAGATGTACTCATCTGTATTAGGTTAATATTGGTTATATTTTTTCAATGTATGAACTTATTGTCTTTTCTAAGCATACTTTGGATACAAAATTTAAAGTGTTGGAAGTGATAGCTATTACTGTCTGCATTTGCACATCTAATACAATGTTTACATTATGAAAAGGAGGAGAACCAAAATATCCACTGGCAGCAGTTACAAAACAGCCAAGTGGAGCAGAGATGTTGGCAGCAACATCTGTCTGTCCTAGACCAAATTCTGGCCAATATTTGGTGGATAACTTAAGAAAACTCTGGACTGAAGACTTCCCTTTTTCAATAGGCATTCCCACCTGTGAGCATGATACCCTTCTCCCAGCGTGTAACAGGAGGCATTTTCTGGTTCCCACTCTGGTGGAATGTCACTGTTCTCATCCCACTCACTGATCTCTGTGTATTGATACTGCAATGGGTCTTACATTGCTCTATTAGTTCACGTGCCTAGATAATTAATGCTACTTATAAAAAAATGCAACAAACGTCTTATATCTCTGTGCCTCAACAAATCTTGGTTCTTGAAAGAATACCAGATTGGGCTTAGAGCTGATCTCTGTCCATTCTGAATATTTTATTACATATCAGAGAAAACCTTGATCTCATAGCTTTCTTTCACTGTTATATCCACTGATTTTTAATAAAGGTAGCTTCAGAATTATAGTGCCTAAAGATCAGAAGGCAATTGCTGCTAACTTGGTGATAATATTATCTTTTTATATCACTTATACTTTAATAACAGAATTTATTGAAAATAGATCTCCCAGAAAGTAATATCTATTTGCTCAATGTTGTATTTTCTTCCCTTTCAGAATCCAGTTTGTGATTTTTTATTTACACAGTTTGGAACACACTGTAACAAAATCACAACACTGAAGCCATATGAACATTTAAACAATATTTGAGGAGAAACACATTCTGATACAGGCGTCAGGAATACTACTGCTGCAGTCATCATGAGGAATGATCAAAGCTTGAATCTTTCTTTTAAAGACTGTTATTTAAAAGGCCTTGTTATTTAAAAGGCCTTTTATATAATACTAACTTGGTTAGTATTATTAATGGTTAGTTCCATTTGTGCTACTGCAATAAGGAATGCCTAACATATATTAATGTTTTCAGACGGTAGAACAGTGCTACAAAACCCTTTGAAAAGATGCTCAACCCTAAATATGCTTTATGAGAAGGTGGAGTTAGTAGCTGTTGAACACTTTAAAAAAATTGGTTAATGTATTTTGATGCTGAATGTGAACCAAGCTTTTCCAGACAACTCTCCTAATAGAATCTCACAGCTCTACAGCAAGGCATAAAATGAACTCTAGTCTTCTTAATCCTATTGCAGACCATCTTTTCTTCAACCGTATCTTTATATCTACAAGTAGATACTTCATAAGGCTCAGATTGGCCCATTAGTATTTTGTTCTTTTATAAGTAATGCTGCATCTTTACTAGCTAAGAGACTTCCTTTTGACTAAAAGGTCATCGATTTACATGGGTGAATTCTCGATCAGTTCTTTCTCTCTGACAAATTACCTTTAAGTCTTCCCAGTGCTGAAAAGTCTGGGGAATGCATGTGCTGACATTTAGAAAACTCTTCACATAATGCTTCCTGATGTTGGCTTCTTATTCCTTCTTCACTCAATTAAGGAGGTGTGGCAGTAGCCATGTGATGAAATACTAAGTTCCGTAGTTTTCTTTCTTCCTACAGAAAAAGGTCAGGATACCTTTCTGGGACAGAGTAAAATGCTTGACAGAAAAGATTTCAAGCAGGAAAAATATTAAGAGGAGAAAAGAATTTAGGCCAAGCTGGAAAGTGGGGTATGTGAATTCCCTCAGGCTGCAGAGGGAATTAAATCTGACTCTAACATAAGCCCACAACTGAGAAATGCACTAATCATTAGACTATTATGCAAAAAAAGAGAGCTGCCTTCTCTTTCTTCCTCCTTCCTATTCCACTGAAATTGAAGGTGGTTCTTAACCAGCCCATGATGTACTGGGTCCTTAAAATGATTTTGGAATAGTGACATCTTGTTTCTGAATTCCAGGTGAATCTCTCTCTTAGATTGGAAACAATCATTTCAATTTTGGATTGAATCAAGAGAACAGTATCACAAGGCAAATTAAATGGCATAATTTTGGCTTTCTAACAGAGTTTTTGTCTCTCTTGCCCTCTTGGATTAAGGGATCTAAATTTTGCCAAAACCTTCACTTTGAGGGCACAGCTGAGATTTACAAATTTTGTCCAACTCTTCAAGTTCTTCTACAAAAAAAAAAAAATAAATTCTAAATTTTGAATAAAGGCAGGAATAGAGTTAAAAAGACTGATATTAGCACTGTGATGGACATACAATTTCAACAGGAAATCTAGATTTTTATCTTCAAAATTGGCATTCAAAGTATTCTAACTTTATGATTTTAAGTGCAAAACCTGAGACCATGGCCTCAGAAAATGTTTAGTTTTAAACAAATTTGTAGGAAGATACCATTGCATAAAACAAAGAGATGAATTCATGTAGACTACAAAGAATAATTTGTGAAAATACTTTTATGGAGTTTTAAATATGATTCAAAATATTTTTATATACAGCAACTGATGTTTGAGGCATAGCTAAGGAAACTGGAATCCTCCATTACTGAAATGCAGATTTTAGATGTGTAACAAAACATCAACATTTCTAAACTAAACTTGCAAACCCAAATTTGTTATAAAGCAATTTACTTATTTTTATGCAGTATGCAGACTAGTACTTCAGATTATGCTGTTAGGTTTAACAGCCCTCTGTGATCTAATAAATAATGAAGATAACTTTGCTCCCATCATTGTGATTTAGTCAGTTTTTTTAAGCTTGCTTACTTTCCACAATTCACTTGCACACGAAGAACACTAGAGAGAAAAACAGGTATAAATACTTGCCCTTGGCTTTGATAAGAGCTGTGATTCTGTAAAGCAGCGATGCAGGGCGTACACTTGTATGCGGTATTAACACTTCTGTGCCATACTAAAGGACTTCAGAACTCTTGAAAGTCATATACAAACAGCTGAAACAAAGTCCATTTCGTTCCTGTCCAAACACTATGCATACGCTTTTCCATAATCCCAAGGCACTTTTCAAAAGCACCAAGGCCTTACGTTAAGGCAGAAGTATCTGAGTAACCTAGCAAGCATTTCTTTTCTCAATAATACAGGCTCAAAAGTCTAAGGCTGTAAATAAGATTTTGCTCAGTGCATAATAGCTGCTATATTTACTTCCAGTTGGTGAAGAGTCTGCAGTAGGCTCATTGCCTTGTGAAATAAATGACTTTGATGTTTTAATGACATGGCTGTTTCTTGTTGACCCTGAATGGTCCAAAGCAGGCATCCAGGTAGCACAGCAGATAGAAATTTACCACTCCAAGTAGGAAGGTACAACCTGAAGGATTTTTAAGATGTCCTTAACTCTGCTGATGGAGCACCAAGAAGGTTGTCTGCCAGCTTCTTGGGAGATGGAGAGGCAACACATTGGTTATACCAAATTCAGAAATTGTCACAGTGACAGTGAAAGCACAAAGGGATCTCCTCATGTTTGCTTATCCACCTCTGCAATAGCTTATCATGAGAGGGCTACTCCATAAAACAGTAGAGGAACATGTATGGATCTATACTAAAACATCTGATGAGCTTATGAACTGGTAGCTACTGGCAACTACTGGCTCTGCTGTTGTTTGAAGCTTTGACTACTTCATCCCATCAATTATGCTTTGTTCAAGAGACCAGTATCAGGCCCTAAAGGTTTGAACAAAAAAATCCTACCACAATCTGACATGAAAGTAAACATGACAAAACAATAATAGCATATACTACATAGGAGTAGGAAATGTATCACTGGACTTGAATAAAGTAGTTTTCAATTAAAATTAGCTTTGACGTATGCCTAAGTTGGACAACAGAAACATTGAAGGCGGGATGAGTGTTAGGTGGATAGAATTGTGACCCTCAAATAGGTGAAAACAAATGGAAAAGGAGATAAAATGGAGAGAAAAATAAACAACAAATTAAATACAAACCTATCTTTTATTGATGAAAAAAATGAAAAAAAGGAAGATGTGATACATTTTAAGCAGAGAAAAACATTGTGTCTGCATCATGTATCTTAGACAACAGCTGTAATGATAATTCACTCTAAATTTTGCAGTGAATAGAATTATCATTTTTTCTTTTTATTTGTTTTCAATGTGTTTTATCAGCTGACTACATTTTATTTAATTTTTCAGATTGTAGATTCACTCACTGAAAACTGAATAGCTTTCTAGCACTGTATGTAAACTCTTTTCCTATTAGCTTTAAGCCTAAAATATGAAGAATGGTAAAATCCAATTCAAGCAAGGTACTGGGGAACAATGAAAGGAAAGGAGAGAGGGAGGATTAATCATATAACCACTTTGCCATTTCAGACTTTTAAGGTAATATAATTCAGGGAAAAAAAGCCATTACCTCTATCTTTACATAGAATTCAGAACCAACTAAATCAGTCCAGGAAGGAATTATAAACAGGGTCCATCTCATGTCAGAACGGTCTGGAACAGGGTCTCTTTGATGTATACATATGTGTAAGTCTATCAGTGTGATTTTTGTTCCCATATTTCTTTTGATAGAAAATTAGTCCTGACTAGATCAACGCAAATGATTAATCAATCTCATTCTCTGACTATTTTCAATTTTATGTGATTTTCCTGAGGCAGGGATCATTCATTCTGAAAATTGGCTAAGCATCTTGTGCACCACCTCAATCATTTGCTATCTAAAGAAAACATTCATCAGCAGTTCTCAAAGCAGGGAAAAAAAATGGAGTTGTGGTTCCGAGTTCAGTTTCGAACAAGGCACAACCACTTCACAAAGATGAAAAGGAGGATTGAATCCACAGGGAGCTGAATACCTTTGACAGAGCTAAAACCCGACTCACATAAGGTACGGACTTCCCAGCATGCTGTTCCTGCTAAATGTTTGTATGCTGATTCAGGAGGGTTACCCACCCACAATTACCCAAGAAGTCAAGGGAAGCTGTTAGCCAAGAGCTCTTGCTTTTTGCAAAGAGAAAATTCAGTGCTCTGCGGCATTCTGAAGGTGTGAGACAGCAGCTCCTAAGTTAGCCTGCTCCACCAGGATTTCCTGTGGGAACTCCGCTGCACATAACCCCAGCTGGCATAGTTTCCTGATTAAGTGCTGGAGATCTTCCAGGGACCCCTGACGCAGAACTTAGCTAGCTATTCCCATGAGCTTTGCCCTTATTTTGTAACTATTCTTCCCTGTAATAATTTCTTATAGATGTACATCCCTAAGGCTCATGGATCTTTCTTAATTTTCATAAAATTTGTACTTGAACAAATTCTAGAAGCTTTAAGTTTGTTCTAGCACTTTAGAAATCAATGAAAGAATTGGTAACATTCCTGGAAGCATGAGCAACATTCACTATAGCAGTTGAATTATATCATACTTGTTTAATACATGAACTGAGAGTGCTGTTTAAGAAAAGCAGGTCTTAACACTCCGTCAAAAAGACATTCACATGATCCAACTCTTCTAAAATGGATACACACTTTTTCTGGGGCTCATTGAGGCAGTGGATAATTATCCTTCCATAGAACATAGAGTGCCAATAACCACGCTTTTGAAAAACTGTCAAAGTACAATTAATATGGCTGGATACAGCTGAATTCAGCCAAACACTGTCAGTTACAAAATCCTCAAAAACATCAAAAAGCAGAGGAAGTATACCTCTATATTTACACTTGCCTGGGAACTGCACACTGTTTATACATTTTTACTCATGACAACTTGCTGATGCTTCATGGAAAAATTTGGAAGAAACCAAATTTTGTCTGTATTTACAGACAGTTTTGTCAACTATCATACTTTTTTCTTTTTACCTATTCTGTGTCTCTAGGAAAAGCTGGCTAAAAAAAAAAAAGATATCTGAGCATTCTGCTCTACCTGTGACATCTCAATTACGGTTTTTGGCGTTTCCACAAGGCATCAGCAGGTCTAAAAGAAAAATGAAATTGTATTTATATGATAGACATTACTGTGTGTTTCTTTTGAGTAAAGGGTCTAGTGTGAAATTAAAAAAATGTATTGTAATGAGTAAAAGCCCACCTTGTGAAGCCAGCCTGTCCTAGATACATCCTATTCTAGTGCTGGACTGATGTTAGATTGTCAGGAATCCAAGAAGAGAGATTTGTTCTCACCTACATCTGACAAAAAATGTCAGACTATAAAATCCTCAAATTCTCTATTTTTTTCTAATTACTATTGCAGCAAAAGTATCCAGCAAAGTAAGTTCTCCACCAGTCTAACTGTGACGAAGCCTGGATGGATAATGCCCAATTATGACAATTACTAACACGTCAATGACCTGTCTATTCTCTCATTCATTCGCCTTCCTTCTCCTGAGACTGCCACTTACTGGTCTCGACACCTTCCAAGACTCGTCAACCTGTCAGCATGAACAACTACTGGGTGCATTCTTTCAGGTGTTGACAATTAAGCAGTACACAGATCAAAACTTTTGGTGCCTTAATGTGGACCTAAACTTCCATTATCAACTGCTTTAATCTTCCTGGCCCAGAAATCATACATCTTCCAGTCATTTCCTTGCAAAGAAGACATTTCTACCAGATTTTTACTGCCCAGGTAGACTACCTCGACGCTATATTCATAGAGAATATTTTAGGAAAAGTGAGTTGGGGAATATTACTTCAAAGCTGCTCTAAATATTCTCCTGAATACTGAAAAAAAAGTGTTTGTGAAAGTTTTTAAATGAACATTGACAAGCAAATTCTTTAAATACACACACATTCTCAGCTTACTTTCTTGCACCACTCTTTTAACTTTTATAATACCTAATGGATGACATTTTTCATTCTACAAGTTGACAATGTTAAAAATGTGCTATTCCTTCTAGTTTTAGTACACTGCAAAGCCACTGATAGCTACAGGCACTATGAGAGATATATGACTGAAGAAAAATGAGATTATTGCTGATAAGCAACAAGAGACTTTCATATCTTAAAAGAGTCTGAAATCCAACAAATATCATCCCTAGCAGCAGATGCCCCTCAGACAGACAGTGAAAGAAAAATGGTGGAAAAGTACTCGTTGTGGCTTGTTTTTCCTTCAGCGAGAATGATAGCAGAAGAATTAAATATCTCTAGCATACCGTCGGCATGTTAAGGAATCCTACCTCTCTGGGAAAAACATAACCCAATGATGACTAACCGTCGAAAAAAATGAGCAGCAATTTTCCACTGTAGAAGAAGTGATGTTACTCTGACTCACCTTATTGGTAGAATACACCTTTACTCTGGATGTGTTGCTCTTTTGAAAGCTATCATGCTGTGATCACCAATGTTTGTTGTAATAATGATCAATTTAATGGAGGTGCAGTACCATAGCCAAACCTCAGGCTGGAAATACTGTATTAACGATTCTTTAACAAAAGGAATGAGTCATATGCAAATGTGAAGCAGCTCCTTTCTCTGTCTATTAATGTGCGCCTTGAACATGAATGAACATAATTTAAATATGTCAATATTTCATGCTACAGTGCAACCCTTACCTTGTATCCTGACGATTTGATGTGCACTCCTCGCTTGGTCAGTGTAGATTTCATTCGGATGAAAAAAGAGCGCTCTAGAGTGTTGTCAGTGGTTAGTAAACTGGGGCTTGTAGATTCCACTAGGGAATAGAAAAAAAATACATATACTCATAATTTAGATTTTATACATCCCCTCTAAGCTATTTTTCAGGTGCAATCCTTGAACTCACTAAAAATAAATGACTGATGGATGCTAAGAGTGTTGTAATCAATTTAACTCGTTTAGAAAATGTTTACTTAGCAAAAAAAAATAATTGAAAAATATATGTATACTCAGTAAGTCTCATTTTCAGGTTATTTTTCCCATAGAATTTTTAACAGAGAGTTGCCTCATTAACTCTTTCTTGCACAATTTTGTTACGACTGGAGTTATTTTGTTAGGTTATTACGTTGTTTTAAAAATTGGAGAGTTCTTCAGCCTTTTGTGAAAGGCAAAGTCTCTCCAAGGTAGCAATTCTGTCTGCTGAAATAGGCTGCAAATTCTGCAGGCTTTTATTCCCTAGTCGCCAATCCTTGCTTGCAGTGATACCTGGGGTGAATCACTGCTGGTTTTAAGTGCCTCAGTTGCCCCATTACTGAGGGTCAATAAAGCACTGAACAGCCTGAAGGCAAAAATGCTCAAGTAAATGACACATTATTATTGTTATCATCATCATCATCATGATCATCATTAATTATTGGTGACTAATTTGTCACTAATGAAACGTCTTCATAGTCCAATTGGAGAGATATTTCCTGCTTGAAACTATAGATCTCACCTGTGCCTCTCAGTCCCTCAACTTCAACCACTTAAAACAGTAAAATAATACTCTTAGTGTAAACCATGATAAAATAGCGGGTACAAACCTAGCCAGCATTGAGATATTCTTTCTACAATCTTTATTATTGCTATTTTTAGCCCTGATAACCAACCTCTCCCCAAAATATTGTTCATGGGAAAATTCTGGAGCAGTTTACTATAATCTCAAATAATGCTGGCTTAACTAACTTCCAGTTTCAATGAGTAATTAACACTGAATATAAAACTTATTTTGAAATTATTCTGCTTTTGTTTTGGACAACCAACCAAACTACCAGTAGAAAGTATTTATATATTTCAAAAGCATTTGTTATGCTTTTGAACACAAAAACTTGTTTCTGAGGTAAGGATTACATTGAATTGTCTTGTGTTTGTGACATTTCAACTCTATTGTGATGAAATAACTGACAACAGTGCCCCTTTCTTTAGTTTCTCTCTTAAGATTTTTTTGTTTTAGAGAGCATGAATTCGATGTCATTTTAAATGTACAGCCCTTTATCACTCGAGGGAAAAGCAGAGCCATGTTATATTTAGTACTTTCATTTCTTCTGATTAAATATGAATTACTATGAAATTTTTCTCATCATCTAACACGCCATAATACGCCAACAGCTTTTTAATACACTATATAAGCACAAACTTCTGCTCTAAGAGTTTAATTTGCCCCTCTAATCCAATCACATCAACCTTATTTCTCTTATCAGAGATTCCCATTTTGAATTAAATGAGCTCATTAGTTTTAATCAAAAGCAGAGAGATCAAAACTTAAACGTAAATGCTTTAGATCAGAACTGTCAGTCAGCCGTGCAGTTCTATTTTACTAAAACACAAGATCAGAGACCCTTAGAACCAATTTTTTCTCGTAAGGGATGCCAAGAGCTTGAAGATGCTATATCCTTTTTTTTTTTTTTTTTCTCCCAAGGACAGATTATACATTTAAGGTTAGACTTAATTTAGCGTACTTTTTTTCATCCTAGTGGAAAAGTATGCTATTCTGCTGTTGTCTCTCTCACATTTATTGGTGCTGGTCCTTGGAGACCTGAACAAATGTGAAGCCATCACAATTCATGCAACAAACCTGTCCTCAAAAAATTCAGCTCTGTTGAGTAACATCATCTAAGAAATAAAATTCTGAAAGGAAAGAGAGTGGATAGTGGATACTTCCACAGCATAGTTGCACCCTGAAACAGCAACCAGGATCACCAGGATAACAGCAGTATTGCTAAAATGAGGATTAATTATTATTTTTATTGTACAGTACTCTACAATGCAGTAGTTAAAGAGTATATTAAGAAACCACAGCATGGGTGCTTCCTGCTGTGTGAAGAAATGTTAAAATCAGCTTAACAAGTGTAGTTGTTGTAGTCCAGCACATTATGCTGTAGCACAGGCAATGAGTATAGTATGTCCTCATGTGTTCTAACAGTAATTACCCAAACACACAGAAGTAATGTTAATTAAACACACAATATCTCATGCTCGAAAAATTATCAGTACCATTCCCAACAATTGAAATTAAAATTTCTCTTTCACACACAGTTTTATGAAAGAAACGAAAACATCTGACATCTAGTACAGTGTACTTGGCATTGGCATTTTCTGGACACGTTACCTTATATCATAAGCCTAACATTATTTTCCTGTTACGATAAGATGTACAACCCTATACATCTCTGTACGTGAATGTTATAAAATGCATATAATTTATCCAACAGACTGGAACAGTGTCATATAAATATGTATTCTGAAGTGTTTGATTTTCTTTAACAAAAAGTACCTGAGAGTGTATGTGTGAGATGGGATTAGTTACCTAAAAGTCCAGAACAGCTTATGAACAGCTTTCTGAATTTCTCTCAGGAGAGAACCATTAGGGCTGATAGTACAAATCTGCATTCAGAGTTGCACCCACCCATGGTAGATACAGTAACAATGCTAATGGTGATTATGCATGCAGGATTTTAAAAATAGGATGTGTACAGAACACATCCACCGATGTCAGTGAGATCTGCACAGGAATATATGGAATATGGTCCATTATGAGTTCTCAGGAGTTGATTTTAAATGCCTATCACTCAGCCTTTTCAATTTTTTTCCAATTATGTCAAAGGAAGCTAGCAATCTGAGGAACAGCAGAATGAAACTCTGTAGCAATTCATTCTTTCAAGATCTTCTTTAAATTTGTAATCTAAGACCTTTAAAAAAGCCTGAAATAAGCAAGGTCTGCTTTGCCTGATACCGTAGTAACTAAAGATGTCTTTTACACTGAAAAATAGTGCTCCTGGGCTGAATTTACTGAGTCTAAACCTACTGTTGAGTTATAAACCTCTGAAACTGTGAGTTTAGAATGCTAATAATATGATAAAAGTCAATGCTCACTGAGTGTGAATGAAAGCACTATACACTGTCAGGCTCAGAAGAATAAAAAGTAAGTCTGGATTGTCTTTGCAAAACAGATAACTGTGTACTCTGTTGGGAAGCACTCGCCTTTGTGTGTCCTTAAATATCTTTGGCAGGTACTACTAAAGGAATAAACCTCTCCTCTTTCCACTCTCAAAGCTGCTAAGGCAGGATGAGATTTCTGGACACAAGGAATGCATTGTCCATTTCAGAAGGCATGAAGCTGCAACCCACGATACCCAAGAAAAAGTGTCATAAATGTTAAAACGTTAATATGTCAGTTCCCAAAATTTAGTTATCTCCTCCTAAGCGTTTCTTTGTGAACAAGCCTTGCAGCTCTGATCTTTCAATGGGCTTTGCCTTGGGAATGATCTTAGGTCCAGACCCCACAAACCAGTCTGTTTAACCACTGTTTAACTTTACCTGCTGGAAGAGTTCTTCTATGTTAGCAGAATGCGTACTGATAGATAAACACGCACGTAACTGTTTGGAGGACTAAGGACCATGTCTCTGATCCTGCAATGATCTGCACATGTACTCCAGCACCTGTGTCCCACCTGACTACCTTAGCTCTACAGAGCCCAGCAATGTTAAACAATGCAAATAATTGCTATTACACAGCACAAGCCCTATCCCTATGACTGATTCGCAAGCGCATTCAAATTCAGATAAACAATTTGTCCCCCAGGAAAAAAGAAGTTCCAAATTTGATTTATGTCTTAAGTAACAAAGTGCTGCCAAAGCAGCCTGAATAAATATTCACCGACTTCTGGGTTTTTTTCCTCACATGCATTAAAAATAATCGAGAGGAGAAAAATGCATTTTTGCATTACAAACAGCTTAAAAATAGACCAAAAGCTATGGAGGAAAAACAAAACACCAGCAAGGAATTTTAGGGGGTTTGGGGGGGAAAAAAAAGCTTACAGTTTAACATACAGGAAATTCTGGATTTTGTAGAATTTCAGGAAGTTTTCACCTGGCTTTCATTTATCTTCCTTGAAAACAGGTGTCTATACAGCTTTTAAGACACATTCTGAAACACCAACTATATAGCTCTTAAAAGAGAAACAAAACAAGATAATATACAAAATAATAAGAAAAAGGGAGCTCTCTTCTCATGTTATCTTCTACAGTTGCAACCTCCTCCCACATTCTCTTCAAGTCTTATAAGCCTTTGCATAGGCAACTGAAAATCATTATGTTCAGATTAATATTTAGGTAATATAAATATACTATTATCAGTTGGACTAGATGCATTTTTGTAAATGTTTCTATTTCTTCTGTGCAGTTTATTGTCTGTAACCAGGTATTAAAAGACTTTCTAGGAAAATTTAGCCTTGAGTAGTTAACTGTCCTGTTTTCTTCTCATATTATTGCCTCCCAAAGTGTGTTTTTAATCAGAAAAGTGACTCTCAAAAATGTAGTGTTGACAAGGTCATTGTCTATCAGTAGCTTACAGATCAAGTTCGATCATTTCATAAGCTAAAAGACATATTTTTCTAACTAGCACAGCAAATACAATTCAAAAGCTTCAAGTTATGACAATTTATTTCCAGTAAGTGCAAGTTGCTATGAAATTATACTCTAGCACTTGTGCAAATACATGGTTTTAAGTGAAGTGGGTTCAGTCTGATTGCGAGTACTGGAAGTTAATGCTTGGTCTAGGAAGGTGTTGAAGATTCTTGGACTATTTGGATGAACCACTTGGGCATATTTACGCACATGGGCAGCCAGTCTGACGAGCATCTGATGAGCATGGAGCTAGCAATTTCTATGGGTCCTCTCTTGGTCTCACTGGTGTGCTCAGCATCTTGCAAAATCAAGGACTATCTGAACTATTTAGTTAACACTGTGGGTGGCAAAGCAGCAGCTAGTTCATTCCTCCAAGACGATACTATTTTTTAAAGGAGGTGTAGGAGTAATATTTTTGCTGTAAGCTCTCACAGTTACAAGTGGGAACTTGAATTCCTGAATAACCAAATTTAGATCTGAAATTCATGGTACCTGTATCTACCTTAGTAAGACACTTAAAATTTCTGGTTTGCTACTTACTGAAAAGCTGAAGTTAAGAATTGGACCCTAGCCTTTTTGTGATTCAGTTCCCCTCTTTCCTTTACACAGGGGGAATAATGCTTGGTCTGGTCAAGGCATCACTGAAAAGGGAAGGCTCAGGGCATGTCTTTCAAAAGAAATGGAAAGAAGGATGACTTCCTCTAAAGAATTTATTGCCAGGTAATGTTTTCAGACAAGATAATAAACAGGTCTTTCTTGTCATTCTACCTCCAAGATGAAGACAATTCACTTTTCATGACCTATAAGCCTATTAGACACTCAAAGGCATAAAAACTTTAAACCCTATCAGACTTCAGGTGAAAGCTGGTTCTTTTAGTGTTTTGGGGGTCTATATTTTTTTTTCTCCCTTTCTCATCCCTCCAAATTTTCCAGATCCAACAATTGATGAGATGGGCTGACATCTCAGATGGTTTCAGTTAGGTTGTCATTATACAAAATCCTTAATATTTTACAACTAATTTGACATAAAAGAACACTTCCTTTATTTCAGGGATGAATTCTAAGTGACTGAAGGCTTAATTCAGTTGCCCACACATAGGTCTACAGTGTTCAAGATGTGCGTGAGATGCCCCACAGTGTCTGAGATGTGCACACGAATGGCACTTTCACACAGGACCTCCAGAAGACCCAAGTCCTTCTGAAGCAGCTGATGGATGCCAGATGCTTCTCAAGTAGTGCAAATTCCCTGGTTTTGGGAAAATTAAGGCACTAGAGTGTCGTCCCAGTTAAATAAATAGGAATACTATGAAAAGACTTGGATCAAGTTCATGATTATTATTTTATTATTTCTAGCATGCTGTGTGCCCTGTTGCTTGGGGATTTGTTTGCACATGCCAACATTTAGTCCCGATGTAAGTAGTTACTCCAGCCTTTGAAATCTGCTAGTGTTATTTCCCAAAATACACCAGACTTAACATTAACTATAAGGAAAAGTCAGAATTCTATAAAGAGCTAAACGATGTTTTACAAATGGATAAGCAAAACTGTTCATGCAATTAATGGTAAAATAAGTTATAGTTTCACATAACACTATACATATGCAAACAACTCAACTTGAATGTGCAAACTATATTTGTCTGTGGTTGTTAATGCTCAGTTTGCAGGTTTTACAAGTGCAAACACTAATACATGCGTACTGTACTTTGGGCACACAAAAGACTGCATCTGCAGAGAAATAAACCATGCTTTGAAAAGTTATCCTGTAGTGCTACAAACAATGAGTTTACCCTGTTTTTTTCTAAAAAAATCCAGACTAGGCCCTTGTACTGGCTGTAATTATGTAGTACAAACTAAAGTACAAACTCATTGATAGGCTTTCCCTATTATCATATAGCAAAATTTTTGAATGTTCTATTACTTTTGTGGAACCAAAGTAATCTGAACTACTCTTTATTGGACTAAGAAGTATTAATTTATTTAAGGCCTCTCAAAGCTTCCTTTCTTCTGCTTCTGCATCTCCTTCTATTGCTTCTTCTTCTAGTCTAGAAACATGTTTAACCAGGCTATTAATTCTCAACATATGTGATTTATTTTTCATGTAAACTTTATTCCATAGAATTCCTCATATATTTGGTAAAATATAGAATGAGTTAGGTGCTAGGATAGAAGTATAAATAAAGAGTTGCCAGAATGAAGCTATGAATAAGATTTTTCTTATTCCTATAATGTTGAAAAGCAGGTTTTATAAAATAGTTGGTAGGTCAGTGATCTATGAAATACATAGAACTTTTTTTTTTTCTGTTTGAAAACAACATAAAAAAGATTTGGTATTAACAAAACTAATCATAGTAGGAAACTTTGACTCTAAAAGAGCCTTTGGAAATGATACAGTCTACTGGGCTTCAATCCATTATCTAAACACTCACAAATGTATCCACAGTCATCCAATAGACCGAAACAACTCTCCAAGAGCTGTTATGGTCTAGTGAGTGAGTGGTACATAAACCATACTGCATACGAAGCTCAAACTTGCTTCTACATTTTTACATTTAAAGTTAATTTATTTTAAGCAATGGAATAAATAATCTGACCTGACCTGTCTGCTTGGTTTCACGTGAGGTCAGCAAAACTCATACATTTTCAAGGTTCAGTGATAGTCCCAAAGAAAATTATCACAGTAGTATCATTTCTTTACTGTTCACTTGCATTGCAGCAATTCTAATAAAGTTTGAACCAGAACACATGCAATAGCTAGGACAGGTCCTGATGTTGGGAGAGTACAGGATCATAAGTAATAGCACATCTATCCTCTCTTAGGGAATGGGTACGGAGAAAAGAAAGTCGGAAATGAGGAAACAACAAAAGAAAAAAAAGGACCCTGACTATTTTTGGGGGTAAAAATTTTACTGAATTCCCTGAGAGCTTTATGGGACTGTGAGGAATACAGACACTGTACAATACCGGACGCTAAATCTCCTTTGAGATGTGGCTGGTTTCCACAACTTAAGTGATCATTATCCTTACTGAGTGACTTACAAACAATTTTGAGCATTTTGTTTCAGCCCCAAATTGCCATTAAACGCTGATGCTGTTCCCCTGCTTTCATGCCCTAGAACGATCAACTGAGGGTATTTTTTTCTCTCTTGCTAGTTTTCTGCTCTTGCCTAGTAACTTGTGAATCTTTAACTGACACTCCAGAGTATATCTGTGAAAATAACTGTGGTTCAGAGCTGCCAATAATGGCCCACTAAAGTTCCTTCCCAGCACATGGCATAAAAAAAAAAGCCCAACAAACATTAAAAAGTCCCTTCTGATGTTGCCTAACACTGCCAGCCTGCTTGGGCTTAAAAAGCACAATAAAGAGGTTGCTTTCCAGATTTTCATATGCCAAATGGGAGGTGCTTTTTGGTGAAGCTTTTCCCTGGGGGAAAGAATAGCAGCCGAGCTACCTCATGCTGCTCAGTCGATGTTTGGATGATCCCACTCCAGGGAAACACACACAAGTGTCAAAGTCAAGCTGCTGCTAGGGGATGTTTCTGTACTCAGCAACTAAGCAGTAGGAAAGTTCAAGAGAAAAAACAGAGTATCATAAAGATAGTCTTTGAGAGCACATGACATCCAGCAAAAGCTATTATGCTGCAGCCTGCGCGTGCCAAGGAACAAACAGCATGAATGCAAAAAGTGAGTTTTTAAAATCTTAGTGGAATACCACCATAAATATAGCCACTTGAGGAATCTATTTCTTCAGAAAATATTTTTTGTGCTGCTGGGATACTTGGGGGATTCTATTTTCGATACCTGTGTTCTGGATCTCATGGAGCAATGATTTTATCACGACTATAAAATGGTTATGAGCCAATTCCTCATATAAAACAGTCAGTAACAGTGGGGCTTTTTTATGACAAACATGATGTCAGACAAAGGGCATCAGAACTTAGTCTTTGTACTACAATACAAAATAACAATACATAAACACCTTTGTGAAAGCAGCTTGAAACCCCATGTTTTCTATTAAAAAGTCATGTTCAATCTTCACTGTTGATAGAACAGAATAGCTAACACAGAGAACACTGTATATCAGAAAGGTCAATAGTTATTATGAGCTACAAATATATTTTTTTCCATCCTTCAGGCTGTTTAGCGCATATCACAGCATGAGCAGCTGTCTTCTTTAATGCTTTTAAAATTAGAATCCCAAAGAGGAAGAAAAAATTACATTTGCAATGATTGCTCTTTGCTTTTGTAAGTTTACTTTAATACACTATTTTATATACATGAATCTTCCATGCAGCCTAACCAAGGGGCAGTAACTGGTTGCGAGTATCTACTGGATTGCTATATCAATTGGTATAGAATCTTGCCAAAAAATCACTTTGCTCAAATTGTGTAACCTTGCTGAATAACCTTTCCAGAAAAGTACGTAGCTACTGGGCATATGTTTAATCCAAGCAAGCATACATATGCAAACACAAACTGATCATCTCACTTATGGCAAAAGCTTACAGGTTTAGCAGGAATAAACATAGAAGGCCATCTGACCTACCACTTTCTGTTCACACACTGAAAATGGCAAAAAAGGGTGGTAAGATTGGGGTATAATTTGACCTTTTATTTTTTTTCAAACATATCAAATATCTGGGTTCATTTTTACTAACAGTGAAGAACTACTTAAAATTGCAAACAGGTTTCGATTCTGTTCTTTGAATTTCAGTCACATGGGCTCTAGCAAACTGCTCCTTTTTCCAGGTTTGAACCGTATCTGCATGTGAATTGGTATGTCAAATGCAAACTAGTACTTTGTAAATATTTTGAAGTATTGAAGGCAAGAAATAATTTTTTTTTATAAAACAATTTTTTAGCTAATTTAGAATGTTTCAATAATAAAAAAAGTGAGTCAGAGTTAAAAGCCATATGTTGTCAAGGGAAAATAAATATAATCAGCGAGAAGAACATTTTCCCCCTAGGGTTTAATGTTTGGCTCACAGATAACTTCATTACTGAACAGTGGGAGCAGGTATGGTGCTAAGTGTCATGACAACATGCAGATTCTTTGGGGGATAAGGGAAATGCTGCAGATTTTGCAGGGTGTGTAGAAAGTCCTGGCCTAAGGTACCTTAGGAAATACTGTCTCCAGCCAGATGAGTTCATAGTTCAGCAGACAGTCAAGTAACACTTTTAAAATATCAGAAAATGTATAATTTCACGTACTCAGAATCTCCTTATCCATGTCAAAACTCAGTATGACTAACACTCTTTTTTTGAAAAGAATAACAGGAAAAAAATAGGCAATATAGGCTTTCCCATCCTTTGCCCCAAACAAGTAACACTGAAAAATATCCTGTCAACAGAACTATTACTTAAACATGAAAATACTATGTCCTCAGCACCGCGCATCCAAATTTATTTCAAAATGCTATTAACTTTTCCATCATCACGATATTTGCTGTGAAATATTCCCTCTCCTCTGTCATGCAGAAACTCCCTGGCCAAGTCCAGGCTAAGCAGGACCAGGCACACTGCTAACCCCACTGCCACCGAGGAGCTTGCTCCCACAGCTGGCGTGGCAGGGAGCTGGTGCTGCTGGGAGGTACCGCTCAGCTGGTAAGAAGTCCAACTCTCCGGGTTTCTCTATAGCTTTGTCCCTTATTAGTACCCCTTCCCTCTTCCCATTACAGCATTTTCTCCTCAGGGCAGAAGAAGGAGCACATGAATAAAATAGGGCAAGAACATTCCTAAAATACACTGAGAGGCTTCTTATGCAGATGTTAGAATTTATAGATTTCTTTGCTTATGCAGAATTTAGAAAAAAGCCTAAAGTAATGACAAGTACTATGCCATTGAAATTCAAAGAGAGTTGAGAACAGGTATCTCCAAAAAATGACAGACTTGAAGCTGCCGAAAACGAATACCTAACAGTAGTTCCAGTGGGATGCAGCCATGCGTTATCCTTAGAAAACAACTCACTCAAATTATTTGGAGAAAACAAATGTCAAATGAACCGGACATCTTACTTTTATTCTATTTTTCCCCTTTATTTATTTTGCACTGTGGAGTTAAGAAGGTTTTTGACAGACAGAATCAGAATCTGTCATATTACACAGGAAACAGCATTTTAAAAATGAGCCCATAGTGCAGGTATTTTGGCAGGTTTATCACAAGGCTTGAATGGTAAACATATAGCAGAAGGAATGTTATTCTACTTATTTGCTTCATTTTAACAATGGGAACAATGACTTCTTTTTCCCCATAAAGCCTCCTCAATTCAAGCATTACGTGAAATAAAGCCAAAACCAAGATAATGGGAATAAAGATCGTCCTTTTCTTTGTTAGCCCATTTTTCTATCTCCAGTGTTTGCAAACTGTAGAATGATCATTTGGACACAGGCAGAACACAGTGTGATTGGTGAAATTTTCATGGTACAGTATTTCCTGAGTTTTTCTGAGTTAAATTTTTTCTACATTGTATTTTCAGAACCCTAGAGCTTGCACTGTTTCTTTTTCCTCCAAGTCTGAAGATCACCCCATGGATTAACACATGATTGAGGATTCTCTCTTAAAAGACTCTTTAAAAAACTGTCAGAATCAGCCTGAGACAAAGATTTATTATGAACTATTTAAAGGGCTTAATATATGTATCCCCAAAGAGCCCTTGGAGCAAACTAAGAAGGAAGAATGGAATTCTCAAAGAATGGGAAAAATCTCCAATGCCCCACGTTCTTCACACCATGATTACTGTTTACTCAAAGGATAAAATGCCTAACCTGTCACATGAAGTCTTCAGAAGCCATATTACTGTTGATGTACAGTAAAAAAACCAAAACAATGAGCCTCGACAGTCATATGCCTAAGAAAGGCAGCTGTAATTTGCTTTCTAACCTGTTCACTAACACACTAATGTGGATACATCTTGTAGAAAGAGCTGATCTCCTGACCCAGGCAGCAATCAAACAACTGCCAGAGTGTTTGCTGTCACACAGGCTGTGACCATTACCTTAATTATACGTTACCATATAACAAACCTTCCCTAATGAGCGACTCTTCTCCCACCTGTGTGCCAGCTAACCCTTCTGTCCTTGAAGAGTACCACTGCAGATTATTTCAATTTGAAATTTTTAAAAGCATATTCATATGCATTCCTTCCAATAGATAAAAAATACTATGTATTTTAACAAGGTTAGTTGCTTTACTAGAGTGCCAAGACAATAAAAAAAAATACAGGCTTATACTAAAGGAAGGGAATTAGAAAGAAACATACCATCCTACTAGTAAATCTTAAGCAGAACTAGAACTGGCCTTTGACTTTGCGTTCATATACAAATATATCCATCTTTAGATATTCTTCTGCATTTACAGAAGTATATAAAATGCTTTTACATTGACATTTTTCACTTTGTGCCTAAAGCCAGGAATTGTACCTGGGTTCAAGGTTTATGCAAATGCCTGCTTTTCCTCTCTGATACCAAGTTCCAGCAGGTTACATTTTTAATTCTCTTCCAGTTTTTATTTATTTTTACAGCATTTTATTTTCTTCTATTGTCTGATATTTAGGACATTTCTATTCACACTACAGTTTACAGGATACTATATCCTTGTGAACAACTTCCCTCTCCACAGAGGTTACCTGTGATCCACCTCAGATGCAGTACCAGGAAACAGAAGGAAAGAATGAGGCATCGGAATCTGGTTTTGCCCTGTCTGGGTTCTTAAGCCTCTCTTTCTACAGGACAGTTTCAACATTTTACCTGTTCATGTTAAATGCATACCAAACTAAGCAAGGTAGTGGAAAGCATCTGCAGACTTCCCATCTGCTGTGTGTTTTACTTGAATAGGGAGCATCAGTGTAGAAAGACTTAAAACTGCAGCTATTTACATCAAAAGAAGATCAGGAGGAACATGAGAGGGACTTAAATAGCAATCAAAGCAGAAAATTGAACAACAGAGCAATAGATGAAATTTCATGCTAACAAGTGCAAGATGTAGCACACTTTCAAAGAAACTATTCCTGTATATTGAGAAGTTTTAAATAACTATAACTAGGCAATAAAGGGAAATGGAAATATCTCAGTGAAAACATCTGCTCTATATGGAGACTGCTATGATGAAAAAGTTAAATGAGATGTTTGAACATAGTAAAAATGAATCTAAAATTAATAAAGAAAATATTTCAATGCCATTATGTAATTTTATAGTCCAAGCTTTACACTGTGTATTGTGTTCAGTTCTGGTCATCTGCTATTAAAAAAGACAATAATGGAAACAGAAAAACTAGTAGAAGAACATCTGAAGAGACGTTAATGAGATTATAAATATTTAGCTTTGAGAGCAGATAAATAAGAAGTGATGTGACAAAAGGTACATAAAATAATGAACGATATAGAGAAAATAATACAAAAATAAGGAGATTTCTAATAAATTGATGGGAAAACACATTTGGAACTGATAAACACAAAATAATAAAAGGAAATAATTCTTCCCCCTTCCCCCCGCCGTCATCTACACAATTCACAATCAATATGTATAAAAGAACTTAAAGAAGGACTAAATATCTGTGAGGCTAACAAAACCAAACATGTTACAATACATATAATAGAATTAACATGAGATTAAGTGTAATGATTCAACTTATATAGTACAGTTACCATTCTGTAGATTTTACATGTGGCTTGGAAATATTTGGTACCAGCTACTCTAAAAGACAAGCCAGTGGTTTAAATAGACAATGTTCACTCATATATGATTTTCTGTGTTCCTAAGAAATTCCTATGCCATGTAAAGATCTGGGCAGGGTATGCTTCTCTTTACTTATCCACCACCAGGTTTAAAATTCTCCAGTGGTTTTTAAGTAATCGTTAACACAGAACAAAATGGAGTTTTTCCAGGAGGAAGAGACAACTCCTTGACCTCTTTCCTTCATTTGCTGACTTTGAATTAGAACATTCTGATGCACTTTCTCTAAAAGTTAAAAGCAGCAACATTTTCCATGAGGACACTAGAAGTTACACGGTCTATATGAATAAAAGAAATACTCCTCCAAAGAATTCCCTACATATATATCTATGTAAAAGAAAATCTCATAAAACTGATTTGTAATAAGGTAGGGTTAAACTGTAGCCTGGGCTGCAACAAAAAAACCCACAGCTGGCAGGTTGAGGGAAGTGATTCTGCCCTTCTACTCTGCTCTCATAAGACCCCACCTGGAGTACTGCATCCAGCTCTGGTGTCCTCAGTATAGGAAAGACATTGACCTGTTGGAGCGGGTCCAGAGGAGGGCCACAAAAACAATCAGAGGGCTGGACCACCTCTCCTGTGAGAGCACACTGAGAGAGCTGGAGTTGCTCAGCCTAGAAAAGAGAAGGCTCCGGGGAGACCTGATAGCAGTACTTATAGGGGAACTTCCCCCTTCCAGTACTTAAAGGGGAACTACAGGAAAGATGGGGGGTGTGGGTGTCGTGTCTCTTTATCAGGGAGTGTAGTGATAGGATGAGGGTAATGGTTTAAAACTAAAAGAAGGTAGATTTAGATTAGCTATTAGGAAGAAATTCTTTAGTGTGAGGGTGGTAAGACACTGGAACAGGTTGCCTAGAGAAGCTGTGTCTGCCCCATCCCTGGAGGTGTTTAAGGCCAGGTTGAATGGTGCTTTGAGCAACCTGGACTACTTGAAGATGACGTTGCTTATTACATAGGGGTTTGGATTAGATGACCCTTAAAGGTCCCTTCCAACCCAGACTATTCTTTGATTCTATGATTTTATGAAATTCTGAAACCAAGATCTGTGGTGAACTTCGTGCCAGTGGTTCTCTTCTTTGTGAATTGAAAAATTCAAGTACTTTCAGCTGGACATTACAGATCCTTGAAAGGACTTAACATTAAGTTTAACATCTTTGCATAACTGAGAAGCTCCATCCTCCAGCTGGCCTAAGATGCCTGGCTTCACTGCATACATATTATATATTCAAAATCTTCTCTGTGTTTTCCCCACTCTACTATTTATATGGCAGAAAGCAGCTTGCAAAGTTTTCCCATTACCATTACAGGACTGTTCATGAAGACTTTATGTTGAAGTCCATTTCCTCAATCTTCACAGCTAATCTTTAAAGCTAAAAGTTCATTATTACATGTAGAGGAATGAAGGCTTTATAAATAATAATAATAATAGTAATAATGATACTCACATTTAAATTATAATAGAGATGCAAGATGTTGTATACTGCTGTCAGATGATATTCTATTAAAAATACTATTATAATATTAGATATTATTATATGTTTAAATAATTTTAATTTTATCCTGGTACATTTTTAATGGAAAATTATAAGGTAATCAGGTAAGACTATAAATCTTACATGTAAATATTAATTTGCTACAAAAAAAATCCCAAATCTTGACAGTGAAATGAATGTTTTAATGAAATACCACATAAGTAAGTTCTTATATACTGCAAAATATGACTTGTAACGTGAAATTATTTTTCAAAGCCAAAAGGTGATACAAGACCAACAGTGATCTATATTTTCTATATACTCTCTTACTAGCTTAGTCGCAATATAGCTCATTATTTTTTTCCATGGAACAGTGAATTTTATAAAGGTTTCATATGTCAAGAAATTTAATTTCAGATGACTTTGATTCAGTGATATTTATATTGGAATACAAAAGAAAACACATTTTTCTAAAGGAAGTTTGTTAAAAAATATTTCTGTTTTCTTATTTAGGCACCCCAAATTATCCTAGAAAATCCCAATACAGTGCAAATAGTGATTTCATATTAAAAATGTTAGTAGCTCCTTAATATAATCAGGTGTTAGAATAATGATAATGATTACCTCATCATATTGGTAATTTTTGCATTCTGTTAGCAAATTTTGCTTTTGCTAACATGATGCAAAAGTTGTTAATATAATGAGTCTCATTGTATTAGGAACTTTCTATCACATTAACAAAGATTAAATTTGCTAATGTAATATGACAGTCGCTAACATAAGATTAGTACAACCAGAGACCAAAATCTCAGTAGACCTCCTAAAGGTAATGCTGAACATGTAAGCAATGCTCATTTGTTTTCCTTTGTTAGCTCCACTTTGAGTGCTCTAAGTGTCACATCCATCTACACTCACTGAATGTTCTCCAGGAAGGCCCATTTTATTGAACACTATCAGAGCCATAAGACAATGATTAACTTTTGATGCAAAATCGTGATCCGTAAGGGTTCCTTGTTAGAAGGTGATTTATGCAAATGGATCAGCAGATATACAGATGTGTGTTCATAAAAACTGACATTAGTAATATTGCTGATTAATCTGTATAGGATCTTCCATGATGAACATATTGATATCTGCACAAATATCAAACAGATAAGAAAAACACCCTTGGACTACATTCTTCATGGGGGTGTCCCAAAAGAGATTTCACAAGTTAGAAGGAGTTTATGGTGTAAATGCTACAACATTAATAAATGACAAAAAGCAGAACTCAGCCTGAATACAGTAATCACTTTGCCCATTCTTGTATACTGCAATGACAAAATGGCTGCACAGCCCCATCTGCACCTGCACAACTGATTTGGGAAGTAAGATACACTTAGGTATGCATATATCAATGAAGATTAAGAGGCTTTGGCCATGTCAATGGTCCCAGACTCCTGCCACAGCACTAGCACCATTCACATTCCTGGGATAATGCTTCTGCTTGCTTTCAGCTCCCTGCCACAGACTTCAAATGTGAGGAGCCAGAGAAGCTGCAGTACTATGTGAGAATGGAAGTGTAGGTTCCTCTTCTCAGAGGAAGCCTAATCTTGACTAAATGGTTTGACTTTAATGAGTTAAAGAAGAGTTGTGTTGGACTCAATACAAGAGAGCTTTAGAAGCAGAGCTTACTCTCACCTTCGATTTTGACTCTTCTAGGTCAAGCCACATACCAAATCCTACACTCCTGAAGATATTCTGCTGCTTATGTCCTGTCTCAGAACAACCTACAAAATAACAGTACTCCTTCCTGAAGTCTGCATGCATCCAGTGTTGGGATTTAACACATTACAACATGCCGGTGCCTGAATGCAATTGTGGTTTGACAAAAAGGAAAATGAAATGCAACAGTTAGTCAACACAACAACTATTTATAGTCGCAAGCATTTAAACACTGCAAAAATGTTCTGAGAAGAAAGAACAGCTGCTTGCTACGGTCTGGAGTGGAAAACCATGGCATCAGAAAGACAGAAGACATAGGCAAGAATAACCTCAGCACAGCCTCATGCAGAGACAGACAAACATTTGGTATATATGTATCTGTCTTCCGTTCAGTAATATCACAAATAAATTCAGCCCACACAATGTAGTCATTAAAGGAAAAAGGGAAAGGTAAAAACAAGCAGGATTCCTGCAGAACAGAGCTGCGGAGTAAACCAGGAACCCAGTAAGTAAACTTGAGAACTGCACAGATAAGTAACATATGCTCCAAGTTTTTTATTTGTTTTATGCTTGATTTGCTTTTATAGGCAATGAATTAGTTTTGTGGTCAAAAGAATTAAGTTAGAATTAACACGTAAGAACTGTTTGAGCTGCAAAGTCCTAGATACAGTGGCACAACTGCAGGTACCATAACGAGGTCTGTAAGTAAATGAAGGGGCTGAAGAGAGAGCTAGATATTTAATAAGGCTCATCTGAAGAGTATGAAGGGCCTTTTGACATCAGAAGAAGACTTTAAAACTGGATTCACAGCTTTATGTTAATATGTAATTTTCTTTAACTATAAACAGCAGGCTGAACTGGAGAAAAATCTAGTTTTGTGATAAACTGCATTTCAATTCATAGTACTAAAATATAAAAAGGAACAATGATGAGTTTTCCATTTCTTTTCCTTCAGTTCTTGGGATGTGATTTCTGTGAACAATTGTTTAATTAGAAGACCATTTCTTTTGGGGGAAGTGTATAAGTGAAGCCCTAACCACTTATTGTTATGAACAGCATGCGGCTTTTTTTCTTTGCTAGAGCAGTATTTCTGGAGCTGATTTGCGACTGAATTCTAATATGCCAAACTGTATTCTACTGATCTAAACTTCACCAGCAGTTTTCATTTCATTTTTTTTTTTTTTCATACAGGAATCCTATTCTGCCTTGCACAGGTTCATTTGACTCTGACAGTTCACAGCTGAACAGTTCAGAGGAATACACAGCTTCCTTAATTCACCTCACTTGACCATGGCAGGACCCGATCCTACAAGTTAACTTTAAAATTCACTTGGAAGCTGTCATGGAAATCACATGAGCGACAACTTGGTTCCCACCATTTTTGAAAATTAGGTCACTTATCTGGCACGTTAAAAAGAACTTATGAATTATATCTTGAGGCACACATTACATTTTTTTGCTAGTGTAGTCCTCTTACCTAATGCATAGAAATAGATTCATAATAATGTAATTCTAATAAGCCAATCTGTCTTAAAGGGTTCATTTAAAGATATATTTCATTATATAACTGTCTATATTTATGTTAAACTGTATGAACGATGACGGGTCTTTTTCACAAAGCTTCCATAATGCCAAAATATCTTTGGACTGAGCACACCAAAAGTTAGGCCATACAAGGATGCACCATGAAGTAACAAAAGCCAATACCAGCGCAGAAATTCTGATGCCACACAGCCCCTGATGGCAACAGGGGCAGGTGCTTGAGGAATATATTGTAGTCTCCTGAGGCACAGAGGAGGAGGGGGACAGTTGACATGAAGATCAAAAGAAACAAAATAATTTTGATTCTCTCCCCGTTGAACTGCTGAATGCACAGCTCACAATTCTACTCATAATTCTACTCTGCCCTTTTCAGCCAAAGCTTAGCCTGTTTTTGCCATTTTCCTGTTCCAGTGACAACCCTCCATGCATCTCCATGAAATAGTAGAGGATTGTGTAGAGAAGATGCTTAGGTCCTTCTGCTTGAGTGCCACGTGTTGCCTCACTCTTGAGCCTTTGGAGAATCTCTGTCAGGGGCAGTAGTACCAGGCCTGATGTCATCTGCAGGCCAACCACTAGAAGTCACCAGTTACAAACACTCTTACAATGACTTCACGCGAAAAAAGGTATGTAGAAAAAGCATCTTGCTAACTGCAACGTACACACAGATTCCTCAGATCTGTCAGAGCTCCTGCAAGTGCTGTGTTGCCCAAATGCACACCACTCTAAGCTTGCGTGAGGCACATATTCCCAAGAGTTTGTACCTGACAACTGTACAGCAGCATATAGAGATATGGACGTTGCCTTTGTGCAGGAAACCCATCTACCATCTAAGCAGCTCTCTCAGGTTTGCTGTGTCTGGAAGGGAAGGACAGTTTGGGGGGAGGAAGAAATGACTAGTGCACGGCCCTGTGTGATGAGAAGAGCAACAAGCATATGAAGAAGCTGCCATAAAGACTGCTGGGGTTGGATGCTTCCAAATAAAAGGCATAGTATTACCATCCTGTCCTTAGACAATTATTATTTTTAGTGTCATGTGCTGTATTATATTGCCTGATAAAAGAAAAGTACAAGAATTTGTCAAGATGACTTGATTTCTGCCCTTGTGAGATTATTTTGCTTAGTTTCTGATGAAAACGTAAGACAAGCTTTGCAAAATTATTTTTGTGGATTTTCTTCTCAGCTTCTTTTCCCTTCCTATTGCCACATCTAATCTATTTATCTATGGCTCAATTACTGATTTATGTCCACTGGGATGCCAGATACATATCCTGTAAGTGATATCAGCTTATTTTTGTTACATTGTATATAGTGAGCAGATACTCTGAATTGTATCTGGGCATAAAAGAATCACAAATTGTTATTAATTATGCTCTAAGGAAGATTTATTCCACTGTTGAACTTTCTAAAAAAGGCAAAGTATAATAATTCTTCTCTTCACTGAACAATTTTTCCCTTTGTTATGGGACAGCTGATGAACACAATATTCCTTTAACTATGCAGTCCTGAAAGTGCCAGTTGGGGGAAAACATATTTTTCAGTACTTAAAATAAAAATACCAAAAAGTTACAATAGCTTGCATGGAAGCTCCATGTATGTCCGCTTAACAAAAATAGCCTTTGAACTGCAAAGACATTTGGTGATGATTACTGTTCACTGAAAAAAGAATTACAAAATGTTATTCATCTATTTCTTTTCCTGTCCATGTGTTTATCTATCATTTTGCAGTTTTCAGCAGAGCAGATGTGCTATGACAGAAACAGCAGCTACAGTATTTGCTTCACATATAGAAACAACAAGCAAATGTGACTCATATCCTGGATTACATTAAACAAAATGGAAGAGTGACAAAAAAAATCTGTTAGTCTAACAACAGATTTTAATTGCAAACTAAATTGAAATTCATTTGTTTAAAAAAGTGTTTTCAAATGTTAACTCGCAGATTTATGCTGCAGTATTTGCCAAAAATGTTAATGTTCTGAGGTGAAATTTTGTTTCTAATGAGGTCACTAGAGCTTTGCCACTGCATCTGGGGGGCAGGAGTCCGTCTTGGTCCTTTATTTGGTCCCCCCTGCATAATTTACACATTTTATGTACAGCAAACAAGCGCTAAGCTTTAACATCCCTTGTTAAAAAAAAAAACATCTTTAAGGCTGCAAATGATCAAATGCAATTAAGGATTTCTCCATAAAAGATTTAATCAATAATTATCATTCAATGATCAGCTGCAGAGACCCAGGCTTGAAATATGAGCTATTTGTCAAAGGGCAAACTGAACTGTCTTTAACGCAAGCGAGCCTTCTGCTCTTGACCTATTAAAACTTTGTTTGCTATTATACTTGCTGGTGAACGAGTCATGCGGAAAGGTGTTGAGGAAATGAGCCAGCGTGTTCCCCAGGTGATATAAATGCTTTATCAAACTGATCCCTGCCTTGTTATGTAAACTATACCAGGTACCGTTCGTTTTAAACAGAGAGATAAACAGATCTAATATGCTTCAGGGCGTCATGCTTTATGCATGAACTGCTTTTTATTTTTATATTAAAGATTTTCTTGACACAACCCTTTGCAATGAAGAAAAGCTCCGATAGAATGTCTTAACTACAACCACTGCAGCACCTGCAAGTTCAAAGCACTGAGACTGATATTCCCTGATCAGATAGTCCCATGCTAACCTATTTAATTAATTCTTAATAAACAATTAATTTTTTAGTGAAATACCTCTTGTAATGAGAAAATCTCTCTCAAAAGATAAATGAAGTAATCCTTTGAGATGGAATTTATAAAAAAGTAACTTGGTCTATCCGTCTATTTACAATATTTAGCTACCTATTTTTTGCTTTCAGTTGTCTGATCTATCACTTGTTTTCCTATTTATTATACAGTTTTCAATCTGAAGTGATATCAGCTAGAATATTTTTAACCTTCCCAGGAGTAATACCCAGTTTCTTTTTACAGGAATCGGATGAAACTCTACTCTCAGTTTTCATGGGAGCAAATGCAGAATATTCCCAAAGATTTCGGTACAGTTACAGTCCATAAACAAGACCAGAATTTAGTCAGGTCTTTTAGATGAGACATATAAGATGAAAGTGAACACATTTATGCTCTCATTTCAAAAAACGGACCTACATAGGATTACAATTACAAGGATCCACTAGGAGAATTATGTATACTTTTAGCCTAAAATATTATTACAAAATTGCTCATTCTTGGTTAAATATTCAACATCATCCTCTGAAATTTTAAGGACAGGTATAGGCCCTATTTTCTTAGAACTGCATAAGAAGAAAGAGGAAAAACGTCTTACGTATATTGTTATACATACAGAAATGTTTATTTATCCCACCTAAATCAAGATTTTAAGTATGCTTTCCAATCTCAATGCAGTCTTAATTATGAAGTCACTGGTGACACCCTTGCTATTTATCTGCTTCTACAGACAGATTTGTATGAATGTGTGTATGTGCATGCTAGTGCAGGTATAGATGTGTGTATTCAAATGGCTTTTGCACATCCTCCTGCTAAGTTTTGTTAGTGTTTCTAATGTCTAATTAATTAAAAATAATCATTCAAAATTATTTATAGACCATTAATTGTATTATAGTCTACAGAAAAAGTTTATTTACTCTCAGGCTGATAAGACTCGTAGGTTTAGTCTGCCATAGTTCACATTTTCTAGCTGAAAAAAATTCACTATTTGATAAAAGCCTTTGTTTTAGCAAACACATATGCACAGGGATAGCACAAATACCATGGTTTTAATGCCGAAGGTATCAGATTAACAAGTAGAAACTGGATAATATAACATCCTTCACTAAAAGTCTGGTTTGTTTGCATTCATAATGTAATGTTTACTTCAGGACATATTTTCTGGAGACATGATGCCTTCCTTCCCTTTATTCTATGCACAACTCAAAGCAGAAAAACTAATGAAATTTAACCATCCATAAGTCTTTGTTGTGGATGGACTGAATTATAACTTTTTAATTTAGTCAAGTAAAGAATTATTACAGTAGGACTCTAGGGCAGGAATGTGTTAATAAAATCATACTCTCTGCCTTTTCATTTAAAATAATCCCCTTGAGCTGATTAAATGAAATATCACTTGTTTAATAACTGACAGAACATTATTTTTAAGCAGAAATGTTTTGCATATCTTCCTATCCTGTTTTTAATTCCAGGCACAAAGTAGTGAATGCACTGACATCACACAAAGGGAGTAGAGTTTAGCACTTGGATATAGTTTGTCCTGTCATAGTGGCATCTATAATTTAGTGTGAAGCACTGAGGTAGACAGAGCATTATCATTAGAAATCATCCTGAACAGGGATATAAAACACAGTCGCAATAACACTTGTCAGAAAGGTGACTGCAGTCAAAACTAATATCCAAGAGTTTCAAGATAAATGCTGACACTGCAGCCATCTTACAAAGACTATTATTGCTCAAAAAAAAACAAACCCAAAAAAACAAAACCAAACTGTGAACCTTCCCTAGAGCAAACAAGTTAGCGTGAAGTTTGTATCTGGGGTGGCATAAACTTTGTCAGATTTACAGTAAGTAAAACCCTTCTTTACCTGAATAAGGTACTTTATGTTGCTACAGAGAAGGAATCAGATGGTCTTTCTGGCTTAATGACTTTAAGCTACTCTAAATTCTTCTCTCCAGCCTCTCCCCATTATCTGGACAGTATGAGTGCAATCTTTAGAAGAGGCAATTAACTGTTCTGCTTCCAGGTTCAACCCCTCTCCCAGCTGCCCGCTTCCCCAACATGTATTCCTCAAACAACACTTAATTTTCCTACTCTTTATATTTAGGCTCATCTCTGGCTCAGAATGCAGCTGTGAATTTATAGCCTATTACCGCTGATTTTGTAAACTGCAAAGCCATAGGGAAACTCCCAAATCAAAATTATAGCCTTGAAACTTGGGTGTAAGTATAGTAACTTCATTGTGTTTATTTAGCACTGATAATGCATATCTCAATATAAATAAATGCACAAGAAAGATGCCTCTTTAATACACCGATTCGTAGCTCAATGCCTTTGCAGATGTACTGCAGGGCAAGATACAGGAGGTATGTACAAGGCATTTCTTCTCCTATAGGCAACCTATCCTGACCAGAGACACAGAACAGATATAATGGTCTGAGTGGCTATAGAGCCCAGTATCCCATATTAGATAGACCACCACCAGCAGCCATCACTGCTGAGAAGCGGGAGAAAAGTGAGGAACATCTGTTACCACCTTTAGTTCTGTTCCAGGCCCCAGTCATTTTCAGTGCTTAGCTTATTCTGAGTCTAAAGATGTTCCTTTACTAACCACCATTTTCCACAGTTTACTACCTCTCGCCTAGAAAGCAAGGAACATCTTCTTCAGAGAAAACATATGTGTAACGTGAAATGACCATCTTGCAGAAGCTCACGAGTTACATAATGCAGTATTATGTGGTATTAGAGAAGCTCAACCATAAACAGAATGAGACTTATCTTGTGTTGGCCTCAACAAACATTATATTTAATGAAAAGGACTTGAAAGGGCTGGCTTGTTCAACAATATCTCTGATTATAGAAAATAACAAATTTCTCTGGAAAAAGTGCCAGAAGACGTGTTGTGGACCATTACATAATAAAGTGCATGTAGAAAACTTTCTTTCTTAAATCACCAATTTGTATCTAAATTGACTTGAAGCACAATACACACTGCTATAAAAATAGTTTAACTGAAATTAGAAAGGAATGATGTCACCATATAAAAATGCCCACATATTTAAACAGTCTGCTCTGCCCTTGACTGAAGGAATAGCCAGTGGCAATGGGTTTCACGCACCCACAGCACTTGACAAACATGCTTCCTTCCACTTGTTTTGCTGATCTTTTGTGTGAGTTTTAGTGAATGCTTTTGTCTCCTTGAAAAAAAATACCTAGGATACTATGAGAAAAAAATTCTAGTCTTTTACATCATTCCTCAGAAAGAAATACTGCTATAACTCCAGTCTTTTTTGCGATTCAAGTGTAAAGCCATTTCATACTTGTTATATTATGTCACGTGTGTGTGTGTTAATAGAAATAGCACATATAAAACAACATCATTTTAAAAGGTAATTTTAGTACTCTTTTCCAAAACATTTTTATAGATCAGGAAAATGTCTCTCTCCTACATAATCATTGTTATCCTGCAGCTTTTTGGGACCAGCCATTTTAGCAGGACATTGTATATTTTTTAGCAGCTTGGCCATTTCATTTTTCCTTCATATTTTGTTTCATGTTATATACTATCTAGACCTGCTGATCTGCTGCTCCTGAATGTATCAGTTTGGAGATCTTTTTTTTTTTGAAATCTCAGGTTTTGATTGCAGTTATTTTGATCTCAATGAACAACTGTAAAACCTCAGTGTCATTTGCGGTTTAGACTAATGGAAAGAACATAAACTAACTGCCCTTATTCCATGCAAATTCAGTAAACTGAGTAGTTCATTTGCATCTACTGATAAATAGACTTTCTTGTTATTTTTTTGCAGGTAACCCAAATTACTTTTCAGTCTTGCCCTTAGTTCTTCAAATTACCACCTTGCATTTAACTGCCTGTACTTGACGTATTCTTATTGTATGTACTGTGATAGATTCATAGTTTTTCTGAAAGATGTGAGTTTCACAATAACCTCAGGAACTTCACCATTTAGAGACTCATTACTACTCTTAGTAAGTTCGCACATGATGCCATTCATTTGTCATTACTTTAAATGAGTTTCATGATGAATTTATGGATTACAGTTTCCCCATACTGGCTAATGAATCTAAGGATTACAATTTCCCAGTATGGGAAATTGGGCTCTTTCCTTTATTCAAAATATCCCAGCTCACTCGGTATTACCAGTGGTAATTTGTGCTGTGAATACTTTTACCTACACCATGGTATTGAACTTAATTACATTAGAGGCTCAACTATAATTATTTTTGAACCAACACCTTTATAAGAGGAAAACATAAGTTAAAAAACAAACCCATCACTTCTGTGCGCCAAGAAGCACAAGTGTCTCGAGTATCAAGAAGTGTTCATTGAAATCTTATCAAGTTGTGAAATTTCTGGGTAGTCAAATGCACCCACCATTATTCTTTAATTAGATTAGTTGACTCTTTTATCTCTGTTAATACTGCTCACTCATCAGCCTTTTCTTGGCCAACTTGTATGAATATGAAACACTTGCATCCTGACATGCTTAAGGCTTGGGATTTCTACACATAGACATATATAGAGAAGAAATAATTTTAAAGAATCCATTCTGGCATCAAATCATCTCATAAAGATGTTCTGAGCAGCAAGATCTACCATTATCCACCATTTTCAGCTGGTGGTATCTTCTTTCAAAAATGCCTAGTCCCATGAAATTTAAAATGAGCATAATGTTATGTTTGCAATTATGCAGATCCGAGTACAAACAATAAAGTGTGCAAAATCTTTTTTTTGGGATGTGAGCACTGTTAGCCAGTCAAACACAATGACTTAATAAGCATAAAGTGTCAAAACCGGACTCTTTTTTTTTATTTGCAGCACAAATACTGCGCATTGTAAGAACTATTATTTAAGACGGGAGAAGAAGATTGACATGCAGATATTGGCAAGAGAAATTTCCCCTTCAAAATTACAGAAGATTTTAAAAATGTATTTTCTTTATGTGGAGGTACCAATCTGTCTGCAGACTGTAGATGCAAGCAAAACTTCTGATTTTGTTTCTAAGAAAAGAAATCTCATGGTTCAAAAGTAACCGATGTTATATATATAAAATGGAAGCTATAAAGCAAATATATACTGAATTTCTTTGCTAGCAAAAAAGAGTCTCGATTTACAGTAAATTTACTTTCCTTCACAGCTTGAAAACTGCATTAAATAAAAAAAATTAAGTTAGATGGAGAGAAATAAATTTGATCAAAACACTGTTAGATAAAATAACTTGGATTTAGGAGTCTGCAGCAGCTACTGCCAAAACAAAGCTGTTGTTATTTACCAAAGCTAACAGCATTCATTGTTTAAAAATCCAAAGGTAAAATACCTGCAAAACTTTGCTAAATTATCTACATTATTTAATGTGACAGACTACTTTGTTGCAATTAATTTATCTAATGGATTGCTTATAGCTGTATTTCACATAGGAAATGCTGGAACAGATGTATTTCAAACTATGTTCTTCCTGAAAAGAACATAGTTCTTTTTCAGTCCTGAAAATAAAAAAAAAAAGACCAGACAACTTATCATGGCTATGTAAGCAAGAAAAGGTCATGATGTTAAATGAAATGCTCACCTGCACTGTAATTGTATAACTTTATACATAATACTGGAACAACTTCATTACAGAAGTTGGAGACTTGCATTGTCTATGATGGGAGCATGATCAGCTTCAAAAGGATTGGGATTTTGGATTCAAAACTGCTATTGCAAAGTATTTGGGAAGATCACAAAGTGGAAGGAGATTTCATTTGGGCATTACAATTGATAATTATAAAAATATGAATATATAGAATCAAAGATGCTGAAGTTTCTCTCTACGTACCCTAAAATTACCACTGTTCAAAAAAAATTACATTCCAGATCAATTTGATCTATTTCTTGTAGTGTATGGAAGAATAGATAGCAAAGCACTTTAGGTGATTTTACAAGTATTAAAAGAGAGAGCAGTGCTAATCAATTCCTTTTATTTGTTCTTTCTTTTGCTTTTATTTTGAACATAGAAATAGAAAACCAATCATTGTAACTATATTTCTCAGAAGTCAGTATCATTTACTTTCAATAGACTCAGTAACACTGTTTAAACCTTGAAAGCTAATAAACATGGATTTGTAGAATTAAAAATATCGAACAATTGCAGAAATAGCAACTCACAAAATTAAAGTTTTATAGACCAAACTTGAAGATTGTGTTCCACAGTTTAAATATTTCATATCTGACATTTTCAGACTCTACCGCAATGGAAAGTATGATTTTGATTTTTCAATCCAATACAACTTTTTGAGTTCAGTCTTAAAATCTAGATACTATTAGCTCAGATTCTTCTTTGTATTAAAATGATACCAAATATCTACCTAACGACAGTTACTAAATTCTTTTTAGTCCACCACATGGAAAAATATGCAGCTTAGAAAAAGTACAAGGGCACTATAATGTTCACGGGCTTTGATATGATTAACACAAGCTTCTTGTATGACATGTATCAAAGGAAGCTTGAACTCAAAAATACACTGTGCTATTACAGCATAAAGTCTGCAGCAGTGACTGTCTTAAAATAAAACCAGTATAATATCTGGATAGCAACACTGCCATAGAAGTCAACTAATATTTGAGTCATCTTCTTTTCCACAGCTATGGTGTGCCAGAAGGTTGTTTTCTGGTTATTATTATTATTACTATTATTATTATTATTCATGCTTTATATTCACACTCAAGGTAGGAGTCAGTCTTTACATCTGAAAGCAAAGATATCAGTTTTTTTTGTCCAATTAAGGCCAATGTACATTGCTGGGGCTATCAGAAGTAGCAATTATGAAGAATTCTATGACCAGGAGCAGTTTCTATTAAAATACATCAACTGATTAAGCTGTAGCAGTAATTGCAGAGAAGTAAGTTCACATCTGAAACTTGTCATTTGAGCTAACACATTGTTCTTGGTGTTATTGGGTGCATTTAACTGCCCTAACTTCACAGTTAAACCTGGTGATTTCTAAAGGTCCTGGGCCAAACCCACAATGGACTCCACACCTTTAGAACCAAGGTGGCTATGCTGATTTATACCAGTTAATTTTCCAGGCTATTGTGTACTGTTTTCATTGATATCAAAGGGACTACTTGTCAAATAAGGTGCTGAGTAAATGCAATAAAACCCTACATGACGAAAATGCAAAGTATGTGTTTAAAGAGAAGCAAAAATATTACTGGGGGTTTATATACATTGCATCTAAAATCACAGACTATTAAAACATAAGAATATTAGAATACAAGGATATCAGTCCCATCAGTGAAGATAAAATGAACCCAAGCAGCTTGCACAGCAAATACTTTCATAAGTAGTTGAGAAACGGTGACTCAAAATCCATGACTATTAACTGTAAGACAGCAATACTGTAGGGAACTCTCCTGCACCGGCAGGGGGATAGATAAGTTGACCTAATGGTTCTTTTCCATTTCTAATTTCTCTGATTCTATTAAGTCTTGGTATTTTCAGAAGAATGCAACTGCTTTCCAGGGCCCCTGAGACATGAGGATTTAGGCAATTCCTTCCTGTAAATAACACTGCTTTTCAAACAGTAAAAATACAGGCTAGGAGGGAACATTAAGCCCAGTTTAATAACTTCTAAGCTCTGGCACAGCAGAAACTCCCTTTTTTCCCCCACACTTTTCCTTCTGGAGTTTAATTAAGATTGACAAAGCACTAACTCTAAATCAGCAAGGAGATCCTTAGATCCATTTTGTTGTCAAATATACTTTCCCTGCAAATGGCAGGAGTAACACATATCATTTCACAGATAATGTTTTAATATCCTGCATTGAATAAAACTTTTTTTTAATCAAGTTGCAATGGTAGCACTAAACTACACAAGGGGCTTGGGGGTTGCAGATGGCTGCATTACTCTAAATGTTCAAGCTTGACTGACCCATTTCATCAGCACTGTCAGAGCCTTGCACTGATACATGTTGACAACATTTAATCTTAAAAAATTGAAAGAAATGAATTAATATGCAAATTTCATCAGCTTTGTAATAAAAATGTCCTTGAAAAAAAACAGAGAACATGACCCCCAAGGAATAGTGTGAATTATCCCAGCTCAATTCTTTAAGTTAGTCAGAGGTATGTGGGTCCGCAAGGAAATCAGCACAGATTTGACTTGGAAATAATTATGATGAAGAACAAAACACAAGCAGGTTGAATAAATGTAACAACTTGGGAAAAAGTCTTAGTCCTGTTTGTTATTCACTTTGAATTAACAGGATTAGGTTTGGTTTTTGAAAATAAAGGAACACCACCATGTAATTTTAACACCTAAGTAATGTGAAAACAATTTTTTTCTTGCTATCAATTTTAGTAGGTATTAGAGACAGCTCTTGGAAAATCAGGTTTTTTTCAATACACCATAGGTTTTGGTACTGAGTAACTTAAGCTGTGATATTATGTCTGCTGTGTGCAAGTTGGGTAAATACTGTCATTCCTTCCAAAAGAGAAGAGATATCTATGTGTAAATCAGGAAGACGAATGGATGTTTCCCTGGACATCACTGGGGACCTTGCAAGGTAGGAAACAACTGTCTCTAGAAAGGATGAGTTAAAATTCAGGAGCTTCTTCTCATGACATAAATGCTTAAAAAAAAATGTTTCCATTTTGCAATCTAGCACACATAATTTGGAATCACAAAACAGTTCACTGCAACAAGCGACCTTTTTATTTAGATTGTCATTATTTGAAGCAGACTTCAATTTTTGGAAGGTTTCATAAGCATGGATGAATAGGAAGCAGCTCTTTCTTACTGCTAGTGATTTCAATTCAGGTTTGTAGGAAACAAATTCCTAACACCCACTATTTACTTCAGTGAAATCAAGTAAAGTTCTAAGAGCATGGTTCAAGATAATATTTAAATGGTCCCTTTATAGTAATTTAACTGCCAGAACCAAATTTCTTATTTCTAGTGTTAGTCACGGTATTTCAGCCTCTGTCCACAGCAATCCAAAGTCCACAGCTAGTGCTCTGTTCACCTTCTCTGGGAGGCAAATCACATCATAGTTATTTGACTTTATTTTTGTTTAGCGCACCACAGTTTTTGAACATAAGGTTTGCAGGCATTCACTCAGTGCTGTATTTTGACTGCGTGGATAAGAGGTAGTCCAGGTCACCATGCTTTAACAGCATGTTTTCAAAATCAAAACCCTACTACAAATGAGCAACTTCACATGAAAAGTAAAAGTAGCTACTGTAATAGCCTGGGAAGCTCAACACAATCTTTCAGAGCCTCTAAAATAAGCTGTCTGACTTTATAGTTCCATGAAAGACAGACATACTGAAATACAGACTATGATCAACCAAATTAATCTACTCTGTAAGCTTTTGTGGTTTTCTACAAAAGTCTTTTAAGTTTCTCCCTTTTTTTCTAATCTACAATCAGTAAAATCCTACTTTTATAGTGCCCTTTGCACCTGTATGCATAAAACGAATAACCTTGCAGTTTAATTATGCAGTATCTATCAGTTTTGAAATGATATAAAGTTGCAGATAGAAAAAGAATAAAACCTCTTTAAGAATCCAAAATTAATATATGTCAAACTCAGGCTAAATCTTAATCTTCTCGCAACATTTCTCTAAAATAGATGTCCTTTTATCACCTGGCATATCAAGACCCACTGGAAAAAAAAAAAAAAAAGCATTTGGTTAACATGCTGCGTAACAGCACTCTCTTTTCCACCTCACTTCAGGCTATTCTTGAAAGATCTGAACAGTTGTATAATAATGAAAAATGTGCAATACTTGTGGGGCATTGCTTGTGCACACATACCTCCGCCCACGCATTCATCATTCCGCAGGTATTGTCAGTGAAAGTTTAATTGCATAAACACTCTGTAACTGTCCTGTCATATTTCTTGTCAGTCTGGATTCCCTCTCTGGGCTCACTATCTCACAAAACTATAATTGAATTGCTACCAAATCACAAGAGGGCCCCCAAAAATAAAATCTTTATGAATAGAATTTGTTTCCTATCAGCAGATTTGACAAATTGTGGCAGAGGAAGGGCCTTAGTGATAATTTCTGAGTTTATTCTAAATCCAGTTATTTGCTGTTTGCTCTTATCTCTTCTTTAGAATTTTAAAGCCCCAGTGAGAAAGAATCCCAAAGAGCTCAACAGTAGTATTTTTCCAGGTCCTAAAGAGGACAGCAGGAAAAAAAAATTATAAAAAAGCTATATTATCCATGGCTATGGCTAAGTATTGCTTAAACTAAGGAGAATCTGAATTAATTCTGGATTATAGTGATAGTGAATATAAGCCATGAGAAGTCTTACGTATAACCTTACAGTGTCTTTATATATTTATTCAGTTCAAATGACAGCTTCTGCAAAATATCTTGCTTTGAATGTGTAACCTATATCTATGTTAATCATTTTTTCCTGTGATACTTTCATGTACATCAGACTACTGATCAGATAATGAAGGTAATGACCAAATAAATTTAACACAAAGGTATGACACATAGTTTGCTACTGATACTGTAAAACTGGAATGCAAATAAAAATATAACTTATGTTAATATTTTCAGCAAAATGCATCCCATTAGGCTAGAAGTTACTAATTTTAAGGTGAAGTTGATATTTTCCTGATATGCATTTTGATTTTATTCTTAGTGACTCACAGAGAACGGCTGAAAATTATAACTCTAGCAGAAATCTGAAAACATTTTTCATTCCACTTTAAAATTTTATTAGCAGCAGGTACATTAGCAACATAGCCTAATGAATAACTTTTAAATGGGACAGAACTTCAACTGGATTGACAACTGTCTGATTGTTTATGTTTTTTAAATGCGCTTATCAAAATCACATAGGATTGATGGGTGTTTTTAGATGAAGTTATGTTTTTGCAAGAGACTTAATTTAGGACTAAGGTTAAGGCTGAGGATAAATGAGTGCATTAGATGATTAAAGAACATTTGTCTTGTGGGACACTTAAGTCATTTGTTTATGACACTTTCAAAACAAGCTGTAAAATAATAATAAAAAGCACAGGTTTTACCCAACCTCTCTCAAACATAAACCCTAAGCTAAAAATAATTGTTTTATGCAGAACTACAAAATTTATCAACTTATTAAAACATGTTTCTGGGATATATGGTTTCAGTACATTTGATGAAAATGTCCAAGACATTGTTTTCTACCTTTTTTCATTTTTTTCTTTTCCTAGCTGAAATATCTCTGATAGTTTAGCCTTGTCTGAAGAGTGGTGGGGCTGCAGGGTGGAAGAATATTTCTCACCCCTTTTTTAAAGAATCTCATTAATGAGATTATTTTACCTTGCTTTTTAAATTTTTGTTTTGGCTTTTTTTAAAATTACTAATATTATTCCAATGTTCTTGCTAGGAGGAATACTGTTATTATAAGAAAATAGATGCCTCAGGAGAAATACAATGGGAAACATGAAACTAAAGCCTTGATTTTTTGTGCCTCGGTCACTGATTAAAATTTGATTTAGGTAAGCATTTAATTAGTATTATCATTTGGTGGCCTATTTGGATTGGATTAGGGGACCAACACACTTCCCATGCCAAAAAAGTTCATGAAAATGGATGCCAATTGGTGCTACTGCAGATATTCAGAGGAAAGCACCTGGAGTTTAGGCAGGGCATGGACTGTGAACTGCCTTCGCACCTCTATAGATTGTTACCATAGGGCGAGGCTGGAGAACAGCAATGAAACAGCATGGGAAAAGCTACATTGCTGCTGCCCATGCTGTACGTGTTCTGTGGATAAACAAACAATTTCATTCCCCAGGGCTGTCTCCATCTGGCACCTATCATCAAAATGAAAATCACTTAAAAGAAAAAAAAAAGAGAAAAGAAAGCTCTATGTTACCGATGATAGCACTAATATGTCTTTTCATTCAACGTTCTACAAAACCTTTAAGGGTAATGCACTTTGATAAACTATAGGTAATGAAATAATTAGTCCTAATCACCTTTGCTGGACTGGATTAGTACTGTGTTTCAGTCCTGCCACTGTGTTTCACTCCCCCACTAAGTGTCTGATCCGGGGAGGGAGTAGCCAGCAAGGATGCTGGCTGCAGAGCAGCGTTCCCACAGACAGCTTACAGACCTGTGCAATAGCCTGACTGTAAAAAGCCTTATCTGTTTGACTAGTGTAGATGAGTATCACCATCCCCATTACGGGTGGCACTGTTGAGCCCCTGGACCACAACCTCAATGTGCTCGGCACTGTACAGACACCGAAAAGACCACTCTCTGATAGCTGACCTGCTGCTGCTGGAGGGGTGACAAATTCAGGCTGGAAACACCAGGATTCAGCAGCACAGAAGACTCTGGGAACCAACAACGGAGTGGAATTTTAATTGCCCTGCAGCTAGTTGAGCAATTTAACCCGGTAAAAAATGTAAAACATAATAAAATCAGAGAGACACTGCATCTACTTTACCTGGTGATAAACAAATAGAGATGATAAAGTGATGATAAATCACTTTAAGCAAGTTATTTCAAGTGGTTGTATACTATTCACAGCTGAAAAGCAAGGAATATCTGAGACAAACTGCCTGGGAAAAGCCCTGAGAGCTGGAAGCAGCAAACCTTTCACACAGAAGCAATATTTTCAGGCTTTTCCCAGTGTGACCATGAGTAAAATTGTTCACTGGAGGCGGACATTCCTTTTGGCCAGTTCTGCCTTTTCTGATCTCTGCCCCCCGCAGAGCTGAATCGATACCAAGTAATATCATTCTTTGTATCTCTGCTGTTTTGTGTATATAAAGAAGATAGAATTGTGTAATTTTGACAAGAACAAGGTTTTAGTCTGTAGTATGATGAATTAAACATAACTGACTTACAACAAGCCAAGAGCTTTAAGCAGCCAGGTCTGATCTGCTAGAAATCTCAGATTATTAAGCGTTGGTACTGTTCTACTTTAATATGCAAAAGAAAAAGCCTTTCCAGCTGCAATTAGAAGTATAATATTTGAAAGACAAGTTAATATCACCGTAGATTGGGGAAATGAAAGATTTAATGTGATTTTATGTTACAGAGGGACACAAAAATTTTTAAAACTATTTGTTTAAATATAATAATTTCTGGTTTATGGGAGGAGGAGGAGGAAAGGAGGAATAAACAAAATTTGTAGAACACAAAATAATTTTGTGATTAAAAGGCCATCAACAGTTCATTTAAAAGGCCATCAATAAGTTTGTCAAATGAAAAAAAAATAGTTTCCCTATAGTTAGAAAATAGATAGAACAATAATTAATATGGAAAGATATACAAAGACGCACAGCAAAATTTAGAAGGAAGAAAACAAAGGAGGTTGGAAATACAAGAAGAGAGGTGAGGGCAACAGTAAATATGATGTGAATTTGTAACAACAGGATGGAGAAATAAAGCCAAGGTGATATAAGGCTACATAGGCAAATGTGGTGAATCACTAAAATGATTCTTTTGCTTGGGAAAATGCAGCCTTCACCTGAAATTGAGATAAAATTGAAATAGTTGAGGGAAGGGCACAAAAATAAAAACATGGAAGATTTCAGGACACATCACTTGTGAGGCAAGGCTGAAATGAACATTATTGTTGTGTACAAAAATAAATGGAATGTACTCTAAATGTACTAACAAGTAAAATTACTTAAATGAGCAAATAAAATGAAGAAAAAGACATAGACTGAATATCACAACAAACTGTATGACGTCATCTCCTGTGAGAATTTGCAAACACAATTTTTGTGATTCTTCCAGGCTTCCAGATCCTCAGGTAAGACTGTGGATATTCAGGAAGATAAGTTAGTCTTATTTCTCACAACCCTTTAGCTAACATAGGTACACACTCCATCAGTACTGCTACAGACACGTGATCAATGAAACAAAAATCTTGACCTCAGAATTCAGATGAAATAGATCTGAAGAAAGCAGTTTGGGAAATCAATATAGGCAAGTACAGATTCTCCAGCCTACTTCACCTAGTCTTTCTCTTTATAAAGGAGGGAATGAGTACAGTAGAAGATACGCACATTCTGCAATCCTCCAGCTGTATTTTTAGTTTCTTCTTGCCTGTTCCAAAAGAACTAACAAGACCACACTAAATACTGGTCTGTCCAGAATGCAACAGTGATTTTACTGGATGGTCTCCCAGTAGTCACTGAGGAATCAATAGAATTTATACATAAAAATCAATTCTTTTTAAGTATGTGTTTATCACAGTACGTGGGGATCAAGCGAAAACAAAGGTAGCTTTTTATCGATACTGATTTGGAATGCCTGATTTTTTAATATAATAAATACAAGTCTTTTTCACAACTTACCCTGTGTATCTTGTATGTTTATATATATATACTTACATATATATATACACACACACTTATATACATACACTGGTTTTAGGCACTATGTCCCTCTATAATAGACCTACTTTACGGCACAGTTGTAGTAGAGAAAAAAATCTTATTCAATCCAGCACATAGCTGTTGAAAGTTATCTACTGGATTTATCTTTATTTATGTCCTATATACACGGAAAGGAACTATATGTTTATTCAATATACGTTCAACATGAATTCTACATTTTACTTTCATTTAATAATTACTGACTAAAGATGACTGAGGCTCCCCTTGTCTAAACTGCCATAAGATTTAAAAGTTAGGGTGAAGGAATAAAACATGCACTTATTCTAAGAACAAATTTTTATTTTAGAACAACACACTACAAGTTAATCCTTCAGGATTAAGTATGGCAAAAGAATCTAGAAGAATATAAACGTAGAGCCAAACTTAGCTCTGTGGTAAACAAAGGCAGCTGAGCCATTAGGCATTAGCAATTAGGAAAAGCTTAGCCTCCTGCAATAGCAGTTACACACATCCCAGGTTACCAGACACATGAAATGACAACATTCTTAGGAAGAGTCAAATTCAGACACCCCAACATCACCAGTAAATGTTTTCATCTCAGAAAAAATAAAATTTTCTTTCATCTGAATATTTGTATTAATGTTATTGCCACTACTACTGTACATTTTAAAGCTGACTTGTGGCTGGAATAATAGCAAGTTTTAACATTAGCATGCACACAGGTCATCCTGATATTATCCTACCACATAATGATTCCCAAAATCTCTCCAAGATTAATGATGATCACATAATTCCAGAAAGTCAGCACTATATATGTAGAAATATATTGGCAATAAAAACCAGTCACTGTTGTGCCTTTCCCCAGTTGGGGATCTCTCACTTTTCTTTGGTTTCTAAAGGCTTCAGATCAATAACTGGAGTGACATTATTAACAGCTCCCTCAACACCTTGGCCAGCACTAATATTAAATCCATTATACCTTCTGTTTGACATTTGCAGTACAGCAGAAAGTGCTGTAGATACAGTCAAACTGCCTTGGGAATGGGGTTGGATGCAGGGTTAGTGAGATGGCTTCCCTTGCCTGACTCTAAATTCATCTCATTGATAGAAAACTTCAGCTATTCAGAAAACCACACAAGGTAGTAAATAATTCACCTGTCAAAGGGGAAGGGGGGAGGGGGGGAGGGGAATTCACTTTCATGCTGTTTTTGAAATACATTACCAAAGGGTTTTCAAAAAATATTTGACATTCCTTATTGTCATCACGTTTACAGAATTTAATGGGTATCACAACACACATCACAGTGTTTCCAAAAGTATGCTTTGCAAGTGAATGATGTTGGAAACAAGACAGTACACAGTTTTGGCTGTAGTCTTAACTTTCATGGTAAGTTTTTTAAGGCATCTCTTGTACATTGTAGGCACTATGCAATAATATAGTTCTATCAGCCCAAACATTGTGGGTCAAATTAACTGGCAAATTGCACGGTGTTTACACGGGCATAGCTTCTACCTACGTTTAATTCCTTAGCATGTATTTCATTCCCATTTACTGTGGCATTCTCTGGACCTTAGCTCTGATGTTCTGGCTGACCTACGTTCAGGACAGAATGTGGCATGGGAAGCTCTGTCTAGGATACCTTTAGGTTCCCTATTTGTGAGTATTTAACAGCAGTTCATGGAACAGGCTATTTTAATGCGACTCCCCTCCTGGCTGTATCTCTAACACCAGGAGCTGTGAAGCCAAGATGATCAGGGATGACTGTTATAGGAACCAGGAAACCAGCCAGAAAGAAATTTAAAATTCTGCTTTTAGACTACCATTGCTGGTGCACAGGAACAGATAGAAAGTATATGTAGCAGCTGTGGGTTAGTGTGCTTTTACTTCGGGTCCAGTCAGTGCTAAGAATCTCTGACACTATAATTCCAGCAGCCTGTTTGCATTTGCTGTAAATGATTCTCCTGAGTACATTTCCAGTACCTGTACAACTGAAAGCTGCAGAGAGAAGGAAACTGTAAGCTCTGCAAAAGTAAGTGGAAGAAGCAGAAGCCTGTGGCACTAGCTGGGGGTTGCCAGAAGAGAGAACAGCAGCTCAGCAGAATGCTCTTTGACCTCACAGCAGCTTCTGACACCGAATTTAGGAAAGAACTTTGCTTGATAGGAGAAAATAAGGCAATAGGAACACCAGGTTACATACCGTGTTCTCACCCATTGTGCCTTCATAAGAAGTGAAGCTCTTGTGAGCTTCCGCTCAGCACTTCTGATGAAACCTTGCTGTCATGGGAGGCAGCCATCCCTGTGATGGGACTAACACTAACACATAGCAAGGTTGCAGCTTCGTTTCCCTTTGGCATAGCATGGGGTTTGCCTTCCCCGTTGTTTTTACAGATAGGGAACACTGACCCAAAAACCTCTAATGATTCTTGCTGAGATTATTTAAAAGGTGTCTGCTTGCTAGGTCTCTGCCATCTTTCTGCTTGATGTTACCAAGCATGGTGTGTCTGTTTCTTAGCAGCCACAATTCACAGTTCAGTTTGACCACTATTGAAACCATCACTGATTTCAGCTTATATTACTATCCTGGCTGTTAATGTGACAACTGACAAGTGAACAAGGTGTCCGTGCTTTTCTGTCACCTTTGGTGGCATTAACCTGTGGCAGAGGTCATGGTGTGTAAGCAGAGCAGTAACCTCTTTTATGACTTAAACTCCAGAATCATAGTCCTAATAAACCATTCTTCTATGAATGTGTGATTAAAAAGTAAAACAAAAATTGAGGTGGATGTCTCCAAGATTCTGGTCGGAGAATCTACTCTTTTGAGCTTTATTACCCACACATCCAACAAACCATTTTCCTGTCAAAAGGAGTATTACAACATATAAAGGAGCATATTTTTTAGTCACAGACAACTCTGAGCAATAATAGCTGTCTCCAGCTGATTCTCCTCAATATGTACCCAGATTTGAGGTGAATTTTGCAATAGAGACAAGCTCCATGCTGCTTTAGCACCACTGCTGGCAATACCTAAAATGAACAAATCTGAATCTGGCTGAGGCACATCAATAGGTGCCGCAGTTTGGGAGGTAACTGACCTGTAGGCACACATGAAGATTCAGGAAGAGTCAAACACCACAACCTTGAAGCAAATGTATTAATTCCAGCCACAAAGTGAATTGTTCGTATTTTATGACTTGAATAGGGTTATACGAACAATGAGAAAATACTTAAAAGAAAGATTTTCATTCCTGTATACTTTTGCTGAGGGCCAACTAAGGATGCCAAATGAGTGAATTTGGAACTCTCATACCTTAACTGAAGGTGGATGAGGCTTTAAAACTTTATAAGAAATATCATTTCCACACAGCCTAGCTGTGTTTGAAGGCAGCACTGCAAGGAAGTTCAGTGAGGTGTTAATGTAATTTTATGTTTTTAATTTTCTTGGTTTTGAAACCACTCAAAGAAACAATTAAGTTGCTATGCCTGCTATTATTTGAATACCTCCAACTGGGCTTTTTAAATTCACACTTTACTGTAACGGACAGGGTGGAAAAGGAGTGACTCTCTTCTACATTTTACTTGTATTTGACTGGTAACAACATCACTTTGCTGGCCATTTACTTAGTCATCTTACAGGTTCTTACTATTTCTGTATCATTTCAATAGGAAAGAGATTTTTAAAGCGAAAATATAGAAATCTAGAATTAAAAGAATATTACAGACACTCAAAAATCACTCTTTAGTTCTGCCTGAGATATTTTTTTTCTTCTTGTGTGCCTTCTGTCATTTCACAGCATGTGTTATAAGGAAGTTATAGTCTTCATCACACAATCTGAGCATTAGCCTATGGGCAACTCTCCTTTTATCTGATGTCAATCCATGCACGGGAAATGCAGTTACAAAAAGTATGTTCTGCTAAGTCCTGAGCAAATACATTTGGAGTGACAGACCTTTCAGATGCTAATCTCTTCCACCCAAATAAAATATAGGTATTCATCTCTAACAAGACTTTCCCCAAGAAAGTCTTTTAGTCTTTTTATTAGTGCCTACTCCTTCTAAGAAAAGTACCACTTCTACTAAGTAGTAACTCAGAATAATGTGTAAATTTTCTTTACATGTGAGAAATTTTACTTAACTGAGCAATTATTTAATTGCTTATGTCAAGCCTGAGGTCAGATGTGAAAAGTCAAGGAGATTTTGGATAACAGATGTGAGGACACGACCTTTAAGGGAAATGGATTTGCAACCTTTATTATACTGGATACTTTCAGTGCCCCGTTAGAGTAATGTTCTACTTTTCAACCAAAAGTTTAAGTGAAATGCTATAGACTGTACTTCAGGAATTCCATGGGTTAACCTGCTCTCGTAGTTATTCTTTGACCAAAGTTCTGTCTGATATATTTTGCTAAGTTGTCTAAATCCTGCTGTAGTATTGATTTCTCCCTTTAAAAGCCCTCACCCATTCGGTAAGCTCCAAGGACCTCTTGTCCCAGCTAAATTCATTCTAAAATGCAGCTGGGATATGTTATTCCTGACACCAGTTTTACAGTTACTAACTGATGTTAGAGATACAAGATGGTTTTAGGAACAGAAAGGGAAATGGTTCTTTACCACAGAGAAATATACAGTAGTTCTTACAACCCTTGGATAACTGTTTTGCCCAAAAAAGAGGTTTTTTTTTTTTCTCCTTATTCCGTCGGTCCTTTAAAAAGAGCTGGTTTTCCATTTACTGGGCACTTAACAGTAGCTACATTGAATTTATTAAAAGGACGGTATTGCCATTATAATCCCAAGCGTGCAGAACTATTACAACTAATGAAAAGACACAAGTATATATATAGAAAAGGTAAATTAACCATCCAGGCAGCATGGTCCAGAGGTTCTCTTCTCACAATGGGAGTCTACAAGATAGGTTCTACACCAAGACTTTCAAATTACCTTAAAATCTTCACTGTTTATATTAAGCTGAATTGAAGGTTTCAGGGATTTCAGTCAAAGAACATACCCACTGAGAGGCCAGTCTTGAAAACAGCTACTCATGTGAGTAAAGTTTTTTTGTGATATGTCTTCTGAAAGAGCGTCCTTAAACCTACTCTTTTTTGTGCTTTGCTGTCCTGTAAGTATATACATTTAATTACCCCCATTATCTTCAATCTAATTTCAGAGAAGAAAGTCTGCTGCTTGAAGAAAAATACTTATTATAGTGCACTATCACTGCTTCTTAGGCTAGCTTAGTCAGTTATTTTCTTCTATTATAATGCCAAATGTTATTTAGATTTCAGTCATTTAGTAATGCTACACTGAACACATCAAGGATTCTGAAAAATTCCATACCTACTAGCTGCCTCTTCATTTTCATAATAATCACATATTGATAGCCTTTTTTCCCCAAAATTACACACACTGTTATTTAAAAAATATCTTAGTGTCTTAACACAGTTAAAGAGATTATGATGCAACGAACAGCAGTCTTCAAAAACATTCTTTCGTGTTATTAAGATACAGAAAATCTAGTTAAAATTCTTTCAGCTTTTAAGGAACCATAAGGAGCTTTGAGATGTAGAGCTTGACACTAACTTTTTACAAACTCCCTCGGAGCTATCATCTGCATTAGTGAAGATATTTAGTTAAAGGTAGCACCCTACCCTGCTTTGTAGAAATCTATCAGTCAATTTAAATGTTGTTATTAGCTGCAGTTTGACAAAACTGCAACCACAGATTTACATAACATGAAGAGTATATAATTTTTTCAAGTAATGATTCATTCTTCTCAGCCATGCACAAAGAATAGAGGCTGAATCTTCCCAGCCTGAATATTATAAACTCGTAGCGGCATCAAATAAAAATGGTAGTGTTGAAACACCCATCTTCAGGGTGAGAAAAAT
>JAOTQQ010000041.1:36673067-36685567 GCA_026546715.1 Gallinago undulata | reverse complement strand
TATTGTTATTCTTTCATTCATTCTGTTACAAAATATTGTAAAAAAACCTGTATGTTCTCAGGGCATGGACAGTCTAATGACACCAGTGCTGTAAGCATGAAAGATGAAATGAAAATGCAATTTTATTTTCCTTTTCTGCATATGAGGTTATAAGAAGAGCTATGAACTAATTTGTTCTTACTGGCAATCTTGAGCTGAACTCAAGATCATTCAAAATGATGCTATGACCTAGCTATACTATGGACTAGTATGGCAATAACAATAGAAATCCCTGAAAAAATCATTGCGACCTGGGGTGGCAAAAATAGAGAGAAGCCATGAACAACCTAATACCCAGAAGTGGCAGTTTAATAGTGTGCTTCATTTCAACCTGCAACTTAAAAAATACAGACTCTAAGAGGAAATATCAGACTTTGAGAAGACCCTATATAATTGCACAGGTTGGCTTCTGTCATTAGCCAATTTACTCTTCCTCAGATTTACAGCTCTGGATGTAACAAAATCTTTGGCATGAGGTGCACACTTAAAAGATTTTTTTTTTCACCCTTCAAATCAATTTATTTTGTAGTCATTAGAGGTCAATTCAGTAGCACTGGCTCTTTTTGCTGCTGAGGGGACAGCCTTTTCAGGGTCTTACAACTCAACAAAACACTAAACACATGCTTAATATTAAACTTGTGCTGAAGTTTTGTCAAGGTAAATGGAATGCAAATGAATGGTTGGTTGTTTTGCTTAACATGGACGATCTCGGGACCTCTGAACTGTTCTGTTGCCAGCTGCCGCTTACAACTTACAAAGAGATGCTACTTTTATAGGACATGGATTTAATCATTTTAAACTAATTCCTGCAGAAAGAAAAGAGTTGATTGGGAAGAGGAAAAAATGTCTGATAATGTCAACTCTACGGTTGCTTGGATGGGAGGAAGAAAGTGGAAGAAAAGCCCAAGGTACTCTCGCTGACAGTGTAGCCAAAAAGCTTATATTTTGCTTCCATAATCATTTATAAAAACACAGCAAAATGAACAGCACTGAGCAGCTTGTGTTCCTATCATAATGTATAACCTCTCAGTATTCATGTACAATAAAACCTCAATGAAAATCAACCTGTATTGCTTCTGCTTCTTTGTACAACACTTTGCATGACTAAGAGCAGCAAGTGACAACATGTTCTCCAGTAACTGAGATTGATTATTGGTGCTTCAGCACATCCATAATCACGATGCATGCAGCTCGGAGAGATGGAATTATTTCATACACTGCCCTGATTGGTAGAAAAGCTTTTTTTTCTAACTGAACTGAATATGTATAGGATGCATGCAATATGCTCTAGAGGAATGAGTATTGTGCTAGCTGTCAAAAGGTCTCTAGCTATCCTCCTGCCTTGTGTGGCCTGAGCGAGACAGGTCATGCACGCTGACTGCATTTGCTACTCTTCAGTCATAGCAGTCACCTCTATAAAGAATGTAAATTTACCAGTGGTTACCACTCTGTAGTATCTGAGATACTATTACTTTACTATTACCAATAGTGGGAATCTGAAAGAGGCGTACGAGTTGAGTGTTATACATGGCGGAAAGCACGGCCATGGTAGGTCTGGATTTTATTTCAGTAACATCGGTTTTACAGCTGGTTAACTGTACTGACTTCAAAAGATTTGCTGCAGATTGTTACTAATGAAGTGACTGTAGAGTGCAGACCTCTGTATCTGCTTACAGCAACAGGAAACTGCAGATTCTTTAGCAGAAAAACTGCTTAGCAATTTGTTATTCTCTTTTACAGAGTATTAGACGATATTTTTTTCCAATGCCATTTCCAGAAATCTCAGAGGAGTTAATATTTTAAAGAAGTTGCTATTATGCCATGAAATCCTTGAAGTTATAAAAATATCTGAGAGATATGCATTTCATATTTGGTAACTTCACAGTTTGGTGAACAATGTAACTATTTTGGAGTCCAGGTGACTTTTCTAAATCAGAATCATCGCATCCTTCTGGAAAATGGAAAAAAGGATTAATTTGCCTATTCAAACGTGCACATCAATAGTCTTTGCTATTCTCCCTGTACTGAGGAGTACCATCTAATTCTGGTATTATTGCAACAACAGAAGTTAGTGTTACAGTAAATCTCATTTGATAAAATGGATAAACAGTACTTTGAGGTTGTAGAAATAGACAGTGCACTGCAAACACCTTAATGAGTAAGGAGTGATTAATTAAATACTTTTTAGGGTAAAACATGGTGACCAATAGCTCAGCAACAGAAAAAACAGTAATATACCTATGCCATATTGAATTTTTCTGCATTAGGATTAATACACCAAATTATCGCTAGTTGAATAAGCATTTATATTATCCATTTTCTTGTTGCGTGTTTCTCTAGATACTAAGCTCACATAACTCAACAAAGAGATGAAGTACAGAATGCAATATGACAATCACCACACTGTACTACAATTCATAAAATAATACACCAATAAGAGAGTGAAATACAATGCAACGTGGTATCACAATTAGAAAACATTTTCCTCTGGACTAATGGGTATCATAGCTCCCTCTTAATAAATTTTAAATACCACAGGATTCTGCTGAATATTGAACTGCTTTGGCAAAAATACTATGTTCTTTCCCTATCCATTTTACTTTAAATTTTAGTTCATGTATCTAAAGGACAAAGAAACTGAAAATGTTTCTGAATAAAGTTTTGTATATACTAGTAGAGAAAGGAGAAAAAAAAAACGTCTCTCTGATAGTCAATGGGATAGAATGAAAAGTCTTTCAATTGCTGTACACACATACATATATATAGCAGCATGTAACTTATGTAGTATAGGTTACCAAAAAAAAATATCCATGAAATTACAGCAATTTTCATTAAACTGTTGACATCAGTGGAGGCACTTTCAATTTAGTCCAATGTGGGAAGACAGAATGAGATTCAAATTTACCTTTCAGGAAATATTATAACAAAAAGTCTTTGCAGTGTCTCCCCAAAGGCCAGGGTCAACTTTTCAAACACAGCCTTTGATTCTGGATGCTCAGCCTGAGACAGCTCTTTTGAAAATTTTGCCATGGATATAAAATCCTTAACACATTTTTGTTAGGTATCTATCAACTAGAGATTTTTCCTATTGGGTTGGGGTGGGGGCTTGTAGCCTTCTTCAGCTGACATAAAGTGGCACCTAGTCTATCAGGAGCAAGCATATGCAAGGCAGCTAACACTAGCACTGGGTATTACTCTTGTACAGAGGTTGCCCATGGCAGCTCTTTGTAACCCTATATAACCTGAGAAGGAAGGAATTAAAATTCTTTGTACAAGCCTCTGTGGCCCCGTGCCAGGCTGGTAGGGGAAACCTTCCAATGTCCTAAGGATCTTGCAGTCTTAACCCTAAGTGAGACTATGATTTTGTGGGAAAAGGCCTCTAAATTAAGTTAGATGCTCTTATAGTTTCTGTCTTTAAGAGTGTATCAGGAGGGGTTTCATCAGGTACATAGAAGGAAATTGGGGTATTGGCTAGAAGTTCAAATTTCACAGCTTTCTCAAAATGCTTTCTAAAACACATTTGCATTTTACAAAACTGAGTAACAGAAGAAAAGATTCTGCTGTTCCTTTGGGAAAGAGAAGAGATTTCTCATTCCCTTTTCCTTAATCACTGTGGAAAATATTCCCAGAACTCCTATCAAGCCTTTTTGTTTAAGTGATTATTCTGGTTGCATTTCAAGCCAGCCCATTCTCTTTCTCAAGTCATTCATATGTCTTCTCTACTTCCCATCTCAAATACCCTCTCTTTCCTTCAGTCTCCTTTTGTGTCCCTTTGGAAAATTCTACCCTTTTTTGTTCAGGATTGGAGGTCACTCCAAGTTTGAAAGCCACAAAAGACTTAGGTCTGCAGGAATAGAAAAATATTACTACATTCAAATGTAACAGATGAAAAGTGAAAGCAAAAGATAACTGCCGAGATGTTTAGCTTCAGTTTCATAAAAGATGAGGAAGATGGAAAAATAAGAGTAAACAGAAAAGCAAAGCTGCAGAGAAAGGCAGGAGTCGTACATGATACAAAGTTAGATATTGTCTGCAAATGAATGCCTTCCTCTTAAAAGTAATTAGCCATATTGATCAACTAAGTATTAGAGTAATACTTTTCACAGTCAGGTTATTACAGGATTCACAAATGTGTTGGTAGGGAGGGACATGCTGACTTGTGGCTGTCATTACAGCTACATACATGCTCTTCCTTCTCTGCTAAATTAGCCATTTATCCACAGCTCCAGACCCTAAACATCATACATTAATATGTTAAGTTGCTTCTTTTTAATCCTTCCAATTGTTTACATTGGTCTTAACTCTGAAACATTCCCTTCCGTGAGTACTCCTGCATCTGTATGACTGACGGTACTCAGATGATTCAGCATATTGGGGTGTTATCTGGGTACCCTGTATCTTGCCACATTTAGCACAAACCTCACATTTCACATGCCACTCCTAACCTACATTAAGATTTACTGACCTTGGATTTGACACTTCACTTTGTCCAGGCATGCTGATATTATAGGAGTTTTCAAACTTGATACCACACTTACTGTAGTATTACCGCATTGTCAGCAATCAGAAAGTCCTTTCCAAACATCCTGAAGCATCCTTTTCTCATTGTAACTCTTGTCCTGAGCTACACACGCAAAGTTTGGAAGCGGAAATCACCTTTTGGCTTCTACTGCAGAATAAATTTCCTTCCTCCTTCAAAAAAATCCTTTATTTTTGAAGAGGGAGTAAATCTAGCTTAGTACTCCATTTGTTTTCCAGCAGCAAAATGAACGACCTTGTTCCAATTACATTTACAGTAAAAAATATAGCATTTACAGTATTTGAGTAAAGTGACTTTGGTTGTTTTATTTATGAATATCGATCTCTGCATAAAGATAGCATTTCTGCCTTACTCTTACTTTTTTTGGTGAATGAGCACTAATACTGGCTCTTAGATGAGCCACAGCAGGCACTGCATAAAATACTGCTGAGGGTGTAAGAAAGACCTTGTCATACTATTTAGCAACACAATGCCAACAAGGATAAGAATGGAATATTTCTCTCCAACAGTTAGTTCTTACTCACATTGATGTCTACAGGAGTTTTATAATCAGAAATCAGCAGGCTTTCAATCAGACTTTTTAACAACAAGCTCTGGAGTTCTAAACTCACTGTAAGTCATGAGGAAAAAAAAAATCCTCCAAAACTTATTGATATGCCAGTATTGTTAGTCCTACTCCTTTCTTTTTGACCACTTTTTGGTGCTTCACATGTTTTACATTGCATTTCTTTAAATACTAAAATGCTAAAAGAACAGAAACAGCTACAGAGAAGTAGTATGTTTGGTGCCCAACAAGATACCTGTAAGAAGTATTCCTAGAGTAGATCTAATGTTTCGCTCCTGTGGCTTGCAGCTCCAATGAGATGCTAATAAGTACTATATGGGCTGTTTTCCCATTATGGTTCATATCTCTTCACTAAAACCAAAGTGGAAATCACTAATCACACCTAAACGAGCTCCCTGACCTCCACCATCCACACCCCCAGCCACATCCATACATTTTCCTTCAAATACAAAGAAGCAAGAAGGACCTATGAGGATTTTACTTTGGTCAGTCTTACAAAGTCTAAGAAAAATATTGCACCTAGGATGTTTTCCTTTCCTATGGAGTAGTCTAAATTGAATAGGATCAAGGTTAGTTACAGAACTAAATCAAGTTAATTTTGTTCAGGGGAAAAATGTTCAAGGGATAAAGTAGCCAAAAATCCCAAACTGCAAATACATAAATCAAGTAGAGATACAAAAAGTCCAAGGTGCAGAGGTGGCTTTGACTTTAATGGAATGGAATACAGAGAGCCTTTCATATTTAAAGCACTTCATAGTCTAACCGGACTAAATAGTGCTATTGTGTGTAAACAGGTAACACTCAAATGTGGTATCTATTAGGCATTCAGAAATAACTCAAATATTGCCTCGGACAGTGGATCTTTCTTAATGTGGGATATGTTTCCCATGATTTGATTTATTTATTTTATTTTATTTTATTTTATTTTATTTTATTTTATTTTAATGCTCTGTCAATATACCCTGGGTACAAAAAATTAAATATGTGGGCCCCAATTTTGTCTTTTCTAACATTGGCACTGGTTTGAACTGTCTCACTGCTTTACAATGTATTTATGTATGTAATGATACAGGGTAAGAACTATCCAAGAGTATGTATGTCTACTTCTGTTGCAGTGTTTGAGTTCTGAAGCCAATTTAGCCTGATCATCAGTTTAAATAAAGAAACAAACAAACCTCTTTGGAATAAGTTTTATCAAATACTTTACAGACTGTGATGGATTGGTTTGGGTTGATAAGAGAAAAGTAGATCCATCTGCTGTGCCATCAATTAAAGGAAGGAGATCTGCAAATGTTATGCAGGTGATTGCTTCCTATTAAATACTCAACTTTTAGAGATTCACTCAATGACCTGGGAGCGTGTAAATTCTCCCAACTTTGATATTTTTACTTGGCAGCCATGTTTTATTAGCATAGTGTCAGCAAACTGGATGTGTTGCTTTGAATTTCATCCATTATCCACAGTATTTATTATGAGTGCAGCATCTCCCAGAATCATGTAGAGAAAAGACCTAGTGAGAGAAAAGAAAGGAAAGCAAAAAGCAACAAAGCATTTGTAAATACCTACAGAAAGTCTTGGGGTGCTGGAAGTTGCCCAGTCCCCACAGACTTGATGTGAGACACGTCACTGGTAGGTACAATGCTGCACTTATTTAAAAGGATTCACTAGTTCATTTTCTAATCTCTATCAGCAAATATATGATGAGTCTTAGTAGCTTGCCACACCCTTTCACTTAGTTGAAAAATCTACAGAAAATCAAAATTACTACTAAAAAAAGATGAAAACTTATCAAATGTGAAATTAGATTAAGAGTCAATCAAAATCCAACTGTGAATTTATCATTTCAATGAATTTCAATGAATGGTTTAAAATCTGTTCGAAATCTAGTTGAAAATGAATATGTAATAATACCCACATATCTCTTTTTCAAAGCTAGTATTGTCAGATGTATTCTGTGCATTATAATTCATGAACAGGGTAGATGACTATTTGAGAAGTATTAAAATGAGCTGACTTTTCAATACAAGTGTCTTGACAATAAGTTTTTCTATTCTTGGCAATTCAGAAATGTAGACAATTGTGCTAGAAAAATAATATGTATTGTAATATTCATTGTACAGTAGTAGTATAGTAAGTGGCAATTCTGGACATTACAAGAGACACAAGGATTATTTTCTGTGATTGCACAGAGAATACTTGGATTTCTTGTGAAGCTTTTGCATTGGAAATGAGATTCATCAGTCTGAACAGGGCAGGGTTAGAGCCCTTAGCAACATGCTTATTTTGTAGAAGGTCACTCAATAATAACTTCCTCTGCCCTCCAAGCTTATTAAGACTGACTGGCATATATTAATGAAAACACCTGATTCTCCAACCATAAAACCCAGACAAAGACTTTATTTTAATATTAAGGAAGGAACCCTTAATTAGCAGGGTTTCAAAAATGTCAGCTTCTTCTATTAGCTGTTCTGGTCCATCAAAGCCATAATCCCTACTGTCAAATTTCATCACATGATAGACAGTTTGCTGGCTATCTTTTTTTTTTTTTTTTTTTAACTGATCATACTGACTGAAGCTTTTTATTTTGCCATCACATTTAACAAGTTTGCGTGCATTTTGCTGTTACATTGCTGATTTTACTCCTTTCAAAGTCTGCCTGTGTCAGCTAAAAGAAGAAAAAATCTGAGGAAACATAAAATATTACATATTGATACACAGACATATAATTAAAGACTTTTGGAGAGAGTTCTCATTCATAATATTGATTCTTTTCTAGGGCATGCAAATGTGCTTCTGTGAAAACACGAATAAAAACCACCATTCGCAGATGAATTTCCATTTCAGGCATGTTAAGAGAAAAAAAGAAACAAATGCTCGAAACATTGTGAAGAGCTTTGAAGATGCTCCTTCTTTAGGATTAACCCACAATACACCTGCATGCTACATGAAATTTGTTCAAGTAGATATTATTTGCACTGCCCGTGAAATGAGAAAGATTGTGTCAATTTTACTCAAATAAACATATCAATTTTAAAAAGCTTTATATTCTAACTTCATTCAGCATTTCATTGTTTATAAAAAATTCATATTACTGGAAACCCCAATCAATTTATTTTGCTTAAAAAAAAGCAATAGAAGGTTGCTATCCTGTAAGACTTCTAAACCTCCCCATCTAAGCTCTCTCAAACATTGTCTGCACATTTGATAAAGCTGTTGTCCCAAAACTAGAACACAGGTATTTAGCTCACCTATGCAGGTTTTCTCATCTCTAAAAAGAAAGATAAAAATTATTTAGAATTTGTAGGATGGCAATGAAGAAAGGTGAAGTAAACTCCCAAGATCTTTTCATGCCTACTTTTTCTTTGAATCTTTCCTTTTAAAATGTTATATTTTTTATTAATAATTTACACAACAATGCACATATTATAAATGACACAACCAAATTAAGGCATTTTGGTGTCAAAGATGTAATTGAATCCAGGAAAGAAGAAAGTAATTCCCAGTATTCTGGAAAGAGAAAGAATTTTTGGAGTGGAAGAGTATGGGCAACATTTATATTTTAAAGTAGGAGAGAAAAAGAAGAGCTAGATAAAAGAAGATGCTAGAGCTAAAAAATGATATGTACAGGCTTCTGCCAAGAACTGGAGGAAGCATGAGAATCATCAGAAATCAGGAATCGAAATGGCAGCAATCTAAGAGATTACTGTGGGAAACTAAAGGAAGTGAATCAGAGCTGTCAGAAAAACAAAAATTTTGGGATGCTCATAGGTTGGTAAGAAAAGAACAGTCACATTTTGCTCAGACTGAAGAAAAAGGCGCCACAGAGTTCGGAACAGGAGAGGGAGATTAAAGCGATTAAGGTCTTAGATAACCAAATAATTAAGAAATGGATACAGATGAAAGGACAAACTTTTGATGGTTTCATATCTAAAATGCAATTGGATTTAGGGAGAATTGCATTGTCAGAGGACAATATTGTCTATTAGAGAGACCCACTTGTACTACTAGTGGGCATTATGGAAAGCGAGGAGATGAAACCATGACAGTGAACCTGGATAACGTGATGGCAGTGAGTTTTAAGTTGTGAGAGAGGAAGAAGAATGGATAAAAAGTACTTCATATATGCACTTTTGCAGTATTCAGCTCTACTGAAGAGCAAACATGGGGGACATGGTTATGCAGGCTCAGAGACGCATACTGACTGCAACAAGTCCTTATTTCTGAAGAAAAAAAGACACCTTTTAAAGCTTTGTGATTTTTTTTGTATCTGAAATTTCTTAAATGTCTACATGTTATATCACCTAATATATGTTAGGAAATAGTAGGCCAAAAGTTCACTTCCACTGAGACTGAGATATGGGCAAGAAGTAGAGAAAGAGGCGATTGACATACAACTGAGCTGCGAGGCTTAGTAAGAAGGGGGATACTCAGAGAAGCAGGAGGAAAAAATCTGACACTCAAAATTAAAGAGGCCTAGGGAAATCTTTGGAAGAGATGAGAGTGAAGTGGTGAAAATGGAGCTGAACTCAGAGAAAAGTCAGCAGAACGGAGGAATACACTAAAGGAAAAAGTAAAGGAGATAGAGAGGGAACAATCAGGTATACGACCACTGAGAAACAGAACTGCAAAAAAACAAAGGAAGTGAAGCTTCTGCGAGAAAATTATAAATGTAATGCAGACAATAAATCTAATAATAGCAAAAAATACAGGTGTCCATTAATTGACTTGCTATCTATACCTTGGCTATGTAACTCAGTTGATATTTAGTGAAAATAAATATCCTTCTCACCTCAGGAAAATAATTCCAATTCTTCACACTGTAGAATCCTTCCCACTGCTAATAATTGCATAAACCTATATGTGTTAATCTAAGATCCTTGTACCATTGTTTTTCTCGAGGTAACAAAAATCAAATACAATCTAAGTGTCTGATTGTACACTTCTGAATTAATGAAACATTATAAAGCGTTATATTTATTTTATCTGCTTAACCTTACTTTGCTGCTTCCTGAGTGCCTATGTCTATTGCAAGTGACAAGTACGTTTCTTAGCTGAATTTACAGCTAGTCACTCCATCCTTTTTAATGGCTTTAAGTGACTGTGAACATACAACTCATACGATTTTTCTCCATTTAATTAATTTAGAAATGAAACCCACTATTTGGAACAGTAGAGTTCCTTGCCTTTTTGATGACACCTTTAAGCAGCGGAGCAACAAGATAAGAAAGCTCTATTAGTTTTTAGACTTTGAGCAATCTTTATCTTGTGAGGTATATGACAACTGGCCTTAGTTTTGAAAACATAAGTTCGTCCTCTAATTACATTCAACAAATTTTTTTGTATGACTAAAATATCCATGACAGTCACTGTTGGGACTCCACTGTAGACTAAAATACATAAAACACAGTCCCTATCACAAGTATTTGTAACAAGTAAGCATGTATTTTTTAGGCTTTTCCCTTTCTCTTATTAATTCCATTTTTTGTTATTTTTATATATGAAAAAGTTCCTTTGTTTTCATTTTTCTTAGGCATTATGTGTTGCAATTATGCAAAGTATGTGAGAGTGGCCACATTCAGTGCTGGTTCCCCAATATTCAGAGCTGTTGCATTAGGCATACAGAGTATATGCCTGCTTATTCCATTTAGCATTTATTTATGGATATGTTGTTTATGAACCCAGTCCATTTTTGCACAAGTGGACACCCATCAATCCCAGAAAAACACTTTATTTTATCTGATTTTAACTGATGTAATCATAGATTCAGTGAGTGCTTCCTAATTCTAGTACGGTAGGATTTTGTGAATAAAAGGCCTGACTCAAACCACTACCCTTTTCATTTTGTAACCTTTGATCACATTGCCCTGTTAGCCTTCTCCTTTCCAAATTGAAAAGTGTCAGCCTTTTCCTTGTCTCCTTGTAATGCAGCTGTTTGGTCCCCTCGACCATCATAGTTACCCTTCTCTGTACTGTAACTCCGCAATATCCCTGCTTGGACACAGGGAACAGAACTGCTCACAGTACTCAAGGCATGAGGACACCAAGGTTTTGTGAAATGACAGAACGATGCCCTCTGTCTTGGCCTCAATATCCGTTCTCATCATGCTTTACATTTTGGCTGCTTCTTCACGTTCAGTTGACAATTTCAGAGAACTATCTATCCAGGTTGGCTCCAACATTTTTTTCCTGGGTTGTAACTGCTGCTTTAGTTGAACCTGTGCTCTCTGCATGGTCAATGTCCACAGAGCTATCCATACAAATGCCTCTAATCCAAACAGCAGAAACAGGAACAGAATGGCATTACAAATAGTCTCTGTCATACTTTGGGTATGACAGTGTCTTAAACCTCAGCTGTTCTGTAGCCATGCTTTTAATGTCTGCTTGCAAAACACTATGGTGTTGCCTTGCTGCTGGATTCCAACTGGAGTATCACAACGTACTTATATGGTAACATGGATGCTCGACTGGCATTTTCATTTGCTACAAATTAGGGTGAGAAATTCTGGTTTGCCATCTATAAAGTAATATACTTTTGTGGGTTGGAATGGTCAGTTTTTGACTGTCAGGCAAGGAAATTCAAACTTCTTCAGTTGGAAAAGAGTATTATAATCACTGACTGGTAAGTCTGCCTGCTGGCAAGGTAAGCTATTATTTTTGTATAAAGTGTGCACAATTAATACTAGTGTATTTGGACAAATTTGTGTTTCAAATAAAGCTGTAGCCTTTCCTTTACAAAAGAGTGCAATATCAAGCCAGCCTTGGGAAAGGATGAAAAATATATATACCAGAGATAAAAGGAAAAATATACTACTTTTAAGAATTCACTACATTTAGGGAATTAGGTTCAAGGATAGTTTAGTACAACATTTTGTTCCTTGCTTTTTCTATTACTGTAGGAAAGAACTAAAGGGCACTAAATGAGATCATGTTGTAAATATCTAATTAGGCTTTTGCAATCCAAAAATTGCCCACAAACCATATTTTCCTATGTGCAGAGTCTTTACTCAAAGTGTAATACAATTCTTACATTTCAGACCTTATAGGAGTTTAGATGTAGAGTTTGCACTGACTGCATCACATCGTCTGTAGCCCAAAATATTAAAGACATTGCTAAAGATATAAAAATCTTCCATTTCCATTTCCAAAGTTGGTTTATATTGTTACATTTCTCTGTAAAAGGCTCTTCACTAAATTGCAAAAGTCTCCCTTAAGTATTTTTACACATTGAACTTACAAGAACTCACTTTTCAAAAGAAATAGAAGGTTGGTGACAGAAGCTGTACAACACATGTGCAGCTCTATCACAGAATCACAGAATTGTGGTGGTTGGAAGGGACCTCAGAGATCATCGAGTCC
>JAOTQQ010000041.1:36668364-36672967 GCA_026546715.1 Gallinago undulata | reverse complement strand
ACCAGTGCCGAGTACAGGGGGATGATAACTTCTCGTGCCCTACTCGCCACGCTGTTCCTGATACAAGCCAGGATGCTTTAATGATGATTTAATTCTCTTTGCTACACATAAGGCAAGTCTCTTAATGGATTTTTTAGAGTACTTGGAAGCATACAGACATACGTACACAGAGTCTGCTTTGGAGATGAGTTTGTGCAGGAAATAATCTTCATCTGCATTGTTATCAATTAAATTGCCATCAGTACTGCAGGCACCTCTGGCAGGGTTCCAGGTTCCAAAGAGGTTGGATTGACTCACAGTCCTAGAAATAAGGGTCAAACTGACTCTAACCCTTGCAGTACTGATAGAAGCCCTATATAAATCACTTGGTATATAAATATTTATTTATCAACAGTTGGATAGTCAACAGCATGGTGTGGTCTGCACATATTTCATAAAGCAGATGGTTTACGTTTTCTGAACTCAAGGCAAAAGTCAACACCATGTGACACTCACTATTTAACAGGATTTTTTGACTACTGATGTGCCATAATTGTCAGTTTCACAAAGCGAATGGGTCAACTCCTATTTGGGGGATTGTTCTTACATTCTTATACTCATCTAAATTAAAAACAAAATTCTGAAATGAACTGCACAACAGCTCATCAACTGACATATTGTGATCCATCCCAAATTCAAGAGTACTTTGTTAGCGTTATTTTGCCTGTGCCAATTTCACAGAACTATTACAGTTTCACTTTTTCTTTGTGTCTGCAATGTGTTCCCCATCACCCTGATAAGTGGGCAGCCATTTCGTTTCTCTATGTATAGATAGAGCTGTGGAGGAGAATTAGATTTCAACACATATGTAACAGAGATTAATTGATTGATTAGATTATTAATTAAAGTTTCCATTAATTTCTCCTTTTAAAAAGCACAGGATTGTGGATCCCCAGGGTTTTTTCTAACCCTTGAAATCATAAACAAGAGAATGCATAACTAAACATTGTATCTTATCTTGTGAAGAATAATTAAGCCAGTGGATGCACTGCTAGGAAGGAAATATTTTTGCTTCCAAAAAAATATTATTTTTTTTTTCTACAAACCTTATGAAAAAGAAAGAGATTTTTGGGTTCCTCCCACTGCAATAGAGGAACAGCCATCAAAAATTGCTTGGCTTAAGCATATATGTGTACATATGTATGCGTGTTATGTACATACATGAATCTCTGCTTGGGTTTCTATGAATAGCATAGAAATGCTATTCATTTCTAAGAAAATAAAAAGAAATGGAAACATGACTTAAGTTGTTTTAGATTTGAACTGATGTGGTCTACCTAGAACTTCCAGCTACGTAATGTTTCAGAGATCTGTGGAAAAATAAAAACAGCAAGTGGCCTTTTAGGTAACCCATAATTAAAAGCAATTTTGAGCTGTCTTTTCAGGGAAGCCACCCAGGGGAAGTATTTGCTACCTGTTTGACCTTCACGATTGTGAGTCCTTGGCAGTGTCAGCGACCCTCTGAACTGAATTCAAAACTAATCTCTAACAGAAAAAGAGAAACAGAATTCATGCAAATCATATTAATTCCAACATTTCCCCAGTGAGCTGGGTATAAACTACAGCCTAATTAAATATTTTTTAACGATGTGAGTAATTTTTGCCAAGGGGCGGATTCAGGGGAAAATTTAATATGAGATCACAAAAGCTGTTCCCAGCGTTGATTCTGTAAATTAATGACTATCTGCCTTATGATAAAAACATGCTGCCAAGAATGAAAATGAAGTCAGCAAAGCTTGCTCTATTTGTCTAACAACCAAATATACAGAATGCAAAACTTTAAAGGATATGGAAAATGCCCATTGTCTGTATGATGTAGTCCCGATAAAGATGCATGACACTGACAGCATAAAGCTGCTCTATATTATACAAGACTGTTAACTCTTATTAGTTATCACTAATATAGTGTTAGCTGGTGTTATGAACATTAGTAAGACAGTGCCAAGCACCAACATCAAGACCCTGAGAGGTATTAATGTGTGGGTAGGATAATGTGCTGTGACCATTTCATAGACTGTCTCTAAGACACACTGAATGCTGCACAGTTTCTCAGAGTTGCTCACAACTATCCATCCATCTTCTCTAACACTTAAAAAGACCTTATCACTGTGGTATCTGAGCACCACTCTTAAGTGCTTGTCAGAAAGAAAATCTCATTAAACCAATGTTATTAGTGCTTTCAAATAATAATAAATGCACAACCATTAAAACCATGATCAAGAAAAACTGTATAAAGAGACAGGAATTATTGATGCATGAATCTAGCCAGCATTTTATCATGTTTTGGAAATTAAACAGCAAGCCTTATGTGACTGAGAGGCTATTTTATAAAGTATAGTATTAGATCAGATATTGAAGATATTCAAATGCAAAACCCTCTGTTTAACCAATAAAAGAGTCCTTGCTCTTTGTTCTTCTCATGCTAACCTAACTTGTAACAAGACAGAAAGTTAACACCAAGAAGTTGCAAAGCATCACCAGATAACAGGTGACTAGGACTTTGGTACGACCCTGGTCAAGAGGCCAGCCCATTGTAAGGACTTTGCAGACCTGTTTATTTAAATTTCTGCCTGTGCTGGCCACTGAGACTGAATTTACAGCTTTTCAATTAGAAGGTCATTCTGTGCTAACTAGCACACCATTGCCTCATTATAATCATAAAATTAGTGAGAAAAGACTAGCATGAATAATATGAAGGAGCCAATCTGAAAGGTGAAGAGGAGTTATTTTCTTGTTTTACCAAAGATGGGAATAAAGCTGTTTAAAAACAAATATTTTGCTTATAGCACATGAGTCACTTAGGAAAGAAATACTTCACATTTTTTCTCTACTTCAGAATAAATAAATTGGTCATTTTCTGTAAATTAGCCTTGACAGATGAAAGGACAGTTTCTGACTGCTGAATAGTGTAACTTAGGGCACAGCTTTATACTATGTGAAATGTATGTGTGAGATTTTCAGTTTCAAAGCACTGCAACAGGACTTTTATATTTCTTAATTTGAGCTTAGTCAAATTACCTTTATTTTTCAAGCATAATTATATTATTTGAAGTTTTTGAAAGAAAAGCAACAATGCAGATAATCAGTTAATATAAAATATATCTTAGGATATTGGTTAATTTGCTATTTGATAACTGAGAATGTCATTGAGACTTCAGTAAGTTTGTGAACATGCTGTAAATTATAAGTCACTTCTGCACAGAAATGTAAATTACACAAAGGATGAAGACTGTTGTAATTCCCCTTAAAACACTGGGGCAAACTACTCAATCTATTATATACAAGCCACAGAACACACAGTCTTCCAAACAGTCGTGGAGTTCCACAGCATACACAAATAGAGCAACAACAGAAAAATAGGATATGCTTCAGGATTACAAAAATATTCCAACCCCAAAATTTAAGATATTTGATGAAAACTTGGAAATTGTCATAGTTTGAGTCTGAAAGCACAGATGATCTTTAAGGGAAAACTAATTTTTTTTGCTCAAGTCTGGTAACAAGTTGTTAGCCGCTAAAAAAGGAAAAGGTAGAGAGCATGACATAGTTTTCAGGCGGAACACCTATATTATAGTGAAACAATTTAATGACCACCATTCTCTGCAGTTACCTGCTCTTAAGTTCAGGCCACATCCCACTCTCCAAGAACTTTACTGTTTTCTAGATGCACTCTCCCTGTACTCAGCAGCCACTGATGAACACACGCCTCTAGCTACAGGCAGCCCCAACCTGCTGGTTTGGCTGACCTGCTCAAGCAGTTTAAAGAGAGGCTCTGTCACCCAAACTGAGAGGTTAAGGTCCTTTGCTAAAGCAGTCCAACTGAACATGTTTCTTGTTATGCTTTCACCTATTTTAATTGGAAAAAACGGAGACAGTCAGTAAGGGGTTTTGTTGTACATGCAAAAGAGCCAGAAACGTATCCCTGGCTTTCCCCAGATCACAAAAGGAAGTTGGAGCAGAACATGAAATTCAAGCTTCCAAGGCCCTCACTATTGAACCTCCTTTTCTGGGGAAGGTGAACAAAAAAGGAAGTCTAATAATGTATTTCCCATATAGGTTGAACAGGATCTCATGAAGACCTTCAGATTATAATAGACAGCACATAAAATGAGAGTTGATGATGTAACATACAGAAGGAAAGGAGAAAATCTTGTGGTCAATCAACAGTTTTTATGTTACACAGCTGTAGCTGAGAGATCCTGTGATAAAAGCATTCCAAAATCTACTGCTCTGTGCATCACAAATCCCCAACTATATGGGTAAATAGAAGGGAATTTGATAAAAACAATGAAAACATTGAAAAGACTAGTGTAAGTTCGGTGTCTACCTACCTTTGAGAATTACTCAGATGATTTTAAAGCCCTGAGTAACCAAAAATACATAGCAGATAATTTCAGTTGTGGATTTCAATTTGGGGATGGGAAAATACAATTGTTTCAAAAATGCAAGATAAGTCAGGACTAAGTCCTGTGGGAATACTAACTCTAGGACAAATAGTTTGGACAAATAACAAAGTAATGCACGAAGAGCAAGGGAAGAAAATAAAGTTGGGTACAGAGAGCAT
>JAOTQQ010000041.1:36613364-36663364 GCA_026546715.1 Gallinago undulata | reverse complement strand
TTATCTTTTTTTTTTTTTTCCACTATCTTTATCTAAATAAACAGGCTTTTAAAATAAATTCGGTGTTTTTAAATGCTAACCAATTTTTCTGATTTGTAGATAAGGTACCTCTTAACCCCTGATGTCTGATGCTCTCCTCATTTAATTGCAATGTAAATTAAAACCACATGAAAACCTTGGTTGTAAACATTATAGTAAATTATAATCATGCATGTGAGTGTAATTCAGATAGCAATAACTGAGCAAATACCATGCAGGAAAACATTCCACACTGTCCATTTTTAATGAAAGAATACACATTTGTGCTTGCGGAGTCCAAATGGAGGACAGTTGGAAGCCTCTAGTATATTTGGTTAGTGTTGCAACACAGGGCAGCAAAATGCAATGGAAGTTTTCCTGCAATGCTAAGATAATAACAACCTCTGCTCTCACTATCCCCTGTTGGGAGAAAGGTGAATCAGTCCCCTTGATAGCTAGCTGAATTCTGAGCAACATCCCCAGGGGTGTTGAACTATATGGATTTAAATTACGGACAATTTCACATAGGGACTAATATGAAACTTTTGGATCAAAGACAATTTTCTAAGAAGAGCAAGTAAACTTTATCCAGTAAAAACAGAGCATATCAGAGATGGTGCCTTATCATGTGAACTGCCTTCCGTATAACACTTTTAAAAAAACTAAATTAATGCATTTCAATAAAATGAAGGAAAGCACAAGGATGAAGGAAATTACAAAATCTGGGCAGTCAGTGACTAAGCCCAGTTCTAGTTAAGATTTCCTTCCCCAGGGAGCTTCATCACTGCATATGCTGCTGCATCGAAGAGAGCAGAAACACTCAGTAGAGCAGTATAACAGTTTATCAAGTGACTTGAATGGATTTACATCAAAGCACATGGTAATTAATATATGGATTCCACCCATTTAAATCCATTTGATTGAGAGATTGCATAAACATATGCACATACATAACATTCATATGATACTATTACATCTGTGTGTGTGTGCATATTAATGTGTCCCTCTATTTATAGTCAAAAGATACTATTTTCATTCTCTAATAGGTAAAAATAAGCTCTTTTAGTTCAATAGTTCCCACTAAGTAGACCTGTGGCACAAAAAGTAACTCAGAGCGGAAAAGCTTTTATCATGTGTGATAGACTGGGGAGGAAGGGAAGCCCCCCTTCCTTTAGCATTGCCCCAGCACACAGCATGTGGTTCTTTTTATGTAATTGAGTGCCCATGCAGTCCCGTTTCCCCTCCCTATCCTGAGCTGGGTTGGCTGAACTCTTGTTTGTCAGCATAATAGCGTCCCACATGTAAAGCCTCCACCAAACCACAGTGTAATTCAAGCTAAATCAAAGAATTTCAATGATACCAAGTTGTTGTCTGTACCCTGATGTGTTACATGTAGTCATATCTTAGGTATATGAACATTTTAACTCCACTACCTTACTGCACCTTTCATTTCTAAAAGGTGTGTGTTTTTTCAAAAAGAAGCAGGATTTTATAGCATGTTTTGTATGATAAAGAGAGGTAGATAAAAGTCAACTCAATTTAGGCCAAAGTGTCCAAAGCTAGCCAAAATAAATATAAAAATTGATTATTTCTCTTTTATGGTGGTAAGAGATATCTACGTACAAACATATGCATATGCATACAAGGGCATGCGCCTTTCTTGAGGCCACTAGTGGAAAGAGTGAGTAAGAAAGAGGTCCTGTCCATGCAGGTCCACTGATGAAGGGCAGAGGGCAAAATCCATCAGTGGCTTTACCAGGGATTCTTAGTGAGAGGGAAACTTCTGCACTCCCTGCCCTACAACTGAAGTGTAGTTTGAATCACGTTTCCAAAATGCTGTGTCCCCCTCATGTTTTTCCTTTTTTCAGTATACAAGCAAGGCTTCTGATTGATTTTGCCCTTCTCCTTGCTGAAATCTCAGTTTTACACTAACAACAGAAAGATCTATAATTTAGAAGTCAAAGTATATGTAGGTTTTATAAAATACCAACTTGCATCTGGTGTGCAGTGAAAATATGAGTCTCAACAAAATGAGCTGCTAGAAAAAAATATAAGTGAAAGATTAAGCACAAATACAGGCTGGGTGGAGAATGGCTTGAGAGCAGCTCTGAGGAGGACCTGGGGATGCTGGTTGATGAGAAGCTCAACATGATCCGGCAATGTGTACTGGCAGCCCAGAAGGCCAACCATATCCTGGGCTGAATCAAAAAAAATGATGGTCAGCAGGTCAAGGGAGGTGATTCTGCCCCTCTTCTCTGCTCTCATGAGAACCCCACCTAGAGTTCAGCTCTGGGACCCACAAGAGGAGAAGGACATGGACCCTTTGGAGCAAGTCCAGAGGAGGGCCATGAAAATGATCAGAGGGCTGGAGCACCTCTCCTATGAAGACAAGTTGAGAAAGCTGGGGTTGTTCAGTCTGGAGAAGAGAAGGCTCTGGGGAGACCTTATTGCAGCCTTTCAGTCCCTAAAGGGGGCCTACAAGAAAGATGGGGAGGGCCTCTTTATCAGGGAGTGTAGTGGTAGGATGAGGGGTAACAGTTTTAAACTGAAAGAAGGTAGATTTAGATTAGCTATTAGGAAGAAATTCTTTAGTGTGAGGGTGGTAAGACAATGGAACAGGTTGCCCAGAGAAGTTATGGCTGCCCCATCCCTGGAGGTGTTCAAGGCCAGGTTGGCTGGGGCTTTGAGTAACCTGGTAGAGTGGGAGATGTCCCTGCCCATGGCAAGGAGGTTGGAACTAGATGATCTTTAAGATCCCTTCCAACCCAAACCATTCTATGATCCTGTGATTCTGTGATCTGAGATGGTTCATGAACCATAACAGTGTAAAAGGGAAGGTGAGACTACATGCACTCACCATGTTATGTTCTGTCTTGCAGTGGGAGGATGAGAAGAATCAGATGGGTTCAGGAAAAGATGTCAAATTCAAAGTGTTAGAATAAAGATGACCAAACCTGACTGATGTTTATAGATCAGATGAAGTAATTTAAGGCATCGGACAAGAATAAGTGTCTCATGGTTCAGAGATGAGGATGAGAGAAAATATTGCCCTTTTCTCAGTGAAGCTAACAAAGCTCCTTCTATGCCCTTGCTTGTTTCCATTGTGTTTGCCTTTGCTGATTGTATGCTTACAACAGCATGAAGTTACAGCCTTTGCTAACAGCCAGAGAAATGTTTTAGAGTAAGATTTGAGAGAATAAAATCCAGTCTACTAAGTTATTACATTGATTAGCAAGGTTATCAAGATGGTTGTTTTTTAAAGTTGAGAGTTTTAATAATTTACTGACAAGAGATGATGAGTTTTCATTTTCCCCAGCTCTTGCATTACTAAAAAGTAGCTCTGAAGAAATTTGCTTTCATGTTTGAACTCTAGGTAAAGGCCAAACATTGCAAAATTTCAGTCAAAATATGCTATTTGAGAAAAATATGAAAACATTATTTAGGATATCTTGACTGATTTACCAAAGTCTATTAGGAAAAGCTCAGTCTGCTACAATTTCCATTCTCTCCTGTCACAAATATACAGAGAAAAACACGGATGCAAATAAAGCAGAAAAAGGCATAGCCCAAAATCCTAGCATTATATTTTTACAGGCCCGTGAGACACATATAAAACACCTTTTGTGTATTTATTTCAGTAATTTACCTTTGTCTAGGTATCTGATTTTATTTTAGATCTGGTAGGACATTGGTTGAACAACTAGAACTAAACCAAGGTTAAATGGTTATCATAGCCTTTAAAAAAAAGTCAAATAACTTCTAGAAATTAATCAAATATGGCTTCTTTAGTGTAGCCAGTGTAGTGAAAAAATAATACTAGAAGTCATTGTATTCCCTGCTAGGGATTTAGGACAGTTACATTACTGTAAAGTATATCTGTGTTCATGGCTGTCAGAAGAATCCTAACAAAATCCATACATTTGCCATATCTATTACCAGTGTAAACAATCGCTTTGAAATGCCTGATCTTACTGTTATACCCCCTCTACTTCCTCACTTGAGTCTTGCAGAGTTCCACTTTTGTGCTGAAATGTCTTTGTGTTGTTAAGGAAGACAGTGATATAGCTGTTCCTACTTACAAAGTTTTGTTAGAAGTTGGCCATATAGTCATGAATGTTTATGATTCTGATAGAACAAGTTAAAATCCCATTTATTTCTGAGAGTAGCTTATCTGTTTGCCAATGCCGACTAACTGAAATGGTGCTGGAGTCAATGCCCTGAATTACAGCAGACTAAACATGCATGAGAAGAGGGGATGACTAACTGGAAGAAATGGAATCTGGTAATACACTAAATTACAGTAGAACCATAGAGTTATTATTGCTAAGACAAATGAAACCTTTCTCAATTCAACCAAAAAAGCAACCACCATCTACATTTTCAGTTAAAACTTCTTGCAAAAAGAGAATCCTCCTTTCCACAATTTGCACCTCTGAAGAGTAGCATCAAGCACACATAAGCTGGCTTTAATGCAATGCTATTTACAGGTCGGGCACAGTTGAATTGTGGTGCAACTGAAAATATTATCAACAAGAAAAACACCCAGTATAAGACTCAAAACATAGTCTTGGTATGCAGGATACCGTATTTATCCTGAGGAATTATAAATAATTTCTATGTTGCAATGTTTTTAAGTGTCCTCGGGTATCTTGCTTCATTTCTCAGTAACTCATTTCCTTATGAACAATGACCGCATTGCTCTCCTACATACTACTTCTGTTAGTTCTATTCAGATGAGAAAATCATCACAGGAGAGATTTCCAGTTAGAATATGACCATATAGCGCCTGACATGAAGACACTCAAGACTATTTGGAGGCTGCAGGTGCTGCTGTAATATAAACAAAAATATTCTAATAGAAAATACATTGTGTCATCTAAGGTGAGAGCCAGAGAAGCTTGATTCTATTGTGCTAGATTCTTTTAAGCTACGGTTTCCATTTTTGTGTTGTTCATTCATGCATAAATGCTGTTCTTTATTTTACAAAAATTATAATGACATCACAGTTCTTATAGTTTGTGCTACAATCCAAGGATAAAATTGTAGTTATTCATGAGAGCAAAAGCTAAAAAGAAAACCAACAAACAGAAAAGGAAAGTCATTAGCTGTAAGAACCTACAAATAAATTAAACCTTGCCTAAGATGTATTGATTTTCTGTGGCCTTGCCTATAGAATAATGTCAAGCATGCCTGAAAATCCATTAGGTTCAGAAGGCAAAAACTACTTATAATTATTCTTTTGTTTCCGTTGTACGAAATAGGCTGGTATCAGACCTAATTCTGATTCTCATCTGCCATGGTGTAAGTCAGAAACAAGCCCCCAAAGTCAATGGAGTTATAAGTGTAAGGATTAAAATCAAAGCACATTTTACTGTAAGTTGTGAGTTAAATTAAAATGAACAAGAAGACATGTGCTTTTGTACAAATTAAAATTTCCTGATTTTTTTATCATGTCAACTTCTTAATCAAAATAGGCAGTTCCAGGAATAAAATTAAACAATAATTATTGTAAGAAATGATGTGCTTAGATTTCAAGAATAAAGTTTTTACTTCATACTTCCTAAATTAATAAAATATAATACTTACAATGCTAAGTCAACACCTAAGCAAGAGAGTTTCAGAAGATACACAATTAAGAAAAAAATCCCCAACCGAGAGCAATTACAGCTGTCAATGATGAAAAGCCATCAAAATAATAACCACAAATTCTCAATAATTTTCTATTAAAAATTCTCATTTTATCATTTTAAATTCTTATGTAAATTTTTTTTGTTTTGATTTTTTATACAAAAAATATTTCAAAGGAAGCAATAGTTTTACATCAGGTTCCACCTTGATTTACAGATGCTTGATTCAAGCCTATAATCAAAACAATTATTTTACCACAAAAAGATCTCTCTGCCTACATTGCAGGCAGAAAAACAAAAAAAACAAAAGATAGGCAGAAAACTTTTGACAGAAAAAGAGAACAGATGGAACAATGTAGGTTATTCTTAAAAGTGTTTGGTTTAAACTTGTCTGTAAAATGCCATTACTTGGCTTCTGTCTGTCTCTCCTAGTGACAATTCAATTGCAGACAAAAAATCCCCTCTGAATGTTTCTAAATTTTTAGAGTTATCAGTTTTATGATTTCTTATGCTTTGAAAATGGATATCTACATACATAAAATGTGGAGAGCCATGATCCAGATTTGAATCTTCTGTATGATGAAGTCTACAGCCAAAAGTCTCTACTGAGATTCTGAAGGTAGTGTAGGGCTTGGAGATTTTCTTTGCCTCAGCAATGTCAGGTCATCATTTCTGGTTGGTTTCACTAGCTGGTCTGCACACATGTATTTGCTTACAGGGTTAAGCATTCAACCTACAGATATTGTTTAGGTTTCATAGTTGCACATGTGTCCTCTCTAGCTAATGGAGAGGGACTAGAGACAACTACTCACAGGTGCTCAAGACAAGAGGAGTGAATTGCCTTCTGTCTTTGACTATATAGCAATTTAGACTTAGACTTAAACTGGTTTACTACTTTTCAGACAGCTGAAGTTGGGAGATTAATTCTTTCTCTGCTGTTCAACAAGATTCCAACCTTTCCTGATCTGCCAAGTGGAAGAGATGGAAGGCCTTCCTACTGAAACTTTTCTTTGTAGGTACATTGCACGCTAGACATCATCAGAAAAAATAAGTGACTCCTACATACACTTCTATAATTCAGTATTAATTTAAAGCAATAAATGGAAACACACAGCTACGAACACATTACTTTTGCTTGTTCTGACTGAGATATCATCTTAGGTAGCACAATAAAATGATTTATAAAACTACTGAAATTTGCAATTTTAGGGTGTACGTGGAAGTTATGTGTCCCAGTTGAATAATTACTTGATGCTACTTGGGGTGAGGGGAGGGGAACAAGAGAAGAAAATACGCAGAATGAAGAAAGATGCTTGAGAATATGCTTCAGTTTTGTACTTTCAAAATCAAATTCCTGTTGTAGACCTTTACATACCTTGTTACTACAGTGGCAAAACACAAGAAAGTTTGCAGAACTACATAGCAGTCAGTACAACAATAAGTGAATCAATTGAAGACAAACATTAAAAGAGTTATTTGCTAATGGGCACCATGCCAGGGTTACTCATGCAATGCTGCCTGCAGAATTCCTAAGCTGAGTTCAGAAGATACAGATCGATGCACCTCCAAAGAGAGTCTATATCAATCTCCATTTCATTCATTAGCTTCCACTCTGAGCTGGTAGGCTGCTAGTTAACTCTTTAATGTGGGAGAACCTGTCAGTGTAAAGGCCACTGGGACACACACTCTTCTCTGCTGTACTTGACCTGTCGATATTTCTTGCAGTGTACTGTTTAAACTGGTATGGCTAATGGCAAAATGGAGATCTGTGAGGCCTGGGAGGCTTTCCCAGCTTTACGTTGGCTTATCGTTCTACAGTAAACATTAGTAAATGCATTTATGTCCTCTTGCATGTGAATAAAAGGCCTCAGATGAAATAATTCAAACAACTCTGTCCCTGAAATCAAAGACAGCTTAAATAATAAATTATGTTAATTTGAGGAATTAGCACATTGAGATATCATGCAAATGAACTAGAGGCAACTGACATTTGGCTACTAATTAAATTGTTCTAATGTCCCAGACAGAGTAAGATAGCTACTGCTGTAAAGTTAAAACTCAGTTTCACTTTGAATTAGTTTGTCTGTAAATTCATTGTAAAATTGTGTAGAAATCCAGCAGGTTCAGGACATGATTGATGAATAAACCATTCAGAATACTTGTGAAAGTGCAAATATGAGATCTAACATATAAAGGTATAATTACTAAAACAAAGAACAATCTCAAAGCACCCAGACTTGTGGGCTTTGCTTATTTTCTTTGTACAAATATTGAATGTACTAATTTCCCTCGCCTTACTGTTGAACAAAATCAATTTTCTCAGTAGAGCTGAACTCTCCTTTGTTTAAGGTTAGATGCAAAGTTGATATGCATCCTTAGATATAATGTAACGTAAAATCCTTGAATATTTAGAACTACGTCACTGTGTGAATCCAGAGCCACTACAGATTCATTATTTGACAATCAGTGCTCTTCATATATTAACTGACACGCTTGGAATTAGCTGAAGGGGAGAAAAGCTTCACATTATTTTTAAACTCTAGTCAAATTGTTTGTATACAAATTTTGATAACAACACCTGTTTTTTCTCTCTTGGCCAATACAATCCATGGAGAATCCCAGCTTCAACAATTTCCCTGCAGAATTGTCAAACATATGTATTTGTATTTCATTACTTGGGTAATAGCTGATTTGCCAAGTTCATTTACTACTAGTTGCTCCTCAAACATCTCAGTGGGATAATTAAGGAATACTAAGAACTGAAACTGTAGTATGGTAGGTGGGGGCTAGAGCAATTGCCCAAATCCCACTTCTGATTAAGCTGCTGTCCAGAATTAAATATTCAATAACTAAAATTCTGTTTTCTTCCCTTACTCTGAACAACTTATTACCAAGAAGACAGAATAACTCCCTGTTTTGTGCAACAGAGACCAAAAAGCTCATTGCGCCACTTAAACCAATTCTAATCCCTTACGAGCCTACAAGAATGGTATTTAAACTGAAAATTGACTGAGTAATGGACTAAGTGGTGCCTTCTGTTCTAATAGTCCAATATGTTGGCATTAAACCAAACAAAAGTGCATTGATGCCCGATGCCTGAACTGGGGAGACTAAACAAGTGGGGATAAGCTTTAACAGTAGGAAGGCAATTAAAAACCCTTTCTATCTGAGGATCAGGGCTGGTGACAGTGAAATGGATGCCTCCATTAATTCTGCAGAAAATAGGCCTGTGTTTCTGGCCTTGCTTTGTCTCTCTACACTGCACAGGGGCTGCACAAGAAAAAAATCTTTTCAGCCACAGATTCTCACAGTGAAGTCTCCAGTAGGACTATTCTGGTTTGACTTCAGAGCTCAAAGTTGGTGAGGTTAAGTCGTGTACCAACTCATCCTCCCATCACTAAGCCATCTGGCACCTCTTCCATTATTACCTGCTGTGGGCACATTCTGGTTTAACATCCACAGGATAAAAGTCAGGCAAAATTTCCTCTCCTGCATCTCATGCCTCTGCAATCATGTCATTAGCCACAGAAGAAAATCTGGCTTCTAGGTTTTAGAATGATGATGTGAGAGGCACAAACCTCCAAATTATTATGAGCATCAAAAAAAATCACTGCCTATAATTCAGGCTCTCTAACACTTGCCATTTTCCTATTTTGTGCACTGGTACATGTAACTCAGCTAAACTCTAATCATTTGGACTGACATTTTCCCTGCCAAGGGAAGCTATGCTTCAAAACTGCCAGAGGAAAGGTGCCATGCCATATGAATTACTCATCTGATATGATAATGTCTGTATTACATTTTGGAGAACTCATACAAAACTCCACTAAAGGCATTTTTCTATTTTAAGATTCATACTAGAAATGAGCTTAACAGTTCCTAAAAAGCAGAATGACTACAAGCCTTGCGACGTTAAGAAGAAAACACCCTTTCAAATACTAAATCTGTGTCCACAGAAAGCATCTAATTCAATGTCTCACTGACTTCCTAATCACCCACATTCATATACGCAGCAAACGTGACTACAAACTACAAGGCTCTTTCAAAGCTGATGGGTATATTGTCTTACAGGTGTTCTGTACACTCAAACTTGAGTACTCAGAGCACAAGCAGATTTAGAGTTTGGAATTCTTGGGTCCAGCGAGATGCTGGTTCCAGTGGATATTGAGCACAGCAGCTGACAGGTATGAGAACTGCGTGTAGGAAATATAAAGTGGATGGAGGACTTAGTGGTTGGGGCTTCAGGGATTACAAAGATAATTGTGGATCAATTCTGCCAAATGATTTGAAGTAACTTAAGCCTACCATCAGTACTTTAATTGTTTTTACAACAGAACTTGAGAGAGCACTTAGTGGAATGAATGATTTGATAACACCTGGTTGCAATGACCTGTCCATTAGTTGCATATCATCTCTCTCTTTTTATTAAGCTGGTTAGTCTACTGCTCCACTTGTTTAAGACCCAAGATTTATGTAAGAAAGAGTCTTTTACAAGTGGCTGGTGAAATAAATATTTTTTAGTCAGGTTAGAATAGTAAATGTATAACACAAGTGGCTTTTCTATCTGGATCTTTTGATGTTTAAGTTTGTAAGCAGTAACATAATTTTAATAAGTACTGTGCCATTCCTTTACATTGAATTGTGCTGATCTTATATGCAACAAAGGGAAACTAACATAACTCTGTGAAGTTAGACCACTTATGTGGCTACTGGGAATTATGAAGGCTAGCTGCAAATTCAGTAAGAAAACCCTGCCTGGATGGTTTTCTCTGTTGTCTGTGAAGTACAGAAGCACAGGTACATCTAACCACCTCTGTCTCCCACCCTGTAAGATATGACCTATTGAAATCCCATGACGTTTCAAACTGATGAACATAAGCGCAGTAAATTTTAATGCATAGTCTCAAAACTCAGGGTGTTGCCTATGGTAAAGAATTTGAGGGATAATTAATCAATGGAAATTCCAAAATGCAATCAATCTCACTGACAACTTCTCCAAAAGTTAGTTCCAGTCTCTAGCTGGAATACTGCCAGACAAAAAGACTTGGATACCTCTGGGCTGATTGTTGTAACACCTGCCTGCCATTGTACCTTTCAGGTTGGATGAAAGCATCTGTACCCAATGCAGGCCAACATGGAAAATAAATTAATTAGCAAGGGTATGCTTTCTTAACTCACTCAACACCTAAGCTGATGTCTTCCACTAATATAAACTGCCAGGGCCGCTGCATCAAGAAGCATCATTTGATGAGACTTTGTCAGAGGTTGCTTTTGTAAAGCAAAAAAGGAATAACCAACAACTGCCCATTGTTGCAAAATGTCTACAGAATCACTTTTCTAATATGCACTCAGAATAATTTATTTTTTAAAAAATAAATAGCAGACCCTAGCTGGAGTAAATTGGTCTAGCTCCATTGGTTTCAACACAGCCATGAAAATTCATACTAGCTGAGCATCGAGTTCTATGTTTCCCTGAATGACATTAAAAAGATGGTACACAATAACAGAAGAAAAAAAGGACTTGAGTATATTTGTTGAACTAACCTTCAGTGAATAGTTCATAAAATCACTTTCCTTCCTTCCTAAACAATATCCAAAGATCCCCATTAAATGGGGATGGCACAATCCTAATTGCTAATGCCAACATTAACCAGGTTTTTTTTCTTTTTTGTTTTATGATTGGCAGATCTGTTTATTCCAGAACTCTTTTTATTAAATGTTACTTATTCACAATGGCCACTTAAAAGAGGATATACTTTGAGAAGAATGAAAGCCACTCAATATTTTGGTGGTCGCAGGAAACAGAGAATATTGTTGGAGATTAAAAATAACAATGTTCAAAGCATATTTCTTTTTTAGTCTTCTTGACTGAAAAAACTGAGATTAGAAGCTCAAGCACCCTTGGAAGAATTTGAAAAACTGGTTAATTCTACCATTCATTTAAATTCCAAATTATTTGCTTCTTTAATGGAGAAATAACACTGAAAAATCTGTTGCTCCTGCTGTTGTAGACTTCAAGCGCTCTCTTGCTTTCTTACTTCAGCACACAACTAAAACAGCAAGTTCATCACCAAGTGATTAGATTGGCAGTTGGTCAAATAAAAAACAATTTTATAAAAACCTTGAATTACAGACATATTGGAAAACTTCGCCTGTTGGCAATGCACTGGGCTTTTAAAGACAGTGCGAAGAGCTGCCAGCACTTTTTAAAATCACCCACTTAGAGACTCCAAGGTATCTTTTAAACAGCTTTCTATGGCTGCTTCTACATAGTGGCTGTGTCCCTTTGAAATGTCCATTCTAAATTCTTGTGTACACTTATTCTTCTAAGAAAAATGGTCAAAACGTATGTTTAGACACTTTGGAAATGTTACTTGCTTCTGTTAAGTAGACACCCCACACTGCAATAGCAAGGATGTTGTACATCGACTGAACATGCATAGACTGAACCAAAAAGATTGGGAGATTAATTGAATCTGAGTCTTGACCCAATATCAGACTAAGTTTGGATCTCCATGTCTTTAAAGAAAGATGCCGATGAAATGGCAGGGCTGAGAGTCAGGCACACAGACAACTACTTTCAGGCTACTTTTACTCTAGAGGAAAAAACCAATAATGAGAGGAAAAGATGGATAGTATGAAAGAAAGAGAAGAAGTTTGAGGGGAAGAAAAGCACAGAGTCCAAATGTTCAATCCACCAGCTTGTATTATGCCTATTTAGCCCTCAATCTTCCCTGTTTGAGGGTATCTGGAATACTGCAGCGCTGCAGCAAATTTAAGCTTTTCTTTGTGTGGAGGAGCATAACACTGCATTGAAAAACATGTTATGCTGGTAGCTCCTCTCTCAGCTTAAACAAAGAGCCTTTAAAAATGCTTTGCAGGTCTACCCATAATCATTTGAGCAGATAACACTTTTTTTGATTAAGCATATGAAAAAGAAACCATAGGTAAGGAAAATAAACTCAGAAATATGCCAGGTGAAAAAAGGTAATTCCAAATTCCTTGATGCATGTATGGCAGGAGAAACTCTTGATCTTTCCAGTAACCAACAGTGACGTCTGAAATAAATGATAAAAAAGGGAATTAGTAACCTATAAATCCCTGCACTGAGTGGATGGCGAACACTTTAGATTCCATTCTTCAGTCTGTGATGGTTACTTGCTACTATTCCAGCCATTGTGAAGTATCCCACAAAGCATTTTGTTTGGTTGATGTTTCCTTCAGCCATAACCGGTTTGAAAAATTTCAAGAAAGACAGCAAGGAGAAACAGACTTACTGATTTAAGCATATATTACTATGAAACACTAATTGTTTTACTGAAGCAGAGCAGAACTTTGAAAGAGGTGTAAGTCTTCATTTCAGAAAAGCATGTTTTATCTCTTCAAATGAATATGGAACCAAGTTACAAGATTTCAGAAACTGCCATTTGCACATACTCTCAAGAATTCAGTAAAGACTCAGTGTTAAAATCTGCATTAAGGATTATTTTGCATTGTGTCACACAGTGGTGATGAGCACAAGCTTGATCATTTCTTCCACAGACCACATATCTAGCACTTCTGAGAAAAAAAGCAATGCAGGGAAGCAGCAACTTATCATTTTGAAAAGAGGCACTAGTCTCACTCCATGCAGAATTTAAAATGCAAGTGAAACAGATTAGTCAAGAAAATAAAAGAATATATGCTTGCTTATGTTCTGGGCATGAATAATTGTTCACTCAGTTCTCTATTTGATTTTACCACAAGAATGACATTGAGGAAGAATATCAAAATGTGTATTCAGAAGGATGGCAAATGAATATTGTATTGGCAAAGTTAATTCTAATTCTAAGACTACTTAACTTCTGAATACGTGGCTTTGCTACTTTATTATTCAGATAACGTATGGAGTTACCTAAACTTTATATTGGAAGACAGAGTCCTAGACAGATAAACAGACATTGATTGATACCAGTCCTTGGCATTTTTCTTGGCAACACCGTTGAGTGACATTTATTTATTTATTTATTATCATTCATTGCCTGATAGGCCAGCCTGCTTATCAGTCATCCCATGCTCATTTCCCGTACTTAGAGAGATCAAATACACCACCACAAATTCCCTCCTTGACCATCCACAGCCACCACTCAGCAGCAATGCCTCGACTTAGCAGGAAAAAGAGTGGATTGGCTGATAAGAGAGAGGCTCAGATCCTGCAATGGTCTCCTTACAGGTTTACCAACCAAACGCAACAGGAATGAGTGAAGAGATCAAAGACACTGACTGTGGTTGATCAGGACAGGTGTTTGTGGTGATGTTTTCAACAGATGGAGGTTCCTGTGAGAGAAGAAAAGAGACCCAGGTTATACCAGCCAAATGTGATGACTCCTCAACCAGAACCACTGCAATCAGTTACATTTTTCTCCCTGTTGTAAAGAGAAGCGCATGCACCCACACAGTTTTATTCATTTGCATCTTAAAGAGAAGAAATGTTACCCTTTATGAGAAGAAGAACAGATGCAAAAGAACGAGAGACCTTTACAGCACCACTTTCATAACAGAATTCTGTTGTTCTGGAGTGATTTATTTCTGAAGAGGAAAAAAATGCAAAGAACTTGGAACACACACAAAAGTACCTTCTCATCAAAGGTTGTCTATCGTTTCATGAATCACATGTGATGGATGAGATTTATGAATTAGAATCTGTGTCAAAAGATTTACAACATTCTAAATTAGTTATGACATCTTCTCGTCTGTGAGCATAAACTTTCAACAAAATATCTATATCATCATCACAGAAGCATGGCCAACCCAGTTCTTTCATTTCACTGCAGCACACCCAGACCCTGTCACAGCATTTGATGAATTCTTGAAGGAATGGGCTTCAGATCAATTAAAATAAACACCACAAGCTGATTTATCAAATCTTTTCTGAATGCTCTCAGAAAATGTCAAAAATCTGATCCATTGACAGAGAAGAGTCAGAGAATCGTGGCAGCCTATGGGATCACAAGACCTTTTCAAAACCATCATAAATCACTACAGAAAACAAATGGGGCACCATGTGATAAGATTTCTTCTGACAGCTTTGCCTCAACAAGACATATATGAGATAAATGGGTACCTTCGCCTGTGCCCAATTGTCAGTTTACAAAGTTCCAACTTGTCAAATTGTAAAATATACCACATCCAAAATAATATACCTTTTTGGATACACAATAGCCTAATTTAAGAAACCTCTCTATTTCTTTATTGCAATTTTAAAATTACTTCTGCAGGCAGAAACACTTGAGAGAATACAGACAGGTAGAAAGACAAAAAGGCCGGCAGATGTATCAAATATTACCCAACACAGTAGTTGTAGTACTGCAGCCTATCTATAATAATTAAATCCCTCTTTTAACCTGTTATAAAAAGTAACTTCAATCACAATAACCTTTGATATTTCTGCAGAGCTGTTCTTTTTCATAGACATTTCATAGAGATTTCTAATTCAAAACAAAGCAGTAATATGTAAATATTTCTTGCATATTAGTTAGGCTCATGAATGCTTTTGCTAATGACATTACAGAAATCAAGAAAAGTATTCAGGTATCACAAAAATGGATTTTATGTTGACTTAGGAATTTGTGCAGCTATTCATGTTGGTGGCAGAACTCTATTATCAATGACAATTATAAAGATTTGCACCTGATTTTAATTTACTTATGCATAAAAGGAACAAATAGTATGATTTGCAAGTGGCTATGGACACAGAAGCTTTTCTAAGACCATTTCAGGATTTCTAAGTACTTGGTATATAAAAAACCACAGGTAGTTTTTATATTTTGGATATAGTCCCTGTTCCCAGCTTTTAAAACACTGGCTTATCTTTCCTCAACATGTAAGAAGACTGTAATCATTATCACACAGATCAAGGAGAAATAGAGAGAATTTGAATATACAATTGCAAATAGAGCTCATGTTTTTTAATGTTTTTCTTCAAAGCATTGTTTCTGTGGATCTCTAAAGTTGTCTTCTACTTTTTGCAGAAGAAATTTTATAAATTCAAATTCTGAAAGAAATTCAATTTTTTAAAAAAACCCTTCCTCAGAGATGCTTACTTTGTCCAATGCCTGTTTAGGGAAGAAGCTGAATCAAAACACCTTTGTGATCTTCAAGGTATCATGAAAGAAAATCAGTCTCGGGAGCCCTTCCAGAGGCTCTAGCTGGGACTAATAAAATCGCAGAGTAAGAGTTTGGAAAGTCTTATTAACGAAGGCCAGTGCCTCTTCAAACCTCTTAACCAATGGAATAATAATTAGATAAAGACATCAGCACAGCTTAGGTCCTTTCAAATCTGATTTCAGACCCTAGCATGACAAAAGGATAATGTTGGCTTTCTGATGAATGACCTCTCTCACAAGGGCCATGTACCAAAGTCTAGTGCCATGCTTTAACCATTACATTTATTAGAGGCCTTTGACATAACCGAGAGGCTATTAGTCTGCATGAGATCTCCAGCAGGGATAGATGGAGTTGTACTAAATTGATTCTACTCCTTCCTCTTAAATCCCATGTGAAAGACATCTTTCAGTATCTGTAAGAACTATCTGGAAGAGAAGGAGTCATGTGAAAGCCAATCTATGAACGGGAGAACCAACGGAAGTGGGGAAAGGAAATCAATCTCAGGAACTAGATGTGATCACAATGCATGGGTTCACTCTGTTGAAGAACACCTCACCTCCACTTATTAAGCTGAAGTCACATCTTTAACTGCTCACAGGTCAGCATTGCTAAGAAAGCAAATTAGAAGAATTATTTTCTTTAACTTTTTTCTCCAAGACAGAGTGCCTACAGGGAGGAGTTCGATATCCCACTTACACGTACAGTGCTACATGTCTGTATTTTGCAAATTGTGAGTGATAGGTAAACCCAACTTTGCTGCCAGCCTTTAAACCATGAAAGCACGTAGCAGGCGTTTGTGTCACTAAGCATATGTAATACTATATAAGCACATGAATAAAAGGTAAAAGAATGTTCTCTCATTTGAGTAGGAATCTATTGTTTCTCTTAATTGCTGCATTTGGGTCCCAATGCTCACATAAGAAATAGTCCATTAATTTTCAATTAAAACTTCAGTATTAAAAAAAATGGGGAATCATAAAAATACATTTCTATTTTGTGTGGATTTAAATAAAATACTTTTTATTTATGAAAACCTGTAATCTGGAATTTCCTACAGTTTATATTCTAATGAAAACATGCAATATATTAATATGAGAAGAGAATACATATTTGTGTTTATCAAAATAAACTTGTCTCAGTTTCTCCATGTGCAGAGAAGTGGCTGGATCACTGTGGCCTTCATTTGCTCTTGTACTTTGCTAGTTGCAGAACTACAACTAAAAATAAACACAGAACTGTAAGTCAGCAAGTGGAGTACATTAATAAAGCCTGAGCACTTAGCCTTACGGTAGACTCCTTCATTTCACAATGTTTGCTGTACCAATGGCTTTGAATTCATGTATAGGGAAAAATTACACTACAGGCCTTTTAATTCTGAGAACAACATCCCTAAAAGCCTTATTCAAACTTCTGAGGTGCGTGGACTAGTACCTGAGCTTAAGAAAAGCTCTTGGCAAATCCCAGTGAAATTTTTTGACAGATTCATCTCCTAGCCTTTGGGAAAGTGAAGGTGCTGCAGGCAAGGTGTTTGATTAATGCCACAAAAAAGAGTGTTGCTGGCACAGCTGGTATGGTGGGAGAAAAATTCATCACTAACTCTAAAACTGCCATGTAATTTTCTCTCAACTGTTCTTTTCCGTACTTGACAGAAGATTTGCACAGGACAAACTAGCTTGACAGAGGACAAGTCAGCCAGCTGTTGAGGTATCTCTAAACATGACAGATCACTATGTTTTAACTCAAATTAATTCACTTATTACAGGTAGACCTAAATCACTGGTCATTGTCAAATCAGTTGTCATAACTAGCAAATCATGTCAGATTTCTGAACAAAAATATCTCAAATCTTAAACAGTTGCTGTAACCTTAGCGTGTCAGCTGACAGAGGAATTCCAGCAATAAGCACAGGATAATGTAAAGTCTATTTTCACACAGCCAAGTAAAGTACTGCAAAATAACCAATGCTGCTCCAGCAGTATCTGTGTCGTTTGTCTCATATTTAATAGGACCATGAGGATTTGGAAATATTTGAGTGCAGATTCTGGTAACAGGCAAAAATTGAAGTATTTCTTCCAAGTTGCTTTCCCCTAGCCCACCCCAACTTTTTTGTCTCTTTTCTGTTGCTTTTAAAACATTAATTGCTGCCTTAAATTCTTACCCATTTTCTGTCACTATATATTCAACAGTAAAATAAATAAAAAACAGGAGAAATTTTTTAATGTGTCCAGCATCCACTCGCCAGAATTGCTAGATTAGAATGAAAAATAACTGTAGAAATGCAAAAGCACAAATGCCGTCTGTATTTAGGGTTGTAATTTCAATTAGTTCCCTCTAAGCAATTAGATAGTAAAAACAGTAATTCAGATACATCCAACAGACTTTAAAGGCTACAGAGCCTGAAGCATATTTGCAATATCAGAATTATAGATTGGCTCAAATCTGTACTATTGGATCCAAGCCTCCTAGATCATGGGGAGGTTTGGAAACAATTTGAATCTTGCCATTGGAGCTCAGAGTTAATCAGAAACTTACTTAGCCCCAAACATGCACTGGCAGAACAAGCCCTTTTGCAAAATGAATTCCCTTCTTATGGTTTTCATAAATTCTGCTGATGTTTTCATGGAAATAGACAGATTGACCTCCAAAAAATTCTTGTCTAAACTGTGAGGGAGAGCACTGGGTCTGAGAAGCAGCAATGAAGGGTGTCATGTGAGCCAAATAAGTTTTTTGTGAAGACAAATAAATATATTTTTTCATTATTGCTAATTAAGTGTGGTAAAGGTTGTCTCAAGATCTGATACGTGAGGATTTCAAGACAGCAGTGGATGAAACCTCAGATAACCTGCTGTGATTTCATAGCTGACCCTGTTTGAAGAGGCAGTCTGATCAGAGAGCTTCCTGAGGCCCTATCTAGCCTGAATTACTCTGTGATCGTAGCAATATAATTTTCTTTGCTAATCTTTTGTTTACATCTAAAGTACATAGGTGTCTTCACCATCTACTCTATAAATGTATATCATATTGTGAAATTCAATTATACCGGGGAGGGTAGTTACCAGCTCTCTCTATTGTCATTGTACAACTCACACAGCACAACTCTCCTACCAATCCTCAAAAAGTCCGGTAACCAAATGCAGCTTATACCCCTTCACTCTGCTAGGGCAATTTCTGTAGGATTGGTCCTCTCTGACCCAGTATCTCCTCTCTGTCAGATCAGCAACTAAACAATTAGTTATCTTTTATTTATTACTCTTTCTGGAATGGAAGGCAGGTATGTAACACACACTTCAAGGATGATAAATATATTTCCTCAGCAGCAACAGGGAGATTCAATACAGTTTAGATAAAACAATGGATTATATATTTTAAAGGCACAGAAGAGTAAAAACACAGTAAAGTTACAGATTCTAAAGGTTTTTACGTGTAGTGATGGGATTTCTAAAAGTTTTTTAGTTAGAAAGCCAAAGTTTCTATGTGCTTTAGTTAGGGACTGAAATATTTTAGCTTGTTTCTGTGCAGAGTTGCATAGCTTTAGTGCTGGAAATACTTCAGTCTCTCCTCACAGAACGGAATTCTCTTCTCTCATCATACCTTATGTCCAATTATACAGGGTATAGAGATGCTCCAGCATAAAAGTGCTCCCACTTATCATGTATCTAATCTTAGCTGAAAAGCTAGTGTGAAGGAGGCCTTCAAGGGAAAAAGAGAGTCCTCTCTTTTTGCTGCTCCTTGAAATTGTTCCAGAAATGGGGTGGTTGTTATTAGCCATTTGTGTAAACTGATTTGTTCTGGCTTCGTGTTCTCACTTTATTGCTGATAGAAGCAAAGCTGCAAAGGGGGATGTGAAAAGACTTGTTGGAGGATTTCTTCATTTAGTCTGGACTCGTAAACCTGCATACTTAATTTTGTTTTCCAGAGTTTCAGACTTGCATCGTGCTTGTTGTTATAAAGACTTCAGAAGTCTTTCACATTTAAAATGCTAGAGAACCCCAATCAGATCTCTGGCACACAAACATCTAAATTAGCTTGTTATAGATTTCCAAATATTTAGGGCAGTATAATCGCACATAATCCATTGCGTGAGATGATGAACACATATTTTTTTTAAAAACCCAGCTACATTATCTGAAAGGCTGCTCTTTCTAGCTTCGTATCTCCATCCCTACCCCATTCCAGCCAAAATTATTCTTTTCCTATCATGCTAGCAAAACAGATTTCCCTAAATTGCCTTTCCCTAAAAGGCATTTCAATTAAATTAAGGAGAAACTTTCCACTTCCACTGTTTAAGTGACCAAGCTCACCTTAAATGAAATAAAGTTGGGAGTGTTCATATCAGCGGTTTGGTTGGTAGGTTGAGATGGGGTAGGTCTGACAAGATGATGGTGCTGGCAGTCAGCTGAGGTGGCAGCCCATTTAACGGGCATGATCAAAGAACAGAAAAGGAAATGTTCCCAGAGGCCAAGCAATACAACAGAATACTATAGCCCACAAGACAGTAACTTTTCTAACTGCAACGCTCTTGACAGTTCTTAGCAGAAAAAGGCATTTTTGTGCTTGGAAAATGCATTATACTGGGGTATATACACCAGAAACTGTCCCTTGTCTTTCTGCTAAATGAATCACAGTCTTAATGTTACTCCTATTACAATCTCATTCCTTCAATGTTGGCTAAAGAAAAGGACATTAAAATCCTAAAAGAAAAGGAAGAAAGAAGACAGAGAATAGTACTACTATCAAATATTTTTCTGTTATTTCACAAACTCCATTCATCTTATTCTCTGTTTTGGAGGTAGAAAGAGCAAATGGACAGGACTGTGAATCTCTTGAATTCAGGGTGGACAAGAGGAACAGGCACAGAGGTGCAATGACATTGATACAAAGGGCACATCTAATGGATACATTTTAGCTAATTTCATTTTGCAGTGTATAAGACAAAACGCAAATGTGCTTTTTTTTCTTCTTTAAAAAAAAAATAAATTAAGGTATCTTTTAAAAACAGATGAACCCAAACCCTCCAAGGAAGAAATCAATTAATTAAAAATTACATAAGAACATCTGCTTGCAAGCTGATCAAACTAGAAAGGTGAAAACAACGTCTGTTCTGGTGGATGGAAGAAACACGACAGTTTTGGGAATGGGGAAAAGGCAAAATGTGGGTAAATGATAAAGCTGACAGATTCCATGTCTTGAATCACATTACAATGTGAACTTAAACACAAAGTTCAGCTCAGTGAAGCAGGAGGGCATTTCTCTTCCTTAGATACAAAAAGATCTTTTTTCATCTGTAGCAGGTGACATCCGACTCATGCAGATGAGCCAGTAGCCACTTCAATCCCTATAACTTGAGAAATTCATCAACATCTTGGATTATTCACAGGATCTCGACAAACCCTGTAGAAAGTTGTTATTCAGTTTAGTCAGTGCACAAAAAAATCCAGTAGTTAGTATTTAGTCAAATGAGATGATTTTTGATATAGAAAGATTTACGTAGCACCACAGAATGAATGTCACAGAGAATAATCACAGGAGTGAGCCTTGCTTACACATATTTTTGAAATATATGCACTTAATGACTCAAACCTAACTTTTTAGAAGACAAGATTTCATGTATTTTCAATTAATACATTATTTGTTAAAGCTTTTAATGTGGCCATAATTTTCTCACATATCCCATAAAGCTAAGTGAACTCATTTAAGCATATTTTTACTTTAAAAGGGAGATACTTTTGGAGTTGATTTTTTTTAGAATTCAATTGGGAAAACCCTTGGGTTTGCTGGAAAGAGTAAGTTTACTCGCATACGTAATTGTTTGCAGGATATTTTCTTGTATGAAAGCATTATTTTATGTACATATGAGAAGCTTAGTAAAACTCCATCTCACTGACTCATTCTTAGCATGAACAATGTTTTAATAGCAAGGCCTAAAAATACTTTTAAAATGAGAAATGTAATAATGTTGTTCTATTTGACTGCTTCTTATGTCAACTGCACTGGAGGCTTTGTTAACCTAAGCAGCTCACAGTGTCTCTTGTAAAGTGACATATGTCTCCTGTATACACAGGCATCAGATGAGCCTAATTGAAAATAACACAGATTCAGCAGTTGACAGCTTATTGCGGCTGAGAGGGGAACACTTCTCCCTATTAAACTATTCCCTCTTGCATCCTTTCCCCCTTCTTTGGGAAAGGGACTACTCAAACCGATATCTTCCTACAGTTTTTGACACAGAGCTGCCATTTTTTTTTTCATTTAGTTGTGCTACACTTACACTAGCATACAGGACGTGCCTAAGCAATGAAATGGCACCTCCTGGGTGATAATTTTATAAGATGTGCACTTGATTTCTGCTGCAAATGCTGTTATCAGTTGAGAAGGACACTCTCTCTGCTGAAAGGAAATGCAGGATGATGCTCTGTGGCTGGAAAGTGGGCACGTCCCTCCACTGCCCACAAAGTTAACACCTGTGGCTTCTGTCAGAGAGAGATGAAACAGAACAAGGCTTATGAGTGACTTCTTAGCTTCCATTTAACATTCTCCATCTCTTATATGTCAGCTGAAAGACTCTGGCTTGTCATTGTCACCTGAGGGATGGGGTACTAGTAGACCATTTTTAACAGCCCAGCACTTGTGTGCAGAGGAATGCTTGTTTATATTGAGCACAAGTGTGAATTTCAGCACACTAACTATTTTACAGTAAGTGCTAAGAATGCCTAAAGAGTGGCATTTATACTGTATAACATAAACGTCAGGTTTTAAGTATAAAAGTTAGGCATCTCAGTTCCCTAAGCTTTATCGGTGGACAGAGAGGGAAAATGTAGAGACCACAAGACAGGCTTCTGCTCTTAACCCTGTAACCTACCTTCCTCTCTCCTTGTCTATACTGGAATCATTACACAACCCTACTTCATACACCTGAAGCTAAATGCCAAAATGAGAAAATGCTAACCCTGAGAAAGAACTCTGAAGAATATCCACCTAAGGAGTTTGATGTGAACGGAACAATTTATCTGGATGTCCCTGAATGCCCAACGAGAAACACTACAGACTAGAGATGTTACATCTTGGCAACAGAATATCACAACCATCATTATAAACTAAATACCAAGGTATTTTTGAGCTCATTGAGACATTCATTCCATTCCGTTCCGTTTCGTTCCATTCCATTCCATTGCATTCCATTCCATTCCACTCCATTCAGCAGTAACAGAAGTTACCAGAAAATCCCTATAGCTCTAGAAAATGGTATTCATGGTCAGATAAAGCCATGTGGAATATAACTATTAGGAATGTAAGCCAAGTACTCTAAGCTGGAGTAACTCTACTGTGTGTCAGTGCACTGGAGACACTCCCTTTGCTCAGCTCATTTTCTGTTGCTATGTGGCTGATGCGTTACTCCACATGAGAAAGAGCTGTTAATATACCAACAATAACAGGATAGGTGGAGGCAAATGGCTGTTGTAAAAAGCTCTAATTAGGTGTCCTTGGAAAAGTCCTGACACTCAGGGAGGAACACTGGTATAATGTTTAACTGTGTTCAGCGCACTGAAAATTATTTTCTGGTTGACAGAGATTTGACTTGGTCAGGAAAAGAGTCACCAACCTATGCATGTTTCACAGTGTTTCCAAAGTCACTCTCTTAAAAAATTGTTAGGCTTTATTTTTTGATTGAAAGTCATAGTATCAGCCAACAGAATCAGCCAGACAAAATATCATAGTAAATGTCATGCTGATCTCAGACCAGAACCAGTGCTAGCATTGCCTGAACACATTAATCATTAATTTTTTCACAGAGGAGAAATGCACTTAAATATTTCCTTCTGACTTTTGAGGTATGCCAGATGTCAGATTTTCCTCTTGAAATAGAAAGTGGCATGACAATTATAACTTTTTTTTTCCTGTCCTGTACTTGTATATTCTCACATAATGACAGTATAGACTAACTACAGAAAAACAACATAATGTAAGAAAACAGTAACAAAATCATGAACACAAACAAAATTAGGCAAGCCTAGGTATAAGACCAAAGAGAAACAAATGAGTACCAAAGTGAAAAAGACAATTATGCTAAATTTTGGGTTGCTTTCCATTACTGTCTGAGCAAAGATCTAAAATATCTCAAAATTTCTCAAAATTGATACGTATCCCATGGGATGCATATGCTACAATACAGGAGAGAACATGAATGGACTCTGATCACAAGAGATGTAGTTTGCTTTTCTAATGCTTAAGTGCAATCTCTGAGCAATAAATAGCTCTTGTTATTCACTTTTGGGCTAATAGCATAACATCCTCTTTCTGTACATCAGGCTATTTCCACGGTCACTGCTGTGACAGTATCTGCATACTTTGTAAATGGGACAGGTTTTTTTGTCACGTGCAGTTCGTAGTGTCAATCTGAAGCCCACCTTCATAACGAATGGCATTTAACTCACTCCCTTTGCTAAAAGACTGAAAACTCTAGATGTGTATGTATCTTTAAGCTTTCATATATTGAGTAGTACTAATAGAAGGTGGAGTTCTTAAATTGCAGGCTATGATGCCTCTTCAAAAAAGCTTCTTAATAATTCTAAGATGTTTTAAGCTGTAGACTATCATCTAGCTCTGGAGTTCTCAGCACAGGAAAGACATCAACCTGTTGGAGTGGGCCCACAAAAATGATCAGAGAGCTGGAATCTCTCCTGGAAATACAGGCTGAGACAATTGGGGTTGTTCAGCCTGGAGAAGAGAAGGCTCCGGGGAGACCTTATTGCAGCCTTTCAGTACTTCCAGGGTACTTATGTACTTTCTTCATCAGAAAGATGAGGACAAACTTTTAGCAGGGCCTGTTGCATTAGGACAAGGGGTAACAATTTTGAAGTAAAAGAGGGTAGAAGTTATTTACAATGAGGGTGGTGGAACATTGGAACAGCTTACCCAGAGAGGTGGTAGATGCCCTGTCTGTGGAAACCATCAAGGTCAGGTTGAGTGGGTCTCTGATCTAGTTGAAGATGTCCCTGCTCATTGCAGGGGGGTTGGATCAGATGAGCTTTAAAGGTTCCTTCCAACCCAAACTATTCTTTGATTCAAAGCTCTGACTTCTTTGTCGTCTGCTGTCCCTAATTTCATTGTCCCACTTTTCATTGTTGAGCTATAGATTCAGTTCTTGTTAGAATTCTCCAATTCTAATATTTAGGCTGGGTGGATCCTTGACATTGAAGTGTGATACCCCAAAAAACACTCAAAAATTTTCATTCTAATTTTTCTTTTCCTACAACTTCAGCTTTAAGGTTTCAGGAAATGGCTTTGTGTTGCTTTGTATTCACCCGGCTTCTGGCAAAATTGGCCTCTTTCTTTGTCAATAATTAGGCAATGCCACAGTAAACATTATTATGACTATTACCTTGGTTCTGATTAAATATAAACTTGCAGCTTTCCATATCACTAGTGTTTTGAAATATTTGTAGGAACTCTAAAATAATTTCTGAACTTTCAGTTGCATTTTTATATGGCTGCATGACTATAATATTTAGCCCTATAATAGGAAAATGCTTATATATTTTTTTTAAATCAAGAGAATATGATTAGAATTACCAATGCTGATAATTCAGTAGTAAGAAAAAACTTAAGTCATAAAATTGCACTGAAAATGTTGCTATTTCAGCCAGCCTTATAAAATAACTAAAGGGACTAACTTGAAAACATTTTTTTTCTCTCCTTCTTTAGCCCATCCTAGGACCAGCTAGTAACATCCCAGCAGAAATGCTATTATGGCTTTAACAATTTTAGTTCTGAGTCTGAAGAAACATGTCCTTTGTACAGCTACTGAATGACCGTCTGCTAGAAAAGTCTTCTTACCTTTAATCTTAACTCTCCTTCACCTTTGTGATAGCTCTTGGCAATTTGCATAATAAGAAAATGTATAAATATGTAAAAATGTTTATAATATGCCCTCTGATAAAATAAAAGCATTTTAGTATGGATAAGCAAGATAAGAAATAATAATTACAATACTAGATAATAGGAAAAAACAACGCAAAACTCAAGATCACTCTCTATATCTGAAAGCCACGTGAAAAATATGTTGCAATTACCCATAGAACTCTTCCTTTTTTAGCAAAAGCAATTTTATTCTAGAGAAACAATTAACTTTTCTGTTACATACTGTATTTGCAAGCAAAGGAAAAACAAGGAGTAGGATCACTTAAGTGGGCAGTGAGAAAACAATGTCTTTCAATGTTGATTTGAAAGTCATAAACATCTTTTATACACCCAACACCAGCTCTGTCTGCTAGATGAAACTCTTATTTTTGAGCCCTGGATCTGACTGGTTCAAACCTATCAGCCAACTTCAATATTTTATTCAGTATACAAGGGACTGACTTATCCACAGTGACTTTACCCAAAGGAGAACGTGGTTCTTCCTTAACCTCTTTGGAATCCATTCTTCCCAACTGAGCCAACCCAAATTGTAAATTATTAGGAACTATAATGACTAATTCATTGTTTGGCTTGAACTTTCCCCCAAGTTCCACATAAAATATTATTTTGTCTTTGCTTATCCCTCATTAAAATGCATGTTATTGCTCTTCCTCTTTTTTGTCTTCACATTTGTTGTTCCTACCTTTGTATTTCTTTACTGCTCTGGTTGCATTTAAGGGCCTTCCCAAGAGAAGGAATGGGACAAGACTCATTAATTTAGATATATTTCTTTTCTCACCATTTACTTAACATGTGCCTATAGGAATATGGAAGTGGATGGAAAAGTTATTCGATTTTTAAGTTGGGTTTTAATTGATGACCCTAATCTGAGAACCTGATCAACTGCATACTGAAAATGAAACAGTGTCTCGAAATTCAAGTTAACAGAGCACTTATTGCAGAGCTAGGAGGAATGGAATAAACATTGTTATGTGATGGTATTTTATTCAGCAATTATTTATCGTCATCAATATTCAGACACCATTAAGCAGTGTTGGCGGAATGTGAGATGAGCTAGTCTCAGCTAACTCTTGTATCATATGGAGACTAAATTAGGCTTTTCAATAATCACTGTTTATTAATGGCTAACAAAAGGTATTCCTGTATTGCCCCTGTGTCCTTTATGAGTTCCATAAATAACTAATTAACCTCTGTAACAAAAATTGTCATTAAAACAGGAGGCAGTCTCTCTGTACAAATGATGGGCATTTAAGGAAAGATCTACTGAGCCACATGAAGCTTACATTTTTCTTTTTTGCAGTGTTCTGTACAGAAATTAAATGCTTATTGACTCCACGTTAATATCCATTTAGTAATCTGCCATTTTTGTTTGTTTTAATATAGCACTCAGTTTTACAGTAGAAAGGAATTATGCAGTTTAGAAGTATGAATATTAAAAAAGGATATAATTAAATCTGTAGCCTGAAACCTCTGTCTAAAGCTATAATGACAAATTTAGTCCATATTTATTATGGTGCACAAGGGACTTTAACTAGATCATTAGTTTATATGCCTTACTCAGTAGTGAAGTTCTAAAACTTCACATTTTGCATATTATTACATTATTCATTTTTCCAACTAGGCATAAAATATGGCTTCCCAAGAGTACAATACCTAATTCTTCAAAATATACAAAGATAGCAATAAAATGATTAAATTACAACTCTTACATCTGTTCTTCTTGTCTGATTATAAATTAAAATGTTCAAAACCAGAAGAAAACAACACAGGTAACAAATATGTTTATCCTGCATATCTTCTCAATTAAAAAAATTACCAAACTCTATCCCCTCAATTGCAAGTGTTATTGGCTTATCCCCTTTTCCACAGGTGGTTATGTCTTTTTTGAGAAGTTGTGAAATAGAGTATAATTTGAGCATAGATTTAAAAATCACTGACTCTGACTGATAACATGGAGTAGGTGCTGAGAACTCACCAACAGAGCTACTGAGAAAGACTCATCAGTGAACTCAATGAGATTTCTGTCTGTACGAACACATTGTTTTAAAAAACCCATAAAATGTTATGCTTGTCAGGAGAAAAATATAAAATGCTATTCTAAACCTCTACCCATCATTGCAAAATGCTGCTTGGTGTTTTCTTTATCAATTACACATTAACAAATCTTTAATCCAATGATGGAAATGCACTAGTGCAGGTGACACTGATAAATTATCCTTGGCACAGTCTCTGAACTCATAACACATTTCAAAGAAGACTACCTTGAATATAAAAAGCATGAACTATTAAATCACAATGTGTACTGAGAAATTAAATCTTGGGGAGTATTAGGAAAATTATTATTTACTGAAAAATTTATATTTGAGAACAAAAAAAAATATTAAAAAATCCATTATTCCACTCACCTGGAATTTTTTTTGTGTCCTAAAATCCTGAAATCCATAAAAACAAAAACCTAAAGAAATTGTTTAAATCACTGTGGTCTTAATGACACTGAATCAGCATTATGCATCAAGGCATTATTGGATGCCATTGTAGGTGTCTGTGGATAAATTAGGGAAGTAGAAGTTACGAATGAATGCTCCTTGAATGCTTCTGAACCAATTGAGTTTTCATGAAATTGAGATACCATACTATGTTTCCAGTTTTCATCTGCCTTGAATGGCTGTATTTACTCTAGATGAAGATTACTCTGTATGTTCCCTTGACATATGCCTTCCAGATACATTTTACGACAAATCAAAAATGTCTTTTTTTTTTTTTTTTTATCATGGCTGCTTCAATTGCAAATCGAAACATATGAAATAAAGAACTGCATGAGCTTGAATGATCAAAATTTTTCCAGTTACTGAGCTGAATCCATGTAAGCCAACTTACAAAATGTACCCTGAAGATTTAACTTGCTGTTTTGAACAAAATAATATCCCAGCTGATAATGTGTACAAAATAAATCTAAAAGATGCTTCCATTAAATTGAGAGGGGGGAATAAAAAAATGGATGAGGAAAGATCTTAGAAGAATTTGAAAGCTGTCACATGGAAGAGGGCTTTTTGATAAAATATTCCTGTTTACAAGACTGCCTTTGATTTATGTACTAATACGTTGAAAATCTACCTCATTCACCCAATCTGCAGGGGGAAAAAAAAGAAAGGGAAAAAAATAAAGGAAACTGGCTTCATTACACGATGTCCCTCGATAAATAAAAACTCGATCTGGCCTCTGTCCACTGCTGTTCTAAATGAGCCCAGTCAGTCTGGCCCATGTTTTTTCATTTCATTTTCTCAAGCCAAATGACTACCATCTGCTGTCACAAAGCTGTCACACAATCAGTAATGGAAGATTTCTAAGGAATATAATGGCTGAAGAATGAATATATGACATTCCAGCTCCTATCTAGCAGAGAGAGAACAGCAACCCATTTGAAAAGAAACAGCAGTAGTGTTCTCCCACTTCTCAGCAAGTGCATTGTAATACAAATCTTTATTTGGACTCAAGACGTTGACAGGTCAATTGAACAGAATAAGTCTAGTTTATGATGCAGTTGTCAGAAGTGGTTAAAGCAGGAGTCTGTTTACCGGCGCCCTGAGATATTCCAACAATTTTTCTTGCAAACCAGCACCTTGAGGTTAATTACTTTACCAATTTGAGTAAATGGCAAGCCATATTCCCATCTGTCTCCATTAGTTCCCCACTATTTCTCAATTTATTATGACTGGGGTCAAGGCTGTGGTACAAAAGAAGAGCTAATAAAGCATGAATGGAGTAATTTTCTGTTTATACAAATGTGGTAGCCACAGCACAAATACGGAAGAGATATTTTAGAAATGTATATTCTTTGCTTTGAAACTGCTGGGTGCTAACTGTATTTAGAAGAGTAGAAAACAAGTACTAGCAATGAATTTTAGTTTCTGTACTTATGTATCTTTATCAAAACCTGCTGTGTCCTGTGCAGTGCTGTACTACCCACTTGCACCCTGGCACAGCAATGAGAAAAGTTCTGAAAAGCCTGCAACAATTGATCTCTACTAAGCTTGCTTGTTCACCAAAGGCAAGCTGCCTGGGAAAGAAAAAAGAAAAATCTCTTTATTTTGGTACCAAAATGCAGCATTACTGAAGCTTTTCTGCCTCAAGTAAACATTTCTTGCTATCTGTATAGGATTTAGAGCTGAGATCCTTTAAAAGCTATTTAGCAGTGTGACTGATTTAAGAGCATCTCAAGTGACAATACCTATTTTATTTCTGTTTGTTTGTTAAAACACTGTGAAGTTGTACTCCAACGTTAAAAAGCGTAGACTTTCTCTTTTATTTTTAGTTTTAAACTCAGACACATAGTTATTTTCTATTCAAAATACTTAACATCTGTAACAAATGCCTTAGATAAATATCTCAAGGAAAAATCTCCACCAATTTTCACAAACTGCTAATGAATATGCTAGACTGATAAATTCTGCCTAATCTACCTTGTCTAAACAGTGGCAATCTAAAAGTAGAAGATAATATTTTAGCCATTTGCCACAAATGGCAGAATTACTCATTAATTAAACACTACAATAAAATAAATTTTGCAGCAAATGAGGCATAAAGCATGTATTTTAACATAAATGATTCAAAAAAGAATGGAAGTAATAATCTTCCATTGCTGTCTGTGTAGTGTAAAAATTTTCATCCATGACATATCCATCAAAAGTCACAGAAACCCATTAATGTGAAGCAAATCAATAAGTACACATACATATTAATTCCTGTAACACAATCTACAGAATAATGTATTTTCAGATTACTATGTTTGTCCCTCAGATCACATCAAAAGCTAACCAGTAAAGATGATGGCAAAACTGCCACAGAACAAAATTGACTATCAACTCTACTAATTTCTTCGGAAATCAGAAATTAAGATTTGGACTTACAATGGTTAACATTAAGAATCAGTGTGCACAAGCCGTACTAGTGCTCTTATCAAAAGAATTTGTTGCACTGTTCTTCAATACTGCAGAATATTTATCGCTTCTTGTGTTGCAAAGAAGCAAACTGAAATGCAGAGGGTTACACAAGTTAACTCAATTGTAAAATAATACTATCAACCAAACGACTTGAGCGCTGAACACTGTGCGCTCGGGGCCAAGCTCCTTATTACAACAGCACTTTAACAACGCAACAGTACATACAGCAGGCACCCAAAGTGCAATAATGTTGCTGCTCTACTGGATGCTTGTTGTGAAGGCACAGGGCACGTTAAGGTATAATAAATGGTAACCTCTGCCTTTGTAGAAATAGCTCATTATTAATGTTCTACACATACCTCAAATTAGTAAACAACAATTGATTAACTCTGCCAAAATGTTTTGCAAATTCTTACAAATTATGCCCAATCAGCAGCATTACATCCAAAAGCTCCAGTTGTTTTGCTATTACAATGTCTAAAAAAGTGAAACAAAAAGATGAAGAAAATATATAAAAAAGTGAAAAAAGAAAAGGAATAAGAAAGTGAAAATAATATACTTCTATTCTCCACACAGTTCCACTTTGACAGTTTTTCTCATTATCGGCCTTCTGACTATATTTTACAAAATGTTCTGCTGGTACTGTGGATTCTACATATTACATACTAATGTTGCTCTGACATTAAGGCAAACCAAAACCAAACACCTGAAGATGATTGGGAAAGCAGAGAAGGGGAAAGGTGGTTCATTCTGTACTCACTTGGAGATCATTTTCATTTTTTATGATGTAACAAAAAGCACAAAAAATAGAGACTTTAAACAAATGAACAGTCATCTTTTCAATCTTTCAATAAAATCCAGATGGACTTTTCTAGAGAAGTTCTTCAGTAGAAACTTTTCCTGTTTCTATTGGATATTTTTTACACTCTTGCTGTATAGAATGATAACTCATATTTTTTATTTGCTATACATTTCTCACACTGATTCTAGCCATTTTGGGCCTTTTAATTACAGCAAGTCTTAAAACAGCTTCCTTCTGTGTCCACTGAGAACTCACATATCCACCTATAACTCAAATGCATATATAAAGCATGCCAAATTCACACTTTGTGAAAATTCCATATACACAAGTTGGTGAAATTGTTACTTTTCCTGAAATTATCAGAATTACCTGAACAATTTTTCTCACTATCCTGGATTAAGAATTGCTAAATGATGCATCAAAATTAGATGTTCATTACAAGCACGGACAGCAAATACAAATACAATGTATACAATACTGATAGCAAAATTTATAACAAGTTACAAAGGAAAAAAATACAGTTTCATTTGCAAATTGATAGCAAAATTTTGGTAATCTCAAACTAACCATTTAGTTCTCCAAGGAGTGACTAGAACGTTTTTAGCTTACTTATGGGTAATAAAGGTTCATACATGAAGAATACTTGATGATGTCATTCTGACATTCTGTGAGGGCTCAATGACTCTAAATAGTTATCTTATAGTAATAACTAGTAGGTCATGTATGCTTCTAGTCAACATACTTTGGAAGAGGATATGCATTTAAGACACACAATGCACTTTAACTGCAAAATAAGATTTTTCATATGAAGAGCTAGTTTGGAAGAGCTAATCAGTAGTTTTACCTTTTCTAAGTTCAGTCCCCTTGTAATCATGTCCCTGCTCACTATGATTTGCCCGCTTTCAGCTACTGCAGAGTTTTAATAAGGAAGAAAAATATGAGGAATGAGCTCATCAGCTAAAATACAACTTAGCTCTACTGAAATTAGTGAGTTGGCCCAAACACTGTAGTACAGTTTACTGTGAGTAAAGCTAGAAAACTGTTAAACAGCGAGAGGGAACATGCAATAAATGAATAAACAGAGGCCTGGGTTTACTGCATACTTTCTTTGACATCTTGAGAAAGCTATTGAGGGCCTCACTCAACTCAGTGAAGTCAGGGAAATATTGTAGTCTCATAGGGCTTTGGATCTGAATATCCATATCACTATTCCTTACTTTTTCCATGTGTAAGAATAAGCTAATTATATTCACTTTGGGTGAGGAGATAGCTGCTTACTGCATGAAAGTTTTTAAGAAGCTGTTTCATTCTTGTGGAAATAGAGGAAGTATTTATATAAAATTAAAGTTGACTAGAACAGTGAATTATTTTTTTGGATCAATAGCTGTAGTGAAACCAATCTATTGGTAGATGGATAATTCTCATGGTATACTAAAGAATGTTCTGCTTTAACCCCTTACAGGGACACACAATTTTGAGAAAGAGAAAAGAAAGCAAGCTGCATACTACATTACAGAAACATGCCAACAGAAAAAGCCTGGATGTGTCTGAAACCCCTAGAAAGAAAAATACTGTCAAAGGTTAAGTTATCAATATAGAAGAGGTTTTGTGGCTTACTGAACAAAGGTCTAAACATCCTCAAGAGAAGGTGAAAATGAAATTCAGACCCCTTTAGCCCATGGGAACTTGCAGATGGAATACTATGAACAAAAGTTAGTAATATTTGAACAACTGTCAGGCCTTATGAAGGCCTGCCTCAGTCAAGCCTCCTAGAACCACTGCAAGTATTCCAGAAACTTGTTGTCCTTGTTGATAGGTCAGAAAAGAAGCCAGAGTTTGATTAGTACAAAACACAATCTTCATGTACATCCTTCCCGTGGTATCCTCAGAGCATACGCAATGTGAAAAGAAACTCTCACTGTCATAGCCTGTGTTCTTCTATTGCCATCCAAAATATTTCACGGCCTTTCACAAGCATGACAAATTTGTTCAAGATGTAGTTTGAAAAATGTTTCAGAGGAGTCTGTGAAAAGGGGTAGGAAAGATTTTCAACAACTACCTGTTTCACATTGGCAGGACATGCCATTATGAGCTTACTACTTAATCTTGCTGTCTGACTTCACCAAAGAGAGCATGCCAGTTAGACCGTGACAGCCTCGAAGTGGGTGTCCTGGTGTTGTAATGTGAGTCACTGAGTGCTAAGCATAATTGGAAGAAATCCAGGAAAGTAATTCCATTTAAGACCTCAGGTTGAATCTCACAAGGTAATCTAGATGTAAAAACCCAGTCTCTTATTCTCTAAGTCACCCAGACTCCTCAGCATTTCAATTTTTAATCATTTTTTGTCCCTGTGTTTTAGTGGAAGAAGTCACAGAACAGAGGTTTTTACATGTTTATCAAAAATGTTCTGGAAAGTGGGAACTCATTGAAAACTGGGTTATATTATTTCATCACCGAACTAAAAAAATAGCCAGTACCAATATGTGGGAATATTGCAATGCAGCATTAAACAGTAGGAAACTGCTAGCATCAATTTAATTAATAAAAATCATGATATAGTAACTGAAGTGAAATAGGAGTTAGCATTTCAAAAACCTACAAGCTATTATCACAAAGATGAATTATCTCTGCCAAGAGAGACTAGAAAGTAACAGGTCAGTAATACAGAAGTTTAAAAGGGAAAAAAAAGGCCTTAGAAACAGGTAGCATTGTCTTAGGTTTGCATTCAAATCATACCTGATTTCAGCTGCCACAATTTGTGCTACAGGATGAAATGGAAACCACCTTAAAGCACTAAATTTGCTAAGTACATCTGCTTTATAAAGCATTTTTACAGCAGCCTCATAATTAGAAAAACATGGCTTGTATTTCTCTCACTTCCTAAACCATAAAAGAAAAACCTAGCTTTATTTTTAAAACACTAATTACATGATGGGGAAAAGCCTCTAATTTCTGAGAACACGCTAATCCAAGACAAATAATTAGTAAGAAGAATAACAAAATAATGTGAAACTGTAAGAAGGCTTTATTAAACAAATATATTTGGTGCTCAGAACACTGACTTCTCCTATGCTTCAAATTTGTTTCTGATTCTTGAACTAGCCCTGCTTGAAGCAAAAGCTGCAGCTTTGTCAAGAGCTAAAGCAACAAGATATATTAGCCTGCTTCTGTTAAGAAACTCCTAACCAGAGCAAAACAAGAACTTTTCAATTTTGTGCATGCTGTATCTCACAAAATGTCCTAAGACATTCTGATTCCTAGAGAGAATTTGTTCAAATTTGTAAATGGCTGCTGTGTGCTTTGTCAAGACAGAAGTGTCAGCTTTGCTGCTCTTTCAGCAGGACAGTCAGGTGTGGTTTCAGTTCCCTATTTTCGTCTGCAAAAAAATGTGAATGCAGCCAATAAACACAATAATTTCCTCTTAGATTTGCTTCACTTATGATATTTGTTCTATAAAAAATCTTAGGCACAAGCAGTTATACGGATAACAGTTTTTACTACTTTTAGGTAAAAAAACCAACCAACCAACCAAAAAACAACCAAAACCAGGCTGCAAATGAATGCAAGCAAAGATTGTTTATCATCAGTGAATATCTTGCACCTTAGAAGTTATAGTGGCAGAGGAACCTAATGGTAAAAAAAGAGAAGGTGAAACAGCTTTAAATGCCAAAACTTCTAGAATTAATATAATTTGTTTCTCAATCACTTTTATCTCATGAACCATGTTAGGAGAGAATGGGCTCAAAACAGAAGAATGAAGGGATACCACAGAAAAATGAAAGAACAAGCAAACATCTTTAGTGCTTCTCTGCTTTTCTAAACTGGATCCCAAATCTTGAGGTGTTTAGATTTGATACATACCTTGATACTGAGATAATTCTCAGGACTCAGGCTATGCTTATACCTATTGAATAAGCACGCCCCAACATCTCCTGGCAACTTAGCTGGCTCCTGACTATCACCACCTGGTCAGTATTTCTTATAAGTCAGTAAGTGGGTCTCCTTTTAGAAGTAATGATTTTGCATGTTGCACTTTTGGAACTCTATCTTTGATTAATGAAATGACTTTTAAACTTTCTATTCATATAAAAACAGAAGACTTGGTATTTCATGTGAAATTTGAAGACATTCATTTGCAGTGAGTAGCTCACTCCAAACAGAATCGCTGTTCCAAAGCATCTCAGACAACAGCATTTTTTAGAGATAGAGCTACTGGATCCATTATGGTTAATGCCATTTTGACTGCATAAGTTTTATTACACTAGGACCAGTGTGACATGAGACGGATATTGTCTTTTTCATCAATTACAGAGCCAAATACAGCTACCTGAATCTGAGCATACTTCTTGCTGAGCAGGTCAATGAGAGAAATCATGAGCTGAAGAAATTAAAATAAGTATTTCTGTCTGCACTAACAGATAAACAGCCTGAAAAATTAAAGCTGTTTAGGTACTGAGTAGTGCCCCGAGTACTCCGGTTTCCAGCCAGGACCTTCACCATTTTACTTACACTTATTCCCAAAATCACAGAATTGGTTGGTTTTGCTGTTGTTCATATGTCTATTTCAGTCTGTTTTTGAGGAACACAGAAAGGAAGGTAGGGAAAGATACAGCATATCCACGACATAATGACTGTTGCCTGGCCATTGATGAGAAGCTGTATGGTAGAGAACTGAGGTGAAATCTTTCAGAGGCAAAAATTTCATCTATTTCTATGTTGTGACTGTTATTTCAGTGTCAGTATCTGATATATGAGGTAAGCATCCTTGAAATCAGCAGCTTAATATCTCAATTGCTACCATGGTTATATTTCATGCTTTCATGTTGGAATGCTGGCAAATAACATTTTTTATTTCAATGATTTCTGGTTAAAACTTCTCAGTCTTTGAGAATGTATTTTTTAAGAGAAAGAAAAAATCCTTTTATAGATTACTGCTTCTCTTCTATTTAAGTAATTCATCAGAAGCCTCTGCATCCCGGCTATTCTGTTTTATTTTAGTTCTTTAAGTAAAGGCCAAGGAACTGAACAAAGTTCAGTGGAAAAGCAAACTGCATAGTCTTTGTGTTCCCTGTTTATAATAGAAAGTGCAGACTGTGTCTTAAGATGCAGCAGACTATTTCCCACAGGGAAGTAAGGTGCTCATCTGATGCTAAAATGGCATAATTTTTCTTTCGATGGCTAGACTGCGGGATGTAATCCAAACTCTAAAGTGGCGGGGGGGGTGGAACGCGGATAGTAATGCTGATTTGATAGCTGAGCAATGAAATCTCCTGTAGGTTCCCATGAAAGAACTAATAAGGGCACTTGTTTTCAATCACAGATGCTCTCTGCTCAGTCCTATTCTGAAGTGCTTTATTCAGAGTTTCCCCAATCAATATTTTGACTTTGAGAGGCAGAGCTATTAGAGGTTGTTTAGCTTGAGAGCCGGAATGCCAGGTCTTGAGCCAGGCAGCCCTCCTCTGCTGTTTGTCAAAAGAAGGCAAGAGAAAAAAAGAGCAGATGCAAAGATATAGCATATGTTCCCACCCTAACTGATAAACTTATTTTCTATTATTTCAACATGTTTTCTAGACTTAAAAACATGCAAAACCAAAGCATTGGAGAAACATACCATGGAGTATATGGTCGTAACTGAGCAACAGTTTTCTGGTTATTTGGCTCTGGAATGCCACTTTCCCTGTCCTGGAATGAAATTCTTAGCAAACTCAGACATATTCCTTTGACTATTTTATAGAGTGATTATCTAAGTAAGTCATAATTTGGATTTTTGTGCCAAATTAGGAGGAAAATATAGCAGGATAGGAATATATAAAAAATCTCTCTTTTCTTTAGGTCTGATAATAGATATTTAGGTGTCTTAGGAAAGAATTCAGCTTTAGTTCTAAGCTGTAAAATTATTTTAACATGACCTATGAATACTTCAAAATCCATTTCAAGTAGCAGTTTGGTCATGCTTCTCCCACCAAAAAAGAAAAAAAAACTGTTCTACCAAACCCAGCTGTACTGTGAGAGAATATACTCTTTCACCACCATAGAAAAATGACAAAAGAAAGCTGAACTTCTTTGCAATTCAAATACTTAAGAAAACTTCATTATACAGTGTTTATTACTTGAATTCCCAGTCACAATATATGACTGCACCTTTATCATTTGTTTTCTGTCCCCAGTATGCAGCTATCTCTTTTGGGAAGATTATTTGTATAGCAACTTCTATTTTGTTGGATATTCTTCATTTTGGCTACATATCCTCACAGAATTTCTGATTAATTTACATCAGGGTTATATCCTATTTGATTTTACTTCATATGCCTTTGTTTTTAAGATTATTATCACTTCTTAGCAACAGTTCTTTGCCTTCCAAATGTTGCTCTTCCCAACATATCTTAAAATGTTTGCTAGGAAGAGCAAACAAACAAAGAAAAATGTCTGTGGTTTTGTACTGCTCATGTCTCGAAGCCAGAAGTTTCTGAAAATCATCAGTTTGGCAGTCATACATCTACCCAGCTTTTTGTTCCTTACACTATTATAGGCAACAATCTAAAGGCCTTTTATATAAATGAAACAAGAAAAGAAGAAAGTTGTCTGTTACTCCAGATGTTTGTTTTACATTAGTACAATTTTACATTAATGCTACTCACTATTTTCTTCTCACGTCATCCTTTTGGTATTGATCATCTGCTTTTGATCTCACACACTGAGTAATGACATTGTTTTCACAATGTTCAGGGTGGAGCTTTAATGCAAGCTATTTTTTAGGACTGTTTGCTATCAACACAGAAACCACACTGGTTACTTATTTGATAAGAAGGGAAATAAGGATTGAATGAGCACAGAGGATCATTTTAAATTTTTTTGTACAATCAAACAGATCCTTCTACACCTTGCAAGAGGAAATAAAATATCAGATAATTTTTTAAAAATGTCTTTAAAAGAAATAGAAGCTCAAGTAATAGGTACTGAATTGTAACAGATAGTTGATATTTTCATTAAACTGGTCTTTTATAAATATTTAGTAGTTTATTTTTTTAATGAATGAAAAGACAGCATATTTTTTTTGTTTTAGTACATGTTGATCCTTTTGGTTGTACAGACTGCAAATTTCTGTTAAAAGATAAGGTGATTTTGCTTATAGCAGGAAGACAGCCAAGTAATTCACCTGTACATGCCAAATGGAAACTCTACAGTCACCCAATTTACTTTCTCTCTTGATTCAAAGTAGGTGTTTTTGTGTTGCAAACTATAATTCCCAATTTCTGTTGGCCAACCCCATATGCATCAGACTGATTATTTGTTTAGTAGCACTCGGCACACTCAACAGGGCAGGTTTGTTCTGCTGAAGACTTTATTACCCATCTGCCGCAAAGCATGGCTGTGATATAATTCATTCTATTTACCCTAAAACAACAACAACAAAATCTCTTCTCATGGGTATGCAGTGTTATGAGGGGGAAAAATAATTTGACACTTCATTTTTCAACGTCTTTTGCCAGTACTCAGGAAAAAAATATGTAGATATAGTCCTTGCATTAGAAACAGTGCAATAAGACTAATATTTCTTCCCTGAACATATAGCACCAAGGAGACATCCCAGCATTTCGAATGTACTTATTTCTCAGCTAAAATTAACCAGTTGATACAACTCCTTCATCATTTGAAACATTTAATGTTCTTTCTTTTACAGACTGTTTTTGGTAGTTCTGATTTAGGAGGGCTTTTTCCTTCCATCAGGCTAAAGTGCTTTATTTAGGGATTATTTTTGTATTAAGCCCATGCAAATGGTTTCACTGCTATGTAAAATTGCCAACGAAAACATGGAAGTACTCTCCCTTCAAAATCCTTCAACAATCTTTCTCCTGTCAATCTTTCCAGTACAACTTACACAGTTATAAAACAGGATGCTGAACGTTTATAAACTGTTACACAGATAGACTGGAGAGTGCATATGTGTGTGTGCATGCCTGCACGGAGACAGGAGTGGGGGCTGAGGGGGAAGAACCTGTATCACAATGATTTGAGAAAGCAGAGGTTAGAAAGAAACATGCCTTTAAACAGTGCACACAGTTGTATCTTCCTTTCCATAATTTAAACAAAACCAAACTCAAGGTATGTGAGAAGCTAAGCACCACATATCAATATTTATGCTGCTTGGAATTTACAAACTAGCAAGCTCCTATGCAAATGTTTGAGCTACATAAAGGAAATATTGTTTTCTGCACATCATGCTTCAAGTCATATGCTCTGAAATAAAGATTTCAAGAGTATAGTGGCCTTTTTGAATTTTTATTTTATTTAGAAAGCTGTCATTTACAAGGCCAAGTCTCTACTCAAAAAAACTCCTGTTTTAAGGATGGTGCATATTATTTATTGCATGTCCTAGCTATGAATACATTATTTTGAAAATGCTTAAAATTGGCTGAAAAATCTACAAGCATTCCCTTCCTCCTCCTATATAGTGATCAACTCCTGCTCAGCAATTTCTGTGTGAGACACCGAAATGAAGTAAATAACACATTTTTCTTTGAACTGACATAGATGGCTATTAAATCCAAGCTCTTTGCTATATTCATAAACAATAAACTTAAGAATAACATTTTCTACAAATTCTGGATATTTCTGGATGGACAATTTTCAGTTCTGTCAAGTGAAGCCAAAGTAATATTCTGGTGTCATGTTTACAGCCATCTGTGTAGATGCAAAGTCAAGTTTGGACAGCTTTGATCTTGATAAGGTGCAGATATTTTGACGTGAAGTATGACTACCTCAGTTTGAAAGCACAAATGGATTAAAATGCTTCATGGGCTGGGAAGAACTGGACAGAAAGGTAAGGCTCATTTCAAACTAAGTTTTCTAAGTACCAGCAGACACTAATTAAAACAATAGTAGCCAGTTGGAAAAACTACACCTGCTAGTATCTTGTTCATGCCAATAACCTGCGAAGACATCTCTACAAGACGAAAGAAATAGAGAAACCAAGCCAAACCTCCCTGAAAAACCTCGCAATTCTCGTAACTGAGAGGGAAGTGAACTTAAAAAGTATTGATGCATCAGAACACCATAAAAATACTTTCTGACTACTTGGTAAACCCAAGACAAAATTTTTCTTGCTTCTTCTGGTTTTTGTAGCCTTAAAAGTAACTATCACGACTGGTTTGACTGTTATATGGGTACAGCTGTGGCTTCAGTGGAATGGTCTCTGGCTGCTGAGAGAGGCAGGAAGAGAAAAAAGGAGAGGGGAGGAAATGTGGGTCTCCCTGACATCAATGGCCAAACAGTCATTTATGTCATGATTTCATGATATAAATTCAAGTCTCATAAGGCTTCTCTTCTTGGAAGAAGTGAGCATACGACATCATCAGTTCAAGAGTAGTAACCAAAATGCATATTCAGAATGGTGGCGGGGGGGAACTTTGGGCTTTTAATTAATTGGAAAAAGAGTAATGCCAGATTCTTTGAAATACTCTTAAACATTATGTTGCCTTAGTGACTGTTAAGCACCACAGTTCTCTTAGTAGCTTGTAGATAACAGCCACTTTCTAACTTAAGCAGGTGAAAACTGTGATATAAAAATGCATGAAGACCTTGAGACTGAATTATTAAATAGAAATCAGAGAGTCCTTCTGCCAACCTGCTGGAACTAAACCTGAAACTGAAAGAAAAAAATAAAATTTCCTTTAGATAAGAAACATCCAGTTCTCTTCCTTGAAATCTTCCATTTCAGGAGAGATATAGGGAATGATTTTTTAAAGTTTCTCACACTTAAGTCTGTGGAAATTCTAGTAATTCAGAGCTTAACTATTACCAAATGCAACATGAATCGAATGTGCCTTGAAGGAAAAATGATCCCCCTTCTTGTTAGTGTGGAATTATTACCGTTTTGTAGAGTTGCAATTTTAATTGAAAAACATAATTTTCCATAATATCACTTGTGTGCATAGATTAGATTTGAACTACTAGCCAAAAGTTCCTGTTACTATTGTAATTTTAATTCACTTGTTGACAGGTAGGAACCTGAGCATCTGGCACCAGCTGTACAAATTGAGAACTCACCCACTCTGCTGGTGACTTATTTCTTTTTAAGATAAATTACCTGAGAATATTTTTCATAACCAGGTATTGGATTCTACCTGTCTCCTATAGAGAAAAAGATCAGAAAGCTGCATCTTTGGCCCTCAGTTTTGCCAGTTCCATAGTGAGGCTATTCTCCATTCTTCATTTGTATAGAAGTGTTTCAATACAGTACATGACTTCAAACATGTATCATGTGTTGTGAGAGTGCCTGGACAATGGAAAATGGCAAGTAATGCAGGGCTTGGGGCTCAGTTTCAAATTTATCATCTAGAAGCACATTCTCAAGTGGCTGACTAACATTGTCTGTCTCTTCTTCCTGTAACTAAATACATCCATGTGAAAAGCAGCATAATGGGCTCACAAAGCTTCCATTTCCACCCCCATCCTCACAATTTTAATTTTATTTATTGAAATTTCCCCCTTATATGTAATGTACAAAGAAAAGTTGTTTTGCACTGCCACCACTGCAGGAGCTTTTTAAATGATTCAAGGAAGTATAGCTTTCATTTAGGTTTGTGCCCTCCAGTCTGTTTATACTGGTCGATACACTTGTCTGAAAAATATAATGGATTAGCACATCATTCAACAAACTAGTCAGAAGGCAAGCTCAAGGCGACAGAGACCAAAAAGTAAATTACAGCCAGTAGTACGGACAGGCCATGCCTACAGCTAGGAAACATCGTATCAGTACAAAACCTGTATTCTGTGAGAATGTTGCTTGAACTGAAATGGGTGAAAAATATACACTGAAATATAATAAAACTATCAACTCCATGATTTTGCAGGGAACTCTAAATTGTATATGTAAAAATAATGTAAAAACTGATTCTTACAGGCATTATATGCTACAGTCACACCTACCACCAACAGATATTATTGCTCTGTAAAGTAAAAGAAGTATTTGTCTCCAGTTAAGTACATTTTATCTCAGAACTCTTTTAACACGTTTAAGTATGTGCAAAACATAACATGCCAAAAAGCATATTGTGAAAAAGATGTGAAATACATTGTATATAGATAAACAAACACACCAAAGATGTAATACAGCCCTAAAAGATGGAGGGTCATTCTCCTCGGCATACAGATAGCATTCAAAGTGAAGTTCAGTAACTACAATTTTAGTATATATGCAAATAATTAAATTATTTTCTACAAATGATCACTGTGCGTTAGTTTTCTTTTTAAATCTCCAGAATTATATCACAAAATCAAAATTAAATCCTTTTATCTTTACCTCCATATTAAAACTTCAATTGTTATTTGCAATAGACGCCTTCGTTCTGAATATGTGAATCCATTCTCATTTACAAAGAGACAACACTAACGTTGTCACAGGAGTTGAAGGACATCATAGCTTTGTAATAATCTTTCAGAAAATAGCATAGTGGATGAAATTCACTGCTGAGGTAGACCCTTTAGCTCAAGTAGAAGTACATCAAGAAAAATTGTGTGTGATATGCTGGAAGCTAGAAATCACTCCATATGTCTATTAAGGAAAATCTTGAAAAGAGTTACAAACAACATAGCAAATGCATCAGCAGTGAAGAATGAGAGACTACCTGCAACGTTGCTTTTAAAGCCTTGTATCTATGAGCAAGTAAGCCTTCTCTACAGAGTATGAACAAGCAATATAATTTCTTTTCTCTATTTCCATTCAACTGTGCCTATGTAGCAACTAGTTTTGCCTTCTGCTATTTTTAGTTGTGGTCTTACACACGACTACAGGTAACAGGAAAGATAAGACCAGTGTTTCAGGTTTCCCTCATGGCCATTTATTCACAAGATGAACATAAGTGGATGATTTCTGGACCTCAATTTGCCTGTCTCAATTTCTCAGCTCTCACCACATAGAGTCACTTTGAGCACCTTGTCTAGAACTCTAGGAGAGAAGAGAACATGCCATGGGTATTTGAAGGGGATTCCCACACTTTTTAATTTTCCAGCAAATGGAAAATAAGTGTTTATATTTTGGATCGGTGATAGTTTGTTTAATCTAGGTTATTTCTGCTCAGGGACTGTGTAAAGCCCTTACCCCATGAGAAATCTTTCGTTACCTTATGGATAAAATCAAGTGGATTTGGACTCAATTATCTGCATCTTTGCAGTATAAATCTCAGTCCTGTGAATGGAGAGGTGTAAAAATTGAGCCTTTCCAAGTTGTATGTATACTGCACTGATAATCAAGTTTCTATTCTGGTAATATTTTGCTTTCTAAAATCACATTTTGCATTAGGATATGTGTATTTGTCTACCCTTACACACTGTTTCTGGGACAGTAATCTACAGAAAAACCCAAACCTTGTTTTAAGAAGAGGTCCCAATTTTAAATTGCAATGCCCTATCACAGCTGAGGACACAATGTTCAAATATGAATCTTCAATTCAATATGAAATCTGCCTCTTCTGGCATGGGGCCAACAAGAGACTGATGGGTTTTGACACATTCTTCCCTGATTTGTTTGTTACCTGGGCAGGGACTATTGTTCAATGCCAACTACTATTTTTGATTTCTAGTTAAGGTTTCTAAAATTCACATGGTGTATATCTATATTTTAAATATATAAATCAAGAGGCACTTACAGACTTAAGATACTCCTTTCAGTATAACAAATCAATTCAACATTGAGCCCCATTTCCTACTTTTCTAATAACACATAGTGTCGCGTTCTGACTTCGATAGTCAAACAGCTAAGCAGAGACACATGACATGCATTAACTCTGGGTGTTTGTAGAGGTAAACAGGGCATAAAGAAACAAAATAGTAACACACAATGCCAATACGTTTTCACTACTGAAATAATTTAAATATTGTGAATGTATGTTTTTGGTCATCGTTTTTCTCTCCAGAACTTTTGCTTTTGGTGGACTGCCACTGATTTTTATGGGAGTTCACACAGTTCAAAAGTCCAATCCCTCAAAGATTTAATTGAATAGCTTTACACACATCATTAGTTTCACAGTTTTCAGTGAGAATACTTGTGTGCGTGTTTGCGGGATCCAAGCTTTGTTATGACATATTCATCCTTTCTTCTACTCATACAGTATTTTATGACAACTTGTAGCATTACCTTTTGTTATCATTATTTAACACTTATCACCCAAAAAACTGTTTTCAGTTCCTTGTCACATTGTAAAATTCAACATAATTTAGAATAAATTTTTATAGGATATAAATCTGTTTCAGACTAAATAATTTAGAAAATTTCAGCTAAGGCTCAGTCTAGACACAACAGCATTTTTTTCCACTCATGTTAATGCAGTAAGATTTTCTTCAAGCAGTCATCACACTCCCATTTCTCTCAGAAAATGCATTTGAAACTGGAAGATGGAGTTGCCTTTATACCAGCAAGAGGCTATTTGCCATCCCAATATAAGTGCACTGAAATTTGTCCAAGTCATATGCCACTGAGCAAGCAGCCGCTGCTTAGATAGATCAATATAAACATTCTCCCAATTTACTTTTGCAATCTACAATGCCCTATGCTTATGACCAGGGGCCAAGGATGTCATCTGTACAGTGACCCACATGATTAAGGTATTGGTGTGCTACTGCAGCTGAAGAATCGGGGCCCAAACAAGAGACAGACACCTTACCAAAGCTGTGAATTTCTGAACTCCTTTTCTGCTTTTGGCTCCTGTAAGATATAGATAACTTGATGGGCTGACTACCTATATCTGGCATGTGGAGTCTTGGGGTGGGGAAGAAACTCACATCCCATGTGATGGGAACACATGCTGCCCCCATACGTAAGTGTGACAGAGGGGCCAAATGAATGAATGTAAAGGTCTGTCTAGAGGGATTTCAATTTCAATGGCCAAATCTCATTAGACTACCTCCTTGGCAAACAGACTCTGACCTTTAACAGACAACAGCACTAACCACACTACACCAACCCCCAGTAAAACTTAACATGCTTCAACCTACCACAGCTCTTCAGGATGCCCATGGCCCAAAATCAGAGAACAAATGTACGTGCTCAGGGCTGTAAGGCTGCAGCTGGACATTCCTTACTTTCTACTATTGTGGGACAGTGTAGAACAGAAGAGGTAAAGAACTTGTCAGCACAACCTTAAGACTCCCTTTCAATCTTACAGACCCAATCAGTTTTACACATAGAGATGTATTATATAAATATATATATATGCATGCATACTCCTAGCTGCAGAGCTAATTCTATCTGTAATGCATCCTGCATTTTGTCATTAAACTAGAACATTATACAACACAACTAACAGAATTAAAAAAAAAAGTTTAAAAGCTTGTCTTTGTAGTAAGTATGATGGTTTGGATCTGTTTGGTGTTTTTTTTTTTAGCAGGGGAGGGGGATGGCTAATCGTCGACTGTCAGCATTTATAAAAGAGTAGCAGTTTTTATAAAACTGCTTTTTATAAAAGAGTTTTTAATGTTAACTTTTGGAAGGTAAAAAATACTCATCCCTTGTAAACTATGTATTTCCTTCCACTGTAAAATAAGATTCTCATAGTCACCAATCTCATTAAAAGTTAAAACTGTGTCTGCTTAGCATTAGCAAGGAATAAAAGGGTAAGAATGAGGTGTCTATGAGAACTATAGCTATTGACATCATTGACCTATAAATACGTCCTCTTCAAGTTGATATACAGCAATTCATTATCCCTGTTTTGATATAATTGCTATTACTGAAAGCCCTTTGCTTCCAAGTGTTAATACAATTGCAGTTCATATTTCTGATAATCTGCCAAAAAGAAAAAACTAATTTCTAAATATTTGATCATAAAAGTTGTCCTCGGCTTTTACACAGATAATTAAGTCAAATAATATCAGATAATCTCAGAGCAGATTTAACAGGAAATTGCTAGGGACTTCATCTAAGCAGCATCCATTTGCACTTATATAAATGTACTGAATGTGTAGGAAGACTTTGACAGCTTGCCATATGTGATTTCATTCTGTAGCCTACCTACTTTACCATCAAAAGTTATATCCTTTGAAGCATTGCCAGAATTACTTTAGCCCAGTAGATATGCTAGATGTGCCCTTTAAAAGCCATATCATTTCCTTTCTACTCTGACTAGTTCAATGTAGCATCTGCTCAACTAAATTCCTTTGAAGGTTAAAACCAAAAAAACCCCTGTATTAATGCTCAGTAAGATGTCCAGTGTTGAATGAAGACCACGGATGCAAGAGAATAAATACCAGTTAAATGCGACTATAAAAGAGAATCAGAAAATTATCAGCTATCATGGGAATATTATAATAACACACACGTGGAATAAATATTTGCTTTCAGGATAGGTAAGCATTTTATTTAAAGTAATAATAAACCCTGAATTTTATACTTACATTCCATTATGTTCATTGTTTATATGCAAATTGAGACATTGCTGTGACATGAGTGTTAATGCTATAATAAAGGATATCACACATCAACAACCTGATTCAAAATAGCAAATATCAGTATGTATGTATAATGTCCTTTAAAATCTTTGGTTTTTACAGTTATTTTAAACAGTTATTTTCACAGTACCTTCCCAGGTGTTCTACATGATAATGAAGGGATAGTCCATATCATCTAGTATCACAAAGCAGTGGTGACATTTTAGAAATACCTTCAGTTTTGCTTCTTTAGTTTCTACAAATGCTATTTGAGATTGAAAGGTTGTATTTTAACTAAAGACTTGAATGAATTCCAGTAATTGCATGATTTTCTTGTCTGCTCAATTGAAAAGGTTTCAAAACATATTAAAATGGCAGTGTCCTTTCCTTTCTCTTGAAACCCTGCAATGTCAATTTTAATTAACGAGCTGTAAAAGTTACGTTTTTATATCTGGGATTCTTTTCCAATTTCACTTACTATTTCACATGAATTTGCACCCTCACTAGGGAGGTTGCAGACTTTGCTAATTTGCAGGGATTTATCACAAGAGCATCATGAGAATGCAGACTGGACTGTGTCAGAACTAGTAATATTGCTGTCCAAATAAGGACTAATGTGCTAATGCGAGTTAAACGGCTCCTAACCACTTAGAACAGAATAAGCTTAATTTTTTTAATGTCTGTGTATCTTTGTGGCCTTCCATCAAATCATTAGATCTTTCTTCACAGTCACAAGCGTAGATAAACCAAGAGGAATACAATGATATCAAAAGAGAAGATGAGAAAAGAAGAGGTATTAGAGAACCAGCTTTGATTTGGCAAAAAAAACTGGAATAGCCTTTGTCAGCTTGTCCAATTTGAAACGTACAAAATTCTTTCTGTAGATCCATTTCAGCCAAAATGCAGGAAAAATAAATCCTTAAACTTGCAATGAGATGACAGAGAGGCCTATCTCAGTGGAGCTCTCTCTAGAAACTGGAATTTGCTTATTTGTTTTTCAGTGACTGAATTATTTTCTATTTTCAATTCTTCCCATGAATTACCTTCTGATGGGAAAGCACTGTATGTGTAAGCAACAACACATCAAAACTGAATTTGGGAGCTAACAAGGAAGACAGACTGAATCAGAAGATGGGAAACAGATGGCTTTAAAATAAAAATATCATAATTGTTCACCTCTCCCAAACATGCAATGAACCAAATGTAAACCTATCACAATACAAAAAGTTTTCTATTACATTGTTCTAGACAACCACTCTGACCCTGAAGATTGTCAGGTCTTTCTCAGTGGTTAGACACTACCTCATCTACACAACAAATAAAGTCACCATAAATGAAGTATAGAGCATTTACAATTAATGTAGGAATCCTTTAAAATGCATTCACAGTATGTTGATTCAGGTTAACTCAGTTCGAATATATACATTTGAAGACAAGACAAAGAAATCAAGCTATCATATAACCAATATATTTACAAGCATGCAACCAATTTATAACTAATTTAGGGAACAAAAAAGAGTAATCAAACTGTCGCTCTCATTCTGCTTATAGGGCCAGAGGGATTGCTCAATAACTTCCAGAAAATGTCTTTATTCCCAGTGTAAGATAAGCACCATGTTGACAGTATTGACAATATATAGTAAAATGAGAACCGTTCAAAAACCTGCAAAATCTTTTCATTGACTTAGAGGCTGTGGCACAAACTCATGTCAGGCCTGGAGAAACAAATGCAGGAGGGAAAGCTACTGTTTCTCCACTTGGATTAACGAGTTTTAAAAAAGGAAACATTTCTTCCTACGAACTTTTAAGTCGTGACTCATACACGTTGCCTCAATATGTGGAAGAGATACATTTACAATTTTCATCATATCTTTCTCATGCATATGTTATGGAAGTTCGACAAGAACACTAGGATAAGTCCACTGTCATTCAAGGAATGTCAAGAATGTATGTCTTTCTATATCATCTTTCTGAATGTCATCTTTCTGAAATGCAGTACGAATAGGTATAGACTACACCTCACTATACTCGCTACATCTGAATTAGTAGTATTCTGCCTAGAAAATACTGCCGTCACTCAAAAGACCCAAAGATAGAATCTTAAACACAAAATAATTAAAATAGTTAATAATATTGTCATAAACTTTATTAGCACAAGGCCAAATTTATTAATGTAAAGGCTTCAAAAGTTATCTGGAATGCAGTATGAGCACGATACATGGTATTAGTTTATAGACCCATGTGATCCTATTCAACTAGAGAAATGAGCCAGTACTTCCCTTTGCTATTTTACTGTTGCCACAGCTAACAATTTTGTTGCCAATCATGTGATGTTTGATTGTAGCTTCAAAGGCCTGGCTGTAGAATCATGATATTCCCAGAGACTCTCAGACATCTCTTAAATATAAAAAAAATAAAATAAAATAAACTTCTAGCATTCATGGTAACCAATGGAAAAAGAAAAGTTGAAAATGCAAAGCCACACAGGCTGTAAAACCCCCAGAATGTTAATAAACCCTTTAAAATAATATTTTCATATACCTAATAACTTGAAACAAGTGTTACTATTTGAATTGAAGCTGGGGCATGACTTCTGAGTATCAAGGCTTGGCAAAACGTATTTTGGTTAGTGAGGAGGAAGCAGCACTCTTCCCACAGCTTTGATTCTCGGTTGCTGAGTAGGGGCAGTGTGCTGTGTCTCTTCCCTGCCTTCCTCTTTCCGCCTCCTCACACCGAGAGGCATCACTTTCATGTCTCACGCACACTATTCTGATTCTCCTTCCTTCCATTATATGCGCATGCTTCCTGTCTCTAGAGAAGATAATTCTTGCTCTTAGACATATCCCGTCACTGCTGAAGGAAGTTATTTCTGCCTTAAATTTCTGACTCTGGGCAAAGCTCTTCTTCTGCATCAAGCTCCTATCTTTGGAAAGGGAAAATGTAATCCTAATTTCCATCTGCCTCATCTGGTGACCAGTAGAAGCACAACTTTGCAGCATAGTTTTAGCTATGCCAGCACTGCTAGAGCGTGCTCCATCTGTTCCCAAACCAGAAGTGCTTGCAGAGCCACTTTCCATCATCTACCAACAGTCCTGGCAAACTGGGGAGGTCCCAGCCGATTGGCGC